>CAMTDV010000005.1:88571834-89171834 GCA_947069175.1 Scalesia atractyloides
TCCCACATCTTGTTTACGTTTTAGATACCTAGAGATCCACTTGACTGCTTCCCAGTGAACCTTTCCAGGATTTGAAACATACGCGCTGACCATGCTAACAACATACCCTAGATAAGGCCTTGTACAGATCATAAGATACATTTAGCTTCCAACTGCACTTGCATAAGGATACTTCTCCATAGTCTTTCTTTCTTCTTCTGTCTGAGGTGAATCATGAGCTGAAAGCTTAAAATGTTGTGCCAGAGGTGTTGAAACAACTCTACTATTTTCCATAGCAAAACTTCCCAACACCTTTTGTATATAAGATCTCTTATTTAAGTATAACAACCCCTGATCTCTATCTCTTTGTATCTCCATGCCCAAAAATCTTTTTGCTGGCCCAAGTTCTTTCATATCAAATTCCTGCTTTAATAGATATTTGGTATCTTTGATCACCTGTTGGTCTTCACATGCAGGGGCGAAGTATATAAGGGGCCGGGAGGGGCGCCCGACCCCCGAACTTTTCGCTCAGTAGTGTTATATATGTAGTTTTCGTATAGAAATTTTTGGGTATATACGTTTTCGACCCCCCGGTTCTATAGAAATTTTTGGGTATATACATTTTCGACCCCCCGTCATTCGGGTCAACCTTCGCCACTGTTCACATGCCACGAACATATCATCCACATACAATAACAAGTACAAAAATTTCCCCTGCTCATACTCTCTAAGAGAAAACAACTGTCATACTTGCTTCTTTGAAAACCATGAGAGACAATATACTCATCAAATAAGATACCATTGCCTGGGCGACTGTTTTAAACCATACAAAGACCTCAGCAATAAACATACCTTATTTTCTTGTCCCTCAACTTCAAAACCCCGAGGCTGCTCGTATATATTTTTTTCTTCAAGGTTACCATGAAGAAAGGTTGTCTTCACATCTAGTTGTTCCAGCTCAAAGTTCATGTATGCAGTTAATGCCAAAATTACCTTTATGGAGGTATGCTTTACCACAGGAGAGGAGATTTCATTATAATCCACACCAGCTCTTTGTGTGAATCCCTTTGCCACTAACCTTACCTTGTATCTAGGCAATTCTCCTGGTAACCCTTCTTTAATCTTGAATATCCACTTACAGGATACAAGTTTCTGGTCTTTTGGCTTGTCAACTAGCTCCCAGGTTTCATTCTTATACAAGGAATTCATCTATTCTTTCATTTCCCTTGCCACTTATCTTTCTCCACAGAATTGATAGCATCATTATAGGTAATTGATTCGTGAATACTATCATGTTCAACAACACAAAACAAATGCAGAGATGTCTTCTTGTGTTCTGAACCTCACAGGCTTTAACACTTACCTTCTTGGCCTACCTTTGGCAATAAAATGTTCTGGTGACTGACCACTTGTAAATTCTGACGAAGACTGACCTTGATTTGTACTAGACTGTCCAGAATCATCTGCAACATGTTCACTTGCCACAGGCTCCACCTCAATCAGAACTCTCTTGCCTCTCTCATCAGAACCACCCGAACCAGTGATCACATCTTTGTACAAAACTTCCTCTATGAATTTAACATTCCTGCTATTTATAACCCTGGGTCTGCCTTCTTCTAACCTCCATAATCTGTAGCCTTTTACCCCGTCAGTGTACCCAATAACCACACATTTCTGAGCTATATTTTCTCCTTCCCATTATTTACATATGAATAAGCTAGTGACTGAAGGTCCGTGATCCGGCGGTTCTAGACGGAAGTTAGTGCGTATTATAGCAGTTTCGGTAGAATGTTACTAAGAAAGGAGTAGAAACAGCAGAAGTCATATGTTATTCATTCATACCGAAAGAGTATACATCTTGTCAAGCTGTCGGAGTTCCTGGAGAGAATCCGGCAGCACCTCCCCGTCCGGGAGCGCAAAAACTTAATCACAAATGAACATACACCACTATATATAGACAAACTATGTAATTCGTACGAACTAGTACATGGTAATTCGTACGAACTTGGCATTGCCACTTCATACGAAATGGTACTTCGCACGAATGACCCCATTTTTACCATTTTAGTTCGTACTTTTGGTCGTGTGTTCGTTTCTAACCTATACAATATTCAACACATGCTCTATCTAGCCTATTCAAACAGTGACGGACACAAAGTGCATCAACAAATTCCCCCTTGTCCGTTATTGTCGAAGCTTGGTCTTCAAATATGAGCCGTTTTTGAATATTCTGCAACTTCAATCAAGTTATCTGTCGATGTCGTAGCACACGTCAACAAATTCCCCCTTAATTGATGATCCGGGTTTGCGTTATCAAGATTAAATTCCCCCTGAAATCTCCAGTTCAGATATTTGTTTGCACGGTTTCCAACCTCCTCTGATTTGTTTGATTGACAAATTTTCTTGAATATTCACCGGTTTGAAACTAATCAGTGCAGCTTCTCCGTTTCGACTTTAACCACACCCGTGTTCGGTTTAGCGCACCCCCTCCATGCTTGATCCTCTGATCTTCAAAACCCAACCGACAATGGATAGAAAATTTGAATTACCACACTGGTAAACCTCAAATCAACGAATACCCCCAAAAATCTGAAATCCCAATTTCCGTAATCAACTTCAGGCTCTCTCCTGAAAGATTGATCAGCAAATCGGTAATCTTTTTCAATCAGCAAATCTTCATCGGAATCAAATCATCTGGTAACACATCAAATCTGAGAAACATCCGTTCGTGATCAAAATCACATTCTTCCTCTTTAGTCACAATAACAAATATATAGCTCACTTCGCAGACGCTGATGCCTTGAAACTACAAAACATCCCTATTTCCGGATTACCCGCCTAAAACAATTCAGTTGCTTTGCACAGTTAAAGATAAGCAGTCGTGTATGCGTCAACCCCACATCGAAGATCAGGCTTTTAAACCCCTAAGCATCAAACTGTATAATGATCTGAAAATTCCGAACTTCCTGTAACCACGAAATCAAGAAACTAGATCCTCTGCATTTCCCAGATAATCTGCAGTCAGTAACCACCCGAATACAGTTGCAGCGTCACAAATTTCAAAAATGCCGGAAGCTTCAAATATACTTTGAAATTTTTATTCCCCCACATTTTTGTAAATTCTGACAATATCAAATTTATACTGAAAATTTCTCCTCAAATCCGGAAATTTCAGTTATCTTCACAAGCGGATTATACGTGTAGGCCCATTGGTAATCACTATACCAAATGATCTCCATTCTTCTTTGGTATAGTGACTACCCCAATATCTTCAATGTTTTGCGATCGTATCACCAGAACTAAACTCTGAAGCTCCAGACGGTGTCCCCGAACATCCCATTTCGGTCATCGAAAACTAAAAAAAAATTTCTATCACCAAATTTTTTCTAGGAACTCGTTTCGTCAATACGATCAACAAAATTTTTCCATGCCTTTTTTTTGCTCTCACTTCGTACAAATTGGGCCACCAGTTCGTACGAATTGGCCCTCTACTTCGTACAAACCGGCACTTTGTACGAAGTGTTAATTCGCACCAAATGAGCCTGATTTCGTTTTTTCGATCCAGAAACTTTATTTCTTCGAATTTCGAGATGATTCCTCCATAGATCTAGTCGAAAATGGTTCTCTAACAATCCTATTCGTTCAGTTTTACTTTTGTCTGTGGATTGTCCTTTATTTTGATGATTTACGTCTAAAACCACTCCTAAGTCCATAAATGTCCAAATTCATGAGCGTAGGTGATAACGGTAGCTCTGATACCAATTGAAGGTCCGTGATCTGACGGTTCTAGACGAAAGTTAGTGCGTATTATAGCAGTTTTGGTAGAATGTTATTAAGAAAGGAGTAGAAGCAGCGGAAGTCATATGTTATTCATTCATACCGAAAGAGTATATATCTTGTCAAGCTGCCGGAGTTCCTGAAGAGAATCTGGCAGCACCTCCCCGTCCGGGAGCGCAAAAACTTAATCACAAATGAACATACACCACTATATATAGACAAACTATGTAATTCGTACGAACTAGTACATGGTAATTCGTACAAACTTGGCATTGCCACTTCGTACGAATTACCCCATTTTTACCATTTCAGTTCGTACTTTTGGTCGTGTGTTCGTTTCTAACCTATACAATATTCAACACACGCTCTATCTAGCCTATTCGAACAGTGACGGACACAAAGTGCATCAACAGTGACCCAAATACCTTCAAGTCTTCATAATCAGTTACAGGTAAACATAACCATTTCTCCATAGGCACCATCATCTCAATGGCTGAGGATGGTGACCTATTAATAACATGAGCAATAGTTTTTAGAGCTTCAGCCCAAAAACTCTTTGGTAATCCAGACTGATGAAGCATGCATCTTACTCTTTCAAGTAGGGTCCTATTCATCCTCTCCACTAGACCATTTTGCTGTGGAGTACCAGGAATAGTTATATGCCTTGTAATCCCTTTGTTCCTACAAAAACTACGAAATTCATTACTGCAAACTTCCAGACCATTGTCTGTTCTCAACTTCTTAATCTTCCTTTCAAATTGTGTTTCAACAAGAACTCTCCATTCCTTGAATTTACCAAATGCCTCACACTTGTGTTTTAAAGGACAAACCCACACCCTTCTTGAGTAGTCATCTATTAATGATAGAAAGTATGAAGGCCCTCCAAGTGAACCGGTTCTTGCTGGCCCCCACAGATCTGCATGAACATAATCTAGGACCCCCTTTGACCTATGAACCCATTTTTAGAATTTAACCTTATGTCCCTTTCCCATAATAAAATTCTCACAAGGACCATATTCACAATCCGCCAAACCATCTATTACACCTGTCGACGAGGGCCCCTTGATTGGGCTCCTCGTCTGGGCTGCACTACTGGACTCCCCAAGAGGCTCATCTTTTATTCTTAAGAGATGCCATGCACAATGAAAGAGCAGGAAGAGGGCCATCACTTCATCATCCCTGCAAGGATATTAATGACCTGAAACAAGAGAGAGAGAGAAAGTCGCAGCCAGAGAAGTACGAGTTGGTACTGACCTCATTAATGGCAAAGGCCATCTCTCCGACAAAAAAGGGACATGTAATTGATGCAGTCAGAAGTATCGGCTGTCACATGGAAGACAATTAGATCAACTAGAAGATCTCGGTTATTAATAAGCTTATCTCTATATATAAGACATTATCAAGATCATCCATGGTAAGCATTGAATAATCCTCTTACACATACAAGAGCTACATTTACTTCGAACATTCCTTGTTTCGCATTGAATACTCGAATCTTTGGATTCACACCAAATATTCCGACAACTTCATCATGCCAAAATAACCTTTCTTCTCCGGCAAGTTTACTTACTCTCACGCCGGAGCTTGTGTAAGACCCTAAATGCATTTTGACCCAAAACGACGCAACGGAAATATGAAATATAAAATTTTTCCTTAATAGTTGTTCTAACATACTTCAACCATTTAAATCAACTTTCTTTAACCTTAAGTACATCATTCATTCTAGATTGAGATGACTACGTTAACATATGGCTACAACTACGTTACCACTTCGCCGTACAATCCATGAACTTCAACTCGATCTTCGTCCACATTTCTCCAATGATAATAATGATGAACAGTCTAATCTGCAGTCACCATATACATAACCGGCACGTTAGTAAAGAGCGACACCAAACATAATTAAATGAATATATAAATAATCAATAACTACTTTACTACTCCATAATTGTATCTTTCTAAATTTGTTCTTTACACCAGACCTCGCACCTTCGAAAGCCGACACTTACATACCTGCATTCCTGTTTCATTCTCAATAGCAATACGGTTAGCAAGTCATAATCTCAACGTATTGAAAACCTACAGCTTCGCATAAGCACATACCACTGATCTACATTTCAATAAGATACAACCCATGTTTACGCTTGTATCTATCCGTATATATACATACATACCTACCGCATACAAACATCTCACATACAAATATGTCTGTCATGTACCTACGATGGCTCTATACCTAAATATATACATGTATGTCATATTCACTTGTTTAAATTCAATTACCGTACTTAAATCATACACTCACTACTCATCGACAATCGCACATGTAAATAAGTTAATCCTTTCATGCCTATAACACATTTGATCAGTCCGAGATTTAATCATACAATTACATAATTGGGTATGTGACACCCACATACGAAACCACGATCATTATGCATATTTTGAAACTCATACGTTCACATTTTAACAATAAATTCAACATCTACATAAGCCCAACATGCTTTAATTCTGTCATTTAAAACTTCCCATTTAGTTGACCATTATCAACTCAATACCATCAAACTCGTTTTAGTACTTCCATTGATTTTACATTCCTACAAGCCTCTCAACAATTAACATATAACAATTCCATTTAAATACTAAAGAGTGATTTTGGAAATCACTTACCTCGAGTTGACATGTTCGTGCTTGCTTCCTTGCCTTTTCTTGACCCGTTAGTCATCCATGCTTGAGTCCACATTGACATGACTCCTATTCTTCCGTATCATCATGTTCACAACACTATTAGCATACATGCTTAATCATATCAACAATCATTTCAACTCCTATGTCACATTGACTTTCATTGGTCAACTACTATTATACATAACACATAGATCCACAAAGCACATAATATGCAGCATACGATGCAAGCAAATAGTGCAAGCTACTAGCGCACATTTCTACCCAAACAAGAAATTAACAAAGCCTCCACATGGATTCCATCTTACACGTGTTCATTATGTAACTTTACTAACAATTTAATCATTTCCTCATTATATGCATATTCATCCACTACTTGCATATATTTTCACATTTTATTGTCATTTAGAAATTCATCAAACACTTGGCATGCGTACTAATATCTAAGCATAAAGTACAAGTAGTTCATGCCTAATCTTCCTAGTTCATACACAATTCATCAAGTCTTCTTATTAATCAACAAGTATTATTCACACATTGACATCAACACATCAAAATCTTTGGTTCATCCAACTCATTCATATTAAATCATGAACCATCAAGAACTCCAAGTTCTTGAACATGAGTTCTTTCTTTAAAACTTCTAATTGATATGTTTAAATCATTATTAACACTATATTAAGTGCATCTAAACCCAATTTCAACCATTCCATTCTTCCAATTTACCCAATTAAGAGTAATTCATCAAAACCCATTAGAACTTCAACTAGGAAGGTTTAAGAGATAAATTTTGATACTTACATGATGATTTGAAGGTGATGAACAATTTGAAACTTATGAATTATACATGCAAACTTTCGAATTTATCTTCTTCCTCTTCTTAGGTGATGAACACTTTGAAACTTATGGTATCGCCCCCCCCCCCCCCCCGTGATGAGGCTAACAGTATTCTCTTTTGCAGACCCTAAGGAAGATCCTTTTGGACGTTGACGAGTCTCTTCAACCTCGAACAAGAGTTAGGGGATTCAAAATTGGCGCCATCAATAGGACCTCTGTCCACAGAGATATCCCAACAAAAACATTTACATTCAGAAAGGTCTTCTCTCAAAGACGACACACAGGATGACATTGCCACCTCCCACCAACTCTAAGATCTTGAAGGTGACACAGACTTAGAAGCAGGTCACCGTCGAGGACGTCACCGGTGAATTCAAGAACATCACCGACACAGAGCCACCACCAGCCAAGAAGAATTATATCACCCCGGAGTTTGTGTCAAGACACAAAGACGAGTTATGAAAACAACTTGATGATTTGGAAAAGATGGAAAGACTGGAAAGTTTGCGATCAAGGCTCATTTTTGATACACCTCAGAGTGAAGGTAATACCTCCTCTCGCGATGGGGATGCTAACCTAAATCCTTTAGCTATCTTCATGGCGGTGTTCAGGCAAATGACTCATGAATAAAAGGTTTCAATGATGGAAGAAAGGGGAGGTGATAAAGGAAAAATAGATCAAAAAGATGATGAAAGCATAGGCAATGACATGCTAGGCAGACCTTATTTTCCCAAGGACCTTGCAGAGGTCTCCAAGTTCACTAGACGAATAGCAGAAGCACCATTGCCTCTAAAAGTCAAACCACCCAGTAACCTGGACTGGTTTGACGGGACCATAGGCCCTAAGGATCACCTCCATTCCTTCAGGGGAGCCGGTTAGGTTGGCCGGTGGTCTATGCCCACCTGGTGTCATATGTTTGTGTAGAACTTAACCGAAGGAGCCCTTCTTTGGTTTGATAGCCTCCCGGCAGGAAGCATAGACAACTACGAAGACTTGTGTGAGAAGTTCCTAAGGAACTTCAACCAGCAGAAGAAAGTAGTCAAAAACCCAGAGATCATGCACATCCATCAAAGGGATAACGAACAGGTAGATCAGTACATGGAAAGATTCATCAAGGAGAGCATGAATATAAAGGGTGTCCCCAAGGTAATGAAGATAAGTAGCTTCATTAGTGAATTAAAGCACACTCAGCTATGTGAGAAGCTAGGGGAGGATTTCCCTGAGACATTCGACGTCCTGATGGACAAGGTCAGGGACTTCGTTAGGGGAAATGATACCAGTAGCAAGGCCAAGGAGCTGGATATTGGGCCTCGGAGGACAGGCGCCACTCCCCGACCACAAGAAAAAGGTAACCTTTACTCCAAAATACCCCTTTATGATAAAATGCATCATGACAGGCCCCGACCCACCTTTTCCCTTTACAAGCCACGAGGAAGGGCACCGGCCCCCTACTATGACAGTTTCACTCCCATGACAAAGACGCCAAGCAAAATACTGGCAACCGAAAGGGTAAAAAAATTCCTTCACAAAACCACCTCCCCTCAAGCCTAGAATGAAAGCATACCTATACGAGTATTGTGAGTTTCATAAGGGATGTGGTCACAAGACAGACAATTGTATGTACTTGAAAAGGGAAATAGAACTGGCAGTTAAGACAGGAAAGTTATCTCATTTGGTAAGGGAAATAAAAGTAGGTGGAGACAGGAAGGGGAATGACACAAAACCAGAAGAACCAGAAAGGAGTTTTGCAGATATGATCAGACGAAGGGACGGACGTAGTTCTACCCAAAGTTTCAAGGCTAGGGTGTTGGGACCCTTGGATTGCATGAAAGCACATATACTCATGCCTCACCTAGAGGAACATGAAAGTTAGAGACTCCCCCTCAACATCTCATCAAAGATAGCAGGACATAAAGTAGCACGAATACATGTAGACGATGGAAGCGCGGTGGAGGTGATATATGAACATTGTTTCCTCAGTTTCGATAGAAACATAAGGGATAGACTGTTGTAGGTGTAGGAGACAGGGTGAGAACCATAGAGCTGGTGTTCACGGTAATAAGATCACCCTCAAAGTATAACGCTATACTAGGAAGGCCGGTATCGGGACCTCCAGGCACAAGCCTCAATTCCCCATGGAGCCCTGGTATTCTAGACCCCTAGAGGGCTGGCTTGGGTTAAATCTTCTTACGAAGTGGTATCTTCAGTCTCCGAGAAAGGGACAACAAAGAACCCCAAGGAGGATGGAATAAGGAATGGGTCTTGAATGAAATGTTCCCAAACGGACCATTCGAGTGGGTGCACACCTGAGCGTTAAATGAAGAAGCTCCTTTAAGGAGATGCTACTCTTCAACATCGATGCCTTTGCATTCCAGCACGTGGACATGTGTGGCATACCTCACAGTCTAACAGAACATCGGCTCAACACCCATAGCTGGATAAAACCGGTCAAACAAAAGAAATAAAGTAGGGGGCCGGGAAAAAAGAAGGGCATCATGTGAAGAAATCAGGAAGCTCCTTAGAGAGGGCATCATAAAAGAGGTACGGTATCCTACTTGGGTCTTAAACCCAGTAATGGTAGGAAAAAAAGATGGAAGATGGAGGATGGAGAATGTGTGTGGACTACAAGGACCTTAACAAAGCATGCCCGAAAGACTGTTACCCCTTGCCAGAGATCGACGTTCAGATAGACTACTTAGCCTAGTATCCCCTAAAATGCTTCTTGGACGCATACAAGGGGTACCACCAGATTCAGATGTCTCTGGAAGATGAGAAAAAACGACATTTGTAACGAATGAAGGAACTTCTGCTATACCAAGATGTCGTTCGGGCTAAAGAATGCACGTGCAACCTACTAGAGATTCATGAACACACTGTTCAAGGACCAGTTAGAATGAAACCTGGAGGTATAAGTGGATGACATTGTAATCAAAAGCCTCACGTAAACCGCGATGCTAGAAGATGTAGCTGAAACAATCACAACCATGCAAGAGGTAAACATGAATCAAACACAGGGAAATGTTAATTTGGGGTGGAAGAAGGGAAATTCCTGGGGGTAGTGGTAACCAAAGGAGGGATTAAAGCCAACCGGAAAAGACGCAAGCAGCAGTGGAGATGAGATCCCCAAGGTCCATCAACAGTTAAACGGGAGGTTAATCGCGCTCAATCGCTTCTTATGAAAAGTTGCTGATAAGACTCTACCCTTCATAAAGGTCCTGAAAGAAGGTTTGCAAATAAGAAAGTTTCGATGGAGCTGGGAGGCTGAAGCAGCCTTCCAGGAAATGAAAAGGCTAACGTGTAATTTGCCCACTCTTGCCACACCCATACCTGGGGAAGACTTCCTGTTGTACCTGTTAGCATCCAGGACAACTGTTAGCGTTGTTATGATGGTAGAAAGAAAAAGCAAACATATTCCAATATATTTCATCAGCAGGATGCTCAAGGGCTCGCAGGAAGGATATCTCCCAATGGAAAAACTGAAGTTGTCACTAGTCTTCGCATCAACGAGACTTAGAAGGTATTTTCAAGCGCACAAGGTAGTGCTGCTCACAGACCAACCTCTTCAGAAGGTCCTGAGAATGCTAGAACTTTCAGCCCGGCTCGCTAAATGGCTGGTGGAGCTGGGAGAACATGCTATTGAGTACATAGCAAGAACAACCATAAAGGGACAGGTCTTGGCAGACTTCCTCACGGAGGTCCCTGAGGAGAGGAAAAAGAGCTCCTCAAATGTAAGGAAATAGAAGAAGAAGAAAAGAGGAAAGAAGAGACGATAGTTTGGAAATTGCACACCGATGGGGCATCCATCAAAGAAGGTAATGGCGCAGGTATCACCCTCATCAGCCCAGAGGGAATCGAGCTGAACTATGCAATCAGGTTAGACTTCGAAAACAAAAACAATACGGCCAAGTACGAAGCCCTTCTAGCTGGTCTTTGGTTAGCCAAGAGAATGAAAGCAAGAAACATTGAGGCTTACTCGGATTCACAATTGGTTGTTAAGAAATACAATGGGGAATATGATGCTAAGGATGATGCCATGGCCCAATATGTGTCCCAGGTGAAGGAACTCGCCAATACCTTTATTACTTTCAAACTGGAACACGTGCCCCGAGGGAGGAACAGGAAGGAAGATACCCTAAGTAAATTGGCTAGTGGCCTTTGACCACTTGGCCAAGGAGGTAAAAGTAGAATTCCTCACCTCACCATCCATCACGAATAAAGAAATATCTCCAGTATAGAAGATAAAGGAATCCTGGATGACTCCAATTGTTGAATTTCTGAGGGAAGGGGCTCTCCCTGAAGATGAGGCGTTGGATGAAAAAATAAGAGTGAAGGCACTTCAATACGAAATTATAAACGGCTATCTCTTCTGAAGGTCATACATGGGGCCATCATTGAAATGTGTGGACGAGGAAGAAGCGAAGTATGTGATTCAAGAGATCCACGAAGGTATATGTGGGATGCATTCATGGCCCAAAACGGCCATAGCCAAGGCAATGAACGGCAGGTTCTATTGGAGCCACATGTATGACAGCGCCCTGGAGGAGATCAGGAAATGTGACAATTGTCAAGTTCATGTCCCACTGACCCACCAACATAAACGCCCCATGGTCCCAGTCGGTACCGTCATGACCATTTCAGAAATGGTCCATTGATATCATAGGGCCTTTCCTGGAAGGCCCGGGATGGGTAAAGTTTGTGGTGGTAGCCATAGATTATTTCACAAAGTGGGTAGAAGCCAAGCCTCTAGCAAAGATCACAAGGAGCTAGTCTGTGACAACAGAGTCTAGTTTGCAGGAAAACCTTTCAGGCCCTGGTGTGAACAAATGCATATACAACAGGTCTTCACGTACGTCACCCACGCACAAAGCAACAGGCTAGTAGAAAGGGCCAACCAAAGTCTCATTGTGGGAATGAAAGGAAGGCCGGGACGAAAACAAAAAGAATGGCTTGAGGAGTTACCATACGTCCTATGGCATATAGGACAACCCCCAAAACCTCAAATGGAGAAACACCTTCTAGTCTCAATTATGGAACTGAGGCGGTCATTTCAGTAGAGATCAGTTCCCCCACGGCGAGGCTAAGGTTGTGAGAAGCAGAAAATGAGTAAGACCTCAGGGCCAACCTCAATCTGCTAGAGGAGAGGCGAGAGATTTCAACCGTGAGAGAAACGGAATACAAGAAACAGATGGAAAAATATTACAATGATACAATGAAAAAGATGAACTTGATCTTGGGAGATCTGGTCCTGAGGGACAATGAGGCAAGTCTGCAAGAAAGCACTGGAAAGTTGGGGCCCAAGTGGGAAGGACCCTACAAAGTCAAATGTGCTAATGGAAAAGGTGCTTGCAAGTTGGAGACAATCGAAGGAAAAGATGTTCCAAGAACATGGAACCTAATGCAACTCAAGAAATACTATGTGTAAGCAATCACCCAGGAAGAGCGTACGAGGGAACATATAAAGATTGGAGCCAGAGTGCCCATTTTGTGAAGCTAACTATGAAGATAGAGGTTCCCCCTTTTTGTACTATGCATGTATTTTGAGCAAAAAAATGTACTGGAAAGTTACTCCAGGTAATGATAATGAATTTGTTTATAATCGTTCAAAGACCTAGAAAGGTTGTCAAAACATAGCCCAATAACAAGGTAATACACCATGGCAGACGTACCTAATGGTTCTGAACTTTATATATATATATATAAAGACGTACCTAATGGTTCTGAACCTTATATATATATAATACACCATGGCATACACGCTCTTTATATATATATATATATATATATATATATATATATATATTATATATATATATATAATATATAAATAGCGTGTACACAGACATAAGGAAACATGTCGCATAGCCCGGCTGTGGGACAAGGACAAGGTCGACTACTCAAAAATGACAAACATAATTTATTGCAACAAAAAGCAATTACAAATTGGATAAGCTGACTTTTGTACATAAACTACAAATTAAACGTAATCGAAAGGCCGCATTACAAACATAACATAGATGGAAACACACCATCCAGCTTGATTTACAACTAATGGCCAAAGTTACATATCAAATTACAAGCTAAAAGCTTCAAGGACAATAGAAGTTGTTCGAAACACAAATCTTTCACCACAACTGCAAATAGTTCTTGCAAGAAAGGAAAAAGGCAATACACAAACACCCACATACAAAAGCACATCCAAAGGTAGACACAAACAATAAAACATAAAAGAGTAGTAACGATTAATAAGTTCCAAAGGGCCCCAACACAAAGGCCCCATGATCCGAGCAAACAAAAGACAAAGTATCAAGTAATTGTCAGGAGGGAGTTACAACCATATCGAATATTGTTTAATACTGTTTATCAAGGGGATGAGTCACCAAAAGGAGCGTCAGCAGAGGCAAACAAGGATTTCAGTTCTTGGAGGGACATGAGGGGGTTATCAGACAATTGAGCAGGGAGAGTAAGGGTTTGGCCATCAACTCCTCCTGAAGTTTGGACAGTTGTTTCTTGGCCTATGAGTTATAATGAGAAGTTTTTTTTCTCTCCATGCCCTGAGAAGAGAAGGCGTACCCGTCCTTCAGCATACCCCACATTTCGATATGCTTTGTAAGTCCTTTTCCAAAGAACTCTTGGAGTCCGAGGATTGAGTGAAAGAAGATAGGAAACATCCAAAACCTTGTGAAAGTAACCAATGATGCTCAGAAGCAAGCTTCTGGTTGTCATCTTGAACAATCCCCAGCTCAGCATACAAGGTCTCCACATCATTGGCAGATACAGAAGCATTAGTCTTGTAGTGGTTGACATCTGCAACCAATTGTTCCCTCTCCCGCATCAACCCAACTTGCTCTTCATCCCAAACCTTCTCCTTCTCCTTCACCATCGCCCTAACATGTTGATAAGAAAAGCAATAAGAAGAAATACAAGAAAAGTCTAGAAAAAACACAACTTCAACAACAAAGGAAAATACATACTAGCATAGGAAAAAGAGTGAAGGGCGACATACCTCCTTCTCCAGCAGACGTCTCTTAGCATTCACCATGCGGCATTGGAGCTCGACAACAGTGGTTTGTGAAGTCTTCAAGCGATCCTTCAAATCATTCTTCTCCTATTTCAACGATTGAACACGTTGCAACATCCCAACACCCCGAGAGAAACCTTCGCACACAACCATACAATATTGATCCTTAAAGATCTGAGGATCCAAAACGGAATTCATAAAATTCTGAGAAGGGGAAGGCATGCAGCATGAAGTCCCAGGCGATTTCCATAGTGCCTATGATGGATGAAGAAGTAATCTTCCAATTAGGAGCACAGGGAGGAGTGTAACCCTTACCTAACAAGGGCGCCAAAGGCGACCGGACCCGGGAAGACGAGGGGACTTGGATTCTACTCTGGACGGAAGCTTAGGGAGAAATATGGACAGTCATCTCAGCAGGCACAACATTCATTTACGGACCCTTCTGCTAGGCCATCAATGGGACAGAGGAAGCAGGAGAAGTAACAGGAGCCTTGAAATTTCCCTGCAACAATAAAAAAGAGAGGGGGGAAGAGAATGAGAAATCTAGAACTACACAGAAGTGAAAGAAAAATCCTACAACTGACTTACAGGAAAAAGGTCCCGAGACAAGACTAGAAGAGGGTCAGAGAACCTTCAAATACTTAGATAAAGAGCCATTGGTAGCAATAGGGGGAGCCTCAGACATGGTCTGAGAGGTGGGCTGAGACTTTTTAATGCTAGCATTCCGCAACCTGGAACAAATGTTCCTGACCTCAGGAACAACCCTACTTGTACCCCAGCCACATCAAGCTTACATTTTCGAGACAGCCGAGTCCATAGATCTTCATCACCACTGCTAATGTCTTCAACATGAGGAGAGTTCTGAGAACCCTCTGATCCTTTAGGAGAAGCCCCATCAAGGAGAGGAGTCCCATCCCCAGGGACCACCTCAACATCCTGACCTTCAACATTGGGGACCTCACCCCCAAGAACAACACCCATTTCTTGATTTTCGACACCCTCAACCACAAAGGACACACCCATCACGTTGGCATGTTCCTAACCTCAGGAACAACCCTACTTGTACCCACAACCACATCAAGCTTACATTTTCGAGACAGCCAAGTCTCTAGATCTTCATCACCACTTCTAATGTCTTCAACATGAGGAGAGTTCTGAGAACCCTCTGATACTTTAGGAGAATCCCCCTCAAGGAGAGGAGTCCCATCCCCAGGGACCACCTCAACATCCTGACCTTCAACATTGGGGACCTCACCCCCAAGAACAACACCCATTTCTTGATTTTCGACACCCTCAACCACAAAGGACACACCCATCACGTCGGCATGTATTAGGTTCCACAAACACATCTCTACACAAAAGAACAAGCACATGAATAACAAAAAAAAAATAGTACAAAAACCCCAAATAACAAGATCCAGTCATACGCCACCAAATGAAAACTTACCCCTGCCATTCAAAAAAGCCTTAGGACGATTTGGATAAAAGGGAATCAAACCTTCCACCGCTAGGATGCCCTCGGGGAAGTTGAAGACACGAGTAGAGTTCCCATACATATGCTTCCACAATGCCTCCTCAACATTAGACAAGGGAGGAACATCATCCTCAATAATAGCGGTAGGATCCCTGGAAGGAAGTGGTTCAGATAACAGTAAAGGAGAGATGAAAATGAATCGATTTTTCCATTCTTTCGGATATGTGGAAGTCGACATAAAAGAATAAAAAGGCAGAGAAACACTATCTTTTCTCTTCTCGAATGTGAACCAGTCACCGTCAGACCTCAAACGGTAGTATCGCCCGAACAGTGGCACCGAAGGTACCCCTGCAAAAGCGGCACAAGATAGTTCAAAATGAACAATCCTCAGAAAGGCAAGAGGATGCCGTTGAAAAAAGTGAATTCTGTAATGTTTAAGGAGACTCATCTTAAACGACGATAGCGGGTAGTGGACACCGCAAAACGAAAAAAAAGAGAGTATAGATCACAATCCTTTCGGACGAACAAGTCGCTGAATCGTTAGGGCCAGGAAGACGTGGTAAGAGGCTGGATGGAATGCGATAGGATGTAACAAAGGATTCTATGTTGAACAGATCGAAGCTATACCCGTACGTCTCATGATCGAAGAGATAATGAGATCCAGGGGTAAAAGAAAGGGTGAAGTGCAGAGAAAAGAGGGAGAATGGTGAAGATAATGAGCGGTTTCTGGGTTTTAATAGCACAACTAAGTGGGCGGTAACCGTCTTGTCAAGAGTTCAAAAAATATCCGCCCGATTTACCCACGTGGAAATATCTCTCCCCATGACCACTGGATCACATAGATACTGCAGAGTAGGTCATCATCAGGGATGATGGTGATACGTCACGGGACCCACATGTGCAGACGCAACGCCGTAACCATAAGCTAGGCAGTCAAGGCCCGTGTGTGAGAACCCATGACCCTGGACTAAGGATGACTTGTCGACGAAGGCCCCTTGATTGGGCTCCCGTCTGGGTTGCTCTACTAGGCTCCCCAAGAGGCCCATGTTTTATTCTTAAGAGATACCATGCACAATGAAAGAGCGGCAAGAGGGCCATCATTTCATCATCCCTGTAAGGCCTTTAATGACCTGCAACAAGAAAGAGAAAGTCGCAGCCGGAGAAGTACAAGGTTGGTACTGACCTCATTAATGGAAAAGGCCATCTCTTCAGCAAAAAAGGGACATGTAATTGGTGCTGTCAGAAGTACCGGCTGGCACATGGAAGACCGTTAGATCGACCAGAAGATCTCGGCTGATTGATAAGCTTATCTCTATATATAAGCCATTCTCAAGATCATCCAAGGTAAGCATTGAATAACCCTCACACACATACACGAGCTGCATTTACTTAGAACATTCCTTGTTTCGCATTGAATACTCGAATCTTTTGATTCACACCAAATATTGCGCCAACTTCATCACGCCCGGAATAACCTTTCTTCTCCGGCAAGTTTACTTACTCTCACGCCGGAGCTTGGCCACGGATCCCCCCACCCCTCGGGGCCCCCGTGACGAGGCTAATGGTATTCTATTTTGCAGACCCTAAGGAAGATCCTTTTGGACATTGACGATTCTCTTTAACCTCGAACCGGAGTTAGGGCATTTGACAACACCCTGCTTCATTAACTCTTTCAACTCTTGAAAACTCATATGGCCTAATCTTTTGTGCCATAACAGTATTTTCTTTCTTTTCTACAACTAACACTTCACCACACATTGCATGACCATCTAATACATAGATGATATTCTCCCTTCTTGTACCAGTCAACACAACCATAGACCCTTTAACTATTCTGGCCTTTCCATTCTTGAGACTAACTGTGTTGCCATTACTTCCAAAAGTTCCCAATGAAATCTAATTCTTGGTCAATTTAGGAATATACCTGACATTTGAAATTCCACTTTTGTACCATTAACCAGTCTAAGAACAACTGTACCATGGCCCTCTATCACACATGCCCTGTCATATCCTATCTTTACTGAACCAAGATCTTGTTTCTTGAACTCCTTGAATAAACTTCTGTTTGGAGTCATATGATAGGAGCATCCAGAATCCATGATCCAATCATCTTTTGAACCATGCTCTGTAACAACCAGCACATCAACACTATCATAACCATCTAAAGATTGTTCAGAAGATTGATGACCTTGATTTTTTGAAGAACTTGCAGATTGATCATACTTGCTTCTTGTTTCTCTCTGGGCAATCTCTCTTCAAGTGTTTCTCAGAATTACATATAAAACACTTTCTTTTGAATTTTGACTTAGATCTACTTTGCCCTTTTGCTTTTTATGTTCTCTGTTCAGTTCTTCCCCTCACAACCAGGCCTTTACCAACATCTTATTGTTCATAAGACTTTTTCTTCAATTCTTTAGAATTTAAGGCAGCTGATACATCTTTCATTGAAAGTGAATCCCTCCTATACATAAGAGTATCCACAAAATGTTCATATGAACTTGGCAATGAAGTTAGGAATCTTATTGCTTGATCTTCATCATCAGTAACTACCTCAATATTCTTCAAATCAATTATGAGTTTATTAAACTCATTTGTATGGTCTTCAAGATAGGGGTGTTCATGAGCTGTCCGTTCGGTTTGAAACCGAGATGCTCGGTTCGGTTCGAATTTAAGAAATCGAGCGGAAATCTTATGCACATGCTCGGTTCTGTTTAGAACCCAGCCACTCGGTTCGGTTCGCTTATGCTCAGTTTTATTTAGCATTCCTACACATCCATTCATTGACCAAAATTCACCAACTTATATGTCTCACACACACTTAAGAATTTAACAAAATACAAACATAAAAAAGTCTCACAAAATAAAAACAAAATGTTGGGATTGAACCCTACAAAAGAACAGATGATAGAAAGCAAAAAACAAGTCTGCTCTATATGATCCAGAATAAACAGCTGGTTAGTTTCACTCCTTCCAAAGACCAGCTTCTAAACCACTGATAGTTCTAATAACTCCCCTTTGCCAAAGCTCTGCCAGTCATAAATTCTGCTGATTCACCAAACCGCTGATGGGTCAAAGGTCTGCTTAGAAGTCAAAGGTCTGCTGGAAGTCAAAAGTTTGATCATCCTTTGAAGAACATCTGCCAGTACTTCATCAGAGTTTATGCTTATCAGAGGATAGGTCATCAGTGATTTACAAACAGAGTTTAGGTTAGGCAGTGGTTAGAGTTTGTTAGTATTGTTAGATGTCATTGTCAAGATGATGTCAGCATTAGTGGTTAGGATTATACTATAAATAGACAATGCCTGTACTGTTCTATTCAGCTTTTCCACACTTTGCACTTTCTTGTACATTCTTCTGTGTGTGTAAGCTCGGTCTGAGGGGGAGTTTAGTGATTCATACATTTAAGTTATCTTGTAATCATGTCTATCTTATGAGTAATGAAAACATGTTATGATGAAAACTATTCTCTCATTGATTGTGTTATAAAGTTTTAACTGTTCTTCCGCTGCAAAGTTCTTCATGATTTATCATTTTATTATCAATTTGGTTAAAACAATACAATCAGTCCAAACTCAGATCCTAACACAAAATGCCATCCAATGTTTAATGTTTAAGAACATCGAAAATGCTACGAGAGAAGGTCAGAAGGATGATATGAGAGAAGTCTGTGAGAGATTCAATCCGAGAGAGAGAGAGAGAGAAAGAGAGAGAGACTAGGGCTAGTTTTGGTGAAATACTGAAATGGTGAACTTGAGTCTTGAAAAGAATGAGGGAAATAGGGAATTAGGGATTTAGGGAAATTAGGTTTACTTTACTAAAGTCTAAAACATCCCAGGTTTTTAAGCATATATGTTATCTGTTGTTCAATGATCTTATTAATAATTATTATAATATTGAAAAGGATAAGGCTTTTCTGATACATCCCAGGTTTTTAAGCATATATTTTCAAAATCAATTACCTGGAGATGATTCTAAAATTGGCCCAGTTAGCCAGGCAGGAGCTATGGGTCATGAAACTTTTACATGCATTTCTAATCAAGATAAAGTTTCAAAAACCCAAGTAGAGGTGGTAGAGAAAGATTTATCAGAACAACCGCCCAAACTCAACCACCTGCTACTGAGCCCACTGCTCTTGGTGACCACAGCAGCAAAACCACTGCTGTGCAACCCACACCAAAAACTCCTAAAAAGACCAAAAAGAAACCATCAAAACTCATCAAACCTATCAAAAAGGACCTTCTAGAAGATGAGATCCCAGAAGTTAATCCAGTGACAACACAAAAGTCACATGAGATCCCAGATGGTAGAAAGATCTCCACCCAAAACATTTACTCCTCATGATTCCTCACAAAAGGAACATGTTGAAAGCACAGGGAACCAACAACTGATAACATCACCCTCATTTGAGAGTATGTTAAAATGTCCATCTCCCAGGACAAATCTGCTTTCCACACCACTCTCCGCACCTCAAATCACTACAACCACCACATCACTGTTTGAAATCTTTGATAGTCAGTCACAAAAAGGCCACTCTCACCAACACATTTCTGAGAGCATATCTTCAACAATGGCTGTGTCTGATAAAAGTCATTTGGTTATCCCACAAACAGTTGAGGAGGCTACATCACTTGGATTTCACGAAATCCTTGTTGATAGTTCAATTGGAGCAGCTACTACAGATGTTGAATCCACTGATTTACATCTGGACAGTAGTTTCATATATAAGTCTCCTTTGAAGGCAACCACTGTTGAGGATACCCAGGTAACCTCTGCTTCAGTGGGAAGACCCCTGTACCAAGAAAAAGGGGCATCTAAGGTTGAAGCAAGTGATAAATCACATGCTCATGATACCCTAGATAAAACTACCACCTTGGGTAGGAGCTTAGATGATTGTAAACGTAATTCTATTTATTTAGAAATTGTCCAAATTTGGTCCAAATTCCGGCAGCTTGTAACGCTTCGCATTTTTGAACTTTCCTTATTTAGAAATTGTAATCGTAATTCTATTTATGGAAACCTATATCCATGCATGTTCGTATTTCATTTACAATTTTGAAACCCGAGACCTTGATCATAATGAAAATTCATACTTTTTGTACATGGAATCAATCGTTTCAATACGTGTTTTCATGCAGTACGATACTTATTATACGTGCAATACTCTACGTTACAACTTTATACTTAAAATGCTTAAAAACCGACTAAAATACGTAAAAACAGCCCCAAACCAACCCACTCGTGAGAGTTAGACCACTTTGCACGAAGTGAAGTACACTTTGCACGAAGTGAAGCTGGCAGCAAATTTTCCTATAAATACATACACACTTCACCACTTCAATCTTTCCGAATCTTCACAACTCACACTCTAAAATTCTGAATTCGTGGCAGACTGTTATCTTGACTATCTAAGTGAGTTCAGCTCACTATTACCTTGTCATTCCTTCTATAATTCTTCTTCTTTTTCTTTTGTACCAAGTGTAGGAGCTAACCAAGTTCATCATCCTCACTAGGATTGGACTTGTGTTCCAGCAAGTTTGAGAACATTGGGAGCCTTGGCTACCCGAATTAAGTTCCACACCTCACTTGAACATTTTGTATTTAATTTCTGTATATTCAAGACCAACCGGGTTTATCAACTATGTTGATAAACTTAGTTGTAACACTACGTGTTTTTACGTCCAGTATTTTTCCAACACGTGTCTCGGTAATCCTTGTGAAGTCGTGTGCTAAAACGGGAGGGACCAAGGTTGTCGAATCGTCTATTTTATCCTCGTTATGCCTTGAAATGAAGTTGAGGGGCCAATTATGCAATAAATGAAAATATAATCGAGTGGGAAGTGCATGGACCAAAGCTGCCAAACTTTTGGCAGGTTTGGGGGCCGCCGCGTAGCGCGACGCCCCAAGGGGGTACCCGTCGCGTAGCGCGACGGGCCTATCTGGGCAGAAAGTTTTTGTTTGCTGCCATTCAGCTTCTTGGACACCTATCTCGCCCTTGCCACCTTTCCTCTTGACTCTAACACGTGTATAGACACTAGTTACACCCCTCTAACACTTGGTGAACCCTTGGACACCTTCTTGACTATTCACTCTACCAGGAAAGTCCATCTTTATAACATGAGTTGGGAAAAGTTCGTTGAGCTGGTTAAGGATGCTTACTATCCACCTCACGAGGTGGAAAGGATTGAAACTGAATTCATTGGGTTAGCTATGAAGAACCTTGACTGTGCAAAGTACGTGTCAGAATTCAACTCTCTTTCAAGACTCGTGCCATATTTGATCACCTCAGAATCCAAACGTATTTCACGTTTTATTAGCAGATTAGAGCCGGAGATTAAAGGTGATGTTAGGGCGTCTAGGCCCGTAACGTTTAGGTCTGCTGTAGACCTTTCCATGGTCTTGACTCAAGATTTGAAGAGACAGAGATCTCTTAGATCAGAAGGTGGTGAGAAGAGGAAGAAAGATGATGACAAGTCACACCGCTTTAACAAGAACATGAAGTTCGGGTCGAGCAAGAACAATCAAAGGTCTGACAATAGACCTAGGTGTAGAAAGTGCAACAAACGACATTTTGGTGCATGTCGGGATGAGTCCCAGGCAAAGCCTTATGGGATCTGCAAGAAAGTTGGGCACAGGGCCTTTGACTGCAAAGATTTGAAGGAAGCCCCCTGTTATAACTGTGGTAAAAAGGGACAAATCAAACCCAACTGTCCCAAATTCAAGAAGGAAGATGCTGAGAAGCCCGGAGGGGCAAAGAAAGGGAATGCGCGTGCTTTTCAGATGAACGCCAAGGAGGCCGTGAATGATAACAATGTGATAACAGGTACGTTTCTTATTAATGATGTATACGCTAGAGTTTTTTTCGATTCAGGGGTTGATAGATCGTTTGTAGATCATAAGTTGTGTGCCTTATTAAACTTGTCCATAAGAACTCTAGACATAACCTATGACGTAGAACTTGCCGACGGTATGATAGAAACCGCTTCTATGATTCTTGATGGATGCTTCATCTCCATTAAGGATCACTCTATTCATGTCTCACTATTGCCAATGAAATTGGCTGGATTCGATGTGGTTCTTGGTATGGACTGGTTGTCTAGTAACCATGCCCATATAGCTTGTAACAAGAAACTCATCGAGATCAAAACCTCGTCTGGTGATTTACTGTCAATCCAAGGTGATGTACATTATGGTTTATCTGAGAAAGAATCGCTGCTTAAGAACTCAAAGTGTTTAAAGAGAAATTGTGTCATTTACATGGCACAAGTAACCATTGATAAGCCTAAACCAAGGATTGAAGATGTACTCGTTATCTCTGAGTTTGCCGATGTGTTTCCTGAAGACTTGCTCGGTCTACCCCCAGACAGGCAAGTAGAATTTAGAATTGATATCATACCTGGGGCAGCTCCTGTTGCTAGAGCCCCTTATCGACTTGCACCGACAGAAATGAAGGAATTAAAGACACAGCTTGAAGAATTGTTGGAAAAAGGTTTCATTCAGCCAAGCTCTTCGCCTTGGGGAGCTCCAATATTATTTGTCAAGAAAAAGGACGGTTCAATGCGGATGTGCATTGACTACCGCGAGCTAAACAAGTTGACTATAAAGAACCGTTACCCGTTACCCAGGATCGACGACTTATTTGATCAACTTCAGGGGCGAACTATTTTTCCAAGATCGTTTTAAGGTCAGGTTACCATCAACTCAAGGTCAGAACTGAAGATGTTCCGAAGACAACATTTAGGACTAGATATGGGCACTATGAGTTCTTAGTGATGCCTTTTGGGCTCACTAATGCACCTACAGCTTTTATGGATCTAATGAATAGAGTTTGCAAACCATACTTGGATAAAGTTGTCATCATTTTTATTGACGAAATACTTATTTACTCTCGTAGTCAGGCGGACCACGAGAAACATTTGATGTGTATTCTAGAGTTGCTAAGACAGAAGAAACTTTCTGCAAACTTTTCGAAGTGTGAGTTTTGGTTACCTGAGGTACAATTTTTGGGGCATGTAGTCAGCGAGCGTGGAATTCAAGTCGACCCTGCTAAGGTCGAGGCAGTGATGAACTAGCAAGCTCCAAAGACACCATCAGAAATTCGCAGCTTTCTAGGTTTGGTCGGTTATTATAGAAGATTTATTGAAAATTTCTCAAGGATAGCAACCCCACTAACTACTCTGACCCGCAAAGATGTTAAGTTTGTTGGGGTCCGAAACAGCAGGAAGCTTTCGATGTATTGAAGCAGAAACTGAGTAATGCTTCTGTATTGACTCTACCTGAAGGTATTGAATATTTTGTGGTCTATTGTGACGCTTCACACACTAGCATGGGGTGTGTACTTATGCAAAGTGGAAAGGTGATCGCCTACGCTTCAAGGCAATTGAAGATACACGAAAGAAACTACACCACACATGACTTGGAACTAGGTGCTGTGGTGTTTGCGCTTAAGCTATGGAGACATTATTTGTACGGAACTAAGTGTATTATATACACTGACCATAAAAGTCTCCAACATTTGTTTAACCAGAACGATCTAAACATGCGACAGCGTCGGTGGATGGAAACGCTAAATGATTATGACTGCGAGATACGTTATCACCCAGGCAAGGCAAATGTGGTTGTTGATGCCTTGAGCCGTAAGGAAAGGATTAAACCCATACGGATAATGCTAAAAGCATCGAAGTAAAGAATAGTTTGAAAGATAAAATTTTGGAAGCTCAAAAGCAAGCATTGCTAGAGGCAAATCTCCCTAATGAAGAATTGGGAAAGATGGTAGAACAACTAACACCGGGTGGCAACGGAATTCTTAGATTCGGTGGACGAATCTGGATTCCTGCTTTTGGAGGACTTAGAGAATTGATTCTCCAAGAAGCACACAACTCCAAATATTCAATTCACCCTGGTGGTGATTGTAACATTTGTCAAAAACGGGTTTTCCAAACCCGCTTCGTTTGTAATCGAATATCAAGTTATAAATGTTTCGTTGCGTATTTATGGTTATATTAATTTTAAACGATGCAAAATTTATAAACAAATTAGAATTTAAAAACTTCAATTAATAAAAGGTGAAAATAAAATAAATAAAAAAGAAAACCGGCTGCCGAGATTCGAACCCGGGTCACCCGGGTGAGCCTAGCAACTTAACTCGCGCACATATAACCACTCCGCCACTTGATGTTTTTGTGAGTTCTAGGAAACAATTAGAACATATGTACAACCGTGAATCAACCTGTTGCGCCAAACTGAAACCGATATCGGCTTCCAACCGTCCAAGACGTTTGAGTGCTCGCGGATTCTTAATCATAACCGATAAACCGACATTTTAAATCAATTCAGTCGTTAATGAACTTGAATTCATGTAATGTTCGGTTTTTAAAACCGAAAACATTCACTTCTTGCATTACTTCAACAAAATCCTCATCTCGCGACTCAATTACATTCCCAGAACTTCTAATTCACGCTTACTCTTATTTCTGGTCGTCGGAATTACTTTTTGAACTCGCCGGACTTTCGCCGGAAAACCGTATCTATCATCAAAACGGTAAGTTTCTCAATTCTTTCACTTTCTATCAGTTGTTAGGCTTTTACTAACTCAAACCTTTCAATCAGAATCAGTTTCTGGCAACGTTATCGGATAATCAACTCTCGCCGGAAAACTTCTGAAAATTCCCAGTTTTCGCTGTGAAACGGTATAGTCATTCAAACCTTCTGATAACTCTTGTTTTGTACTTCAATTCCACAACTAGCTAATCAAAACTGTTAATTGGTCCGCTCAGACGAAGTTCATAAAAACAGAGCCGACGACACTGCCGGAGTTCTGTGAAAAGTCGTCATTCCGGTATGTTCATTCCCAAAACCTTTTCCTATCCGTTACATTTTAATCATTCATACGCCTATTAATCGAATTAAGCAAGTCCAGTTGATTAATCATTGTCTGTGTTCTTGAGCGAAGAAGACGAAGTCGATTATGAATATAAGATTAATTAAAATCGGTATAATAAACGGGTTAGACACACAGTCCAGCGGTGGACTGTGTGCAAACAATAAACATACGTCTCGAGTTCGATCCCTATCACGACCCTATTCTCGGAAATAAAAATGTTTTTTTAGAACCGAACCGGGTTAACTCACTGAAGATGTTAAGTATAATAAAAATCAGTATATTAACCAAGTTAGACACACAGTCCAGCGGTGGACTGTGTGCAACACTAAATCACAGGTCCCGGGTTCGAGACCTGTTGACGGCACCGGTTCGATAATTAAAATCCTTTTTAAAAATAAATGAATTTTGAATAAATTAAAACAGTATATAAATATAATTAAAAACAGAAATATTTCGGGTTAGACACGTAGCTCAGTTGGTAGCGCTGCGTGCACGCGTACGGGAGGTCTCGGGTTCGAGCCTTACCCGGCGCACACATGAACCGGTCAAACAGTCAACAGTCACGGTCAATGGTCAACGCAAAAGTCAAGATTTTTTTTATTTTTATTTATTTATCTAATTTAAAAATCAATTAAAAATACTTAAAAATAATGTTTTTAAAGATAGAAAATAGCCTTAAACTCACAAAAAATACATCTAAAAATCCTATTAAAATTATTAATAAAATCCACTCATTTACCATACCTTTCGTTATTATTTAGGTAAGTAAAGTTCTCGTCGATCAATCCTCTAAACTCGTGCGCATTTCATCATCTTCAACTGAACGCACCCAATGTGAGTGAATCTCTACAAATTCCCCGTTTTAATCACGTTTTTGGGGTGTATCACGTGTCTTATTATTTATCACATTTAAACTATTGTGCATCTATCATATCTATGAACAAATGTGTATTCAACATGTATCAACTGTTTGTGTGGTTATTGTTTAGATTATATTTATCATTTTTCAGTACATACATTATCATAGGCCGCCGCTCCCCATTACATTATGAGCGTTGAGCTGTTCCCCATTACATTATGAGCGTGAACCAGGCGTTGCCAACATACGATCGGCTCCGTTTGATTGAGCCTTGATCGCACAGACATTCATCATAGGCCGTCCGTTCCCCATTACATTATGAGCGTGAACGTGACGTTGCCAACATATACAGTTTTATTCATGTGTTATATTCATGCAAGTTGTTTTGTTATTGTATGTTATTGTAAGTTATTGTTTGTTGTTGTTATTGTTATTGTATGATTTAATTACGTTTGCTCACATATGATTATTGCACAATTTTTCCTGATAAAGATAACAAGAGATCAATAATAAATGTTTTTCTAACAAGGTTCACTCGCCAACTTATGTTGACCCAAAAACCCCCATTTTTACACATGATACAGGTGATCCAGCTGCAGCAAGAAACACATAGGATGGCTTAGAAGAATAAACTGGTTTGGACTTTTGATTGTTTAGTTGATTATCTTTCTTTGTATTTGTATGAACATGTTTGGAATATTGAGAATGAAATTTTGAATTTAATAAATATGAAATATATTAGTAAATATCATGAGCTTTGGTGATAACCCAATTATGCCCCGACTCTTATTCCGCTGCGGGTCGGGGTGTGACAGATTGGTATCAGAGCCATGACTATAGGGATATAAGATAGGTTATTAGACCCTTAGAGCCTATACTATAGTTGATTAGAAATTTTTTAATTTTTTTTTTGTTACATGCAAAATTCATGATGTTTATATGTTTATATGTTAATGTTACATCTATGTATCAAGATGTTCATAAGTAATATTATTATATAATGCCTATCAATGAATCATTTCTCATAACGTATCATATCCATGAGAGCACACACCATCATTTCATGATTGTTTTTGCAATGATTTGTATTTTCAAATCACATCAAGTGAGTTCTCGTGACGGCATGTGGTAATGGAAGGTAAAGTACCGGTAAGTCGGAACGTTCTGTCTAGGCTTGGCATTCGTATAAATCCAAAATAAAGGACCATTTGCCTACTGGACTAACGATGAGAGTACGAAGTACCTATTAGGCAAAGCATGCTATACCAAACGTCGTGTGAGCTAACCCCACTTTGAGTTGTCATTGTGTCTACACCTGGACACCTTCCGACCATACATCTCGTAAACACATTTCATGGTTTTCATTCGGGTGATGCGAGTGTTAAACCGCCAATACTAATGTGAATCCTACCAAGCCAATAGTCAGGGGGGCCCACATGACTATACAGGTGAAGGTATGGGGGACATTTGAGGCCCAACATGAGCAAACCCAAGACATCCTATGGATGTAGTTGCATTATTGATATTTATGTTGTTTTTATTTTCTTTAAGACACATGACACCTAAAAAGACTCGATAAACTCACAATCTTCTTATGTATGTTCCTGTAGATGTCGGCTAGGCAACAACGAGGGGGTAGAAGATCAGGAAGGTCACACGAACGCTTGGCCACTCAAATCGCAAAACAAATGGCCGCGGTGCTTCCTGACATTGTGGTTCAAGTACAATAAGCTCTCGCTACAAATCCCACCAATCCTCCCCAGCAAGAAGACCAGAACATCGGCAACCCTCCTACCAAAAAGTACTCATATAAACATTTCAAGTCTTGCGATCCTCCGAAATTTGAAGGGACCGAAGGTGTCACTGCTCTCCTCCACTGGTTTGAGGAAATGGAAAACACTTTCCTCAACTGCGATTGTCCCGAGGATCGCAAGGTACGATACGCAACCGGGAGACTATTTGGGGTAGCTCTTACCTGGTGGAATACTGAAAAGGGTAAGAGAGGAATCGATGATGCAATGGCCTTAATGTGGGAGGAGTTAAGGGAAATCATGACAAGACGATTCTGTCCTAGAAGTGAGATTAAAAAGTTAGAGGATGAATTTCATTCGTTGAAGCAAAAGGAGGGAGATCATACTTCCTACAACAAGAGGTTTTTAGAGTTTAACCAAATGGTCCCTAACTTGTTCACCCCAGTTTACCACTTAGTCGAACATTATATTCGAGGGCTTCCCTCGAAAATTCAAGACTCAGTTCTCAGCACTTCGCCAGCAACACTTGAAGCTGCTATGGAACTAGTTACTGAGCTTACTGAGAATCGAATTCGCAACAGTAAATTTAAAGAGGAGAAAAAGAAAGCCCCCGTTAAGGGCCAAACTTCAAACCATTCCTCCTCTAAGTTTGCTAACAAGAGGAAACGTAACACCAGAAACTTTGCTGTCACACAAACAAATTTCCCTATCCCTGCTGCACCCATTACCCAAGTTGCCCCCTCACCTGCACCATATAAAAGGCCATACTCTGGCCCATTCCCAAAATGCAACCGTTGCCAATACCATCACTTTCCTGATCATCCCTGCCAACATTGCACCGGCTGTGGTCGCGCAGGTCACACTGTTCAAACCTGTCGCATACCTCAGCGGACGAACCGCCACCAGCCCTCAACCCAAACCCACCATCAAATAATGGGTCAAGCCCAACAACCTCTACTACTACCACCTACCCAACATTTAGCCCAATCCTACTACCAACCCAACTATCCCCTGGTGCAACCTATGCGGGCTTGCAACAATTGTGGAGACCCAAGCCACTTTAGAAACACTTGTCCACGTTTGGTAAACATTATACATGCTCAAGCCCAAGCAAATCCGGTGAATCAGGCTAACAAAGCTCCTCCACCTGCAAGAGGAAGAGCTTTCAACATCAACGCTAATCAGGCTAGAGCTGACAGCAATGTGGTTAACGGTACGTTTCTTATCAATGGTAGTTATGCATCCATGTTGTTTGATACTGGCGCGGATAAAAGTTTTGTGTCCTTAGAATTTGAACCCATCCTCAACCAAACTCGTGATAAGCTCATGGAATCCATAACAGTAGAAGTTGCTGACGGAAAACCGGTCTCATTAAACTCTATTATACGCAATTGTACTCTCACCTTAAACGATCACGATTTTCCAGTTGACCTCATTCCTATGAAGTTAGGAAGCTTTGACATTGTAATTGGTATGGACTGGCTCAGCCAAAATCAGGCTGAAGTTGTATGCCGCGAAAAGTTTATACGCATTCCTCTTACAAACGGTCAGACTCTACGAATCTTTGGAGAAACCCCATCGAAAGGACTCAGATTAATGTCCTGTCTTCAAGCTCGAAAAATATCTCCGCAAGAATTATGTCGCATTTCTAACTCATGTCGTCAAAAAGGGAACCATGGAGAAGAAACTTGAAGACATCCCAGTAGTAAAAGATTTAACGCAAGATTTTCCTGACGACATCTCAGGACTTCCTCCCGTGAGAGAAGTCGAATTCCGTATTGATCTTATACCTGGTGCTACACCAGTTGCAAAGTCTCCTTATAGGTTAGCCCCCTCCAAAATGCAAGAGCTAGCCAGTCAATTGCAAGAGTTGACTGACAAAGGATTCATACGTCCTAGCTCCTCACCTTGGGTTGCACCTGTCCTTTTTGTGAAGAAGAAAGATGGAACGTTTCACATGTGCATCGACTACAGAGAACTCAACAAGTTAACGGTCAAGAACCGCTATCCATTACCTCGCATTGATGATCTTCTTGACCAACTTCAAGACGCCAGCTGTTTTTCAAAAATCGACCTTCGTTCTGGTTATCATCAACTCGGAGTACATGAAGAAGACGTCCCAAAGACCGCCTTCCGAACTCGTTATGGTCATTATGAATTCATGGTCATGCCATTTGGTTTAACCAACGCTCCAGCTGTCTTCATGGATCTAATGAACAGAGTCTGCAAACCCTATCTCGATCGCTTTGTTATAGTCTTCATCGACGACATCCTCCTCTACTCAAAGTCTAAGTCTGATCATGAACGTCACCTTCGACTCATCCTTACACTCTTAGAGAATGAAAAGCTCTACACCAAATTCTCCAAATGCGAATTTTGGTTAAAAGAGGTACAATTCCTTGGACATGTCGTCAATGACAAGGGAATACATGTCGACCCCTCAAAGATCAAAGCAGTACAAGAATGGCAAGCGCCACGTACACCAATCGAAGTAAGATCATTCCTTGGTTTGGCTGGTTATTATCGCCGTTTCATTTCAAATTTCTCCCGCACTGCTGTACCACTCACGGCTTTAACTCATAAAGGGAAACCCTTCATTTGGGGACCCAAACAAGAAGAGGCCTTCCAGACCCTTAAACAAAAACTCTGTAATGCACCTATCCTCACTCTTCCTGAAGGTTGTGATGACTTCGTGGTTTATTGCGACGCGTCAGGGCAAGGACTAGGCTGTGTTCTAATGCAAAGAGGAAAGGTGATAGCTTATGCTTCTAGACAACTCAAAACTCATGAGAAGAACTACACCACCCATGACCTAGAACTTGGAGCCGTTGTGTTCGCTCTTAAGATATGGAGACATTATCTCTACGGTACTAAGTGTGAAATATACACTTACCACAAGAGTCTTCAACATATCTTCAACCAAAAGGAGTTAAACATGAGGCAACGAAGATGGGTTGAACTTCTTAATGACTACGACTGTGAAATTCGGTATCACCCTGGCAAGGCAAATATGGTGGCCGATGCACTCAGTCGAAAGGGTTATGCGAACTCCATTCGTCTTCTATGTTCGCAAATCATAACCGACATCAAAGATCAAATTCGAGAAGCCCAACATGTTTCAGTAACGGAAGACGACGTACGAAAGGAGCTGTCCTGTGGAGCTGAACTTAAAATTGAAACTAAATCTGACGGTATTCTGTACTATCTAGATCGCATATGGATTCCTGACCACAACAACCTTCGTGAATTCCTTATGAATGAGGCACACAAAACACGATACTCTATACACCCAGGAGCCGACAAGATGTATCAAGACCTTCGATACACCTACTGGTGGCCTGGAATGAAAAAAGATATTGCTGTTTTTGTTTCCAAGTGCCTTACATGTTCCAAGGTGAAAGCTGAACATAAAAGACCCTTAGGACTTCTGGTCCAACCTGAAATACCTGTATGGAAGTGGGAAAACATAACCATGGACTTTATTACCGGGTTACCTCGCACTTCTGGTGGGTATGACACCATATGGGTAATCATTGATCGTCTTACAAAATCAGCTCACTTTATCCCAATCCGCGAAGATTTCAAGAACGAGAAGCTAGCTCGTATCTACATCAGCGAAATCGTGAGCCGAGATGGTGTACCGTTAAGCATTATTTCAGATCGTGATGGTCGTTTCACTTCACGAACATGGCAGGCCGTACAAGCCGCTCTGGGTACACGATTAGACCTCAGTACCGCTTATCATCCTCAAACTGATGGACAATCTGAACGCACCATTCAAACTCTTGAAGATATGCTTCGAGCATGTGTCATAGACTTCAAGGGAAATTGGGACGCTCATCTACCATTAGTTGAATTTTCGTACAACAACAGCTATCATTCAAGTATCGGCATGGCACCTTTTGAAGCTTTATATGGTCGTAAGTGCCGATCTCCAGTATGTTGGCACGAAATTGGGGAAGCTCAAATCACCGGTCCAGAATTGATCCAAGAAACCATAGACAAGATCCATCAAATTCGAAACAATCTTCTAGCAGCTCAAAGTCGTCAAAAGAGTTATGCAGATAAACGACGAAAGCCTTTGGAGTTTAACATTGGTGATTATGTACTTTTAAAAGTATCACCGTGGAAGGGAGTAGTTCGTTTTGGCCAGAAAGGCAAGCTAGCACCACGCTACGTAGGACCTTTCAAGATACTCGAAAGAGTAGGACCTGTAGCATACAAGCTTGATCTACCAGAAGAACTCAGCAGAATTCACCCCACATTCCACATATCAAACTTGAAGAAGTGCCTCGCTGATGAGAACCTCCATATTCCTCTGGAAGATATTCAGATTGATGAATCTATGCATTTCATTGAAAGACCAGTAGAGATCATGGACTTCGGAGAAAAACGTTTAAGACGGAGTCGTATTCCAATTGTTAGGGTATGCTGGGAGCCGAAACGGGGACCTGAGTTTACTTGGGAACGTGAAGACTCAATGCGCGAAAAATACCCACATCTTTTTCCTACTACTACTACTACTACTTAAATTTCAGGACGAAATTTCCAAAAGTAGGGGATACTGTAACATTTGTCAAAAACGGGTTTTCCAAACCCGCTTCGTTTGTAATCGAATATCAAGTTATAAATGTTTCGTTGCGTATTTATGGTTATTTTAATTTTAAACGATGCAAGATTTATAAACAAATTAGAATTTAAAAACTTCAATTAATAAAAGGTGAATAAAATAAATAAAAAAGAAAACCGGCTGCCGGGATTCAAACCCGGGTCAGTCGGGTGAGCCTAGCAACTTAACTCGCGCACATATAACCACTCCGCCACTTGATGTTTTTGTGAGTTCTAGGAAACAATTAAAACATACGTACAACCGTGAATCAACCTGTTGCGCCAAACTGAAACCGATATCGGCTTCCAACCGTCCAAGACGTTTGAGTGCTCGCGGATTCTTGATCATAACCGATAAACCGACATTTTAAATCAATTCAGTCGTTAATGAACTTGAATTCATGTAATGTTCGGTTTTTATAACCGAAAACATTCACTTCTTGCATTACTTCAACAAAATCCTCATCTCGCGACTTAATTACATTCCCAGAACTTCTAATTTCACGCTTACTCTATTTTCTGGTCGTCGGAATTACTTTTTGAACTCGCCGGACTTTCGCCGGAAACCGTGTCTATCATCAAAACAGTAAGTTTCTCAATTCTTTCACTTTCTATCAGTTGTTAGGCTTTTACTAACTCAAACCTTTCAATCAGAATCAGTTTCTGGCAACGTTATCGGATAATCAACTCTCGCCGGAAAACTTCTAAAAATTCCCAGTTTTCACTGTGAAACGGTATAATGATTCAAACCTTCTGATAACTCTTGTTTTGTACTTCAATTCCACAACTAGCTAATCAAAACTGTTAATTGGTCCGCTCAGACGAAGTTCATAAAAACAGAGCCGACGACACTGCCGGAGTTCTGTGAAAAGTCGTCATTCCGGTATGTTCATTCCCAAAACCTTTTCCTATCCGTTACATTTTAATCATTCATACGCCTATTAATCGAATTAAGCAAGTCCAGTTGATTAATCGTTGTCTGTGTTCTTGAGCGAAGAAGACGAAGTCGATTATGAATATAAGATTAATTAAAATCGGTATAATAAACGGGTTAGACACACAGTCCAGCGGTGGACTGTGTGCAAACAATAAACATACGTCTCGAGTTCGATCCCTATCACGACCCTATTCTCGGAAATAAAAATGTTTTTTTTAGAACCGAACCGGGTTAACTCACTGAAGATGTTAAGTATAATAAAAATCAGTATATTAACCAAGTTAGACACACAGTCCAGCGGTAGATTGTGTGCAACACTAAATCACAGGTCCCGGGTTCGAGACCTGTTGACGGCACCGGTTCGATAATTAAAATCCTTTTTAAAAACAAATGAATTTTGAATAAATTAAAACAGTATATAAATATAATTAAAAATAGAAATATTTCGGGATAGACACGTAGCTCAGTTGGTAGAGCTGCGTGCACGCGTACGGGAGGTCTCGGGTTCGAGCCTTACCCGGCGCACACATGAACCGGTCAAACAGTCAACCGTCACGGTCAATGGTCAATGGTCAACGCAAAAGTCAACGTTTATTTTTATTTTTATTTATTTATCTAATTTAAAAATCAATTAAAAATACTTAAAAATAATGTTTTTAAAGATAGAAAATAGCCTTAAACTCACAAAAAATACATCTAAAAATCCTATTAAAATTATTAATAAAATCCACTCATTTACCATACCTTTCGTTATTACTTAGGTTAGTAAAGTTCTCGTCGATCAATCCTCTAAACTCGTGCGCATTTCATCATCTTCAACTGAACGCACCCAATGTGAGTGAATCTCTACAAATTCCCCGTTTTAATCACGTTTTTGGGGTGTATCACGTGTCTTATTATTTATCACATTTAAACTATTGTGCATCTATCATATCCATGAACAAATGTGTATTCAACATGTATCAACTGTTTGTGTGATTATTGTTTAGATTATATTTATCATTTTTCAGTACATACATTATCATAGGCCGCCCTCCCCATTACATTATGAGCGTTGAGCTGTTCCCCATTACATTATGAGCGTGAACCAGGCGTTGCCAACATACGATCGGCTCCGTTTGATTGAGCCTTGATCGCACAGACATTCATCATAGGCCGTCCGTTTCCCATTACATTATGAGCGTGAACGTAACGTTGCCAACATATACAGTTTTATTCATGTGTTATATTCATGCAAGTTGTTTTGTTATTGTATGTTATTGTAAGTTATTATTTGTTGTTGTTATTGTTATTGTATGATTTAATTACGTTTGCTCACATATGATTATGGCACAATTTTTCCTGATAAAGATAACAAGAGATCAATAATAAATGTTTTTCTAACAAGGTTCACTCGCCAACTTATGCTGACCCAAAACCCCCATTTTTACACATGATACAGGTGATCCAGCTGCAGCGAGAAACACATAGGATGGCTTAGAAGAATAAACTGGTTTAGACTTTGGATTGTTTAGTTGATTATCTTTCTTTGTATTTGTATGAACATGTTTGGAATATTGAGAATGAAATTTTGAATTTAATAAATATGAAACATATTAGTAAATATCATGAGCTTTGGTGATAACCCAATTATGCCCCGACTCTTATTCCGCTGCGGGTCGGGGTGTGACAGTGATAAAATGTATAAGGATTTAAGACCCGAATATTGGTGGTCTGGACTAAAGAAATCGATAGCCACATATGTATCTAAATGTTTGACGTGCTCACAAGTTAAGGCCAAACATCAGAAGTCGTCAGGTCTGCTACAGCCATTGGAGATTCCCTTGTGGAAATGGGATTGTGTAACTATGGATTTCATCACCAAGTTACCAAAGACGAAACGTTGAAATGACGCAATATGGGTAATTGTTGACAGGCTGACTAAGGCGGCTCATTTCTTACCCATTAACGAGACTTATAGCTCAAACAAGTTAGCAAAGCTTTATGTGGACGAAATAGTATCTTTGCACGACGTGCCAGTATCTATTGTGTCGGATAGAAACACAAGGTATACTTCACATTTCTGGAAAAGTTTCCAGCAAGCCTTGGGCACACGACTGAACTTTAGTACAGCCTATCACCCGCAGACAGACGGACAAAGTGAACGTACTATTCAAACGCTGGAAGATTTGTTGCGTGCATGCATTATTGACTTGGGTGGAAGTTGGGATAGCCACTTGCCACTTATTGAGTTTTCCTACAACAATAGCTATCATGCAAGTATCCAAGCTGCTCCGTTAGAAGCTTTATACGGGAGAAAGTGTAGGACGTCCGTTTGTTGGGCAGAAGTTAGGGAAGCCCAACTGACAGGACCAGAAATAGTCCTGGAGACGACGGACAAGATTTTGCAGATTAGAGATCGTCACAAGGCTGCCAGGGATAGGCAGAAAAGTTATGCAGACCGAAGGCGCAAACCTCTTGAGTTCCACGTAGGGGATAAAGTTTTCTTAAAGTATCGCCTTGGAAAGGCGTTATGCATTTCGGGAAGATAGGCAAGCTAAGCCCAAGGTACGTTGGACCATTTGAAATCATTGAACGAATTGGAGCTGTTGCTTATAAGCTGAAACTGCCGGAAAGGTTTAGTGAATTCATGATGTTTTCCATATCTCCAATTTGAAGAAGTGTTTGGCAGATGAGTCATTGGCAATGCCACACGACTACGTTCAAATTGATAACAACCTGCGTTTCATTGAGAAACCAGTGGCGATCGAGGATCGTCAGGTCAAAAAGCTTCATCGGAAGCAGGTGCCAATTGTGAAAGTTAAATGGGACGCTCGTCGAGGTCCGGGGAACACATGGGAAGTGGAGTCTGTCATGCGACAGAAGTATCCACACTTGTTTGATTGAAATCTCGGGTCGAGATTTATTTTAAGGGGGTGAGGATGTAACACTACGTGTTTTTATGTCCAATAGTTTTCCGACACGTGTCCCGGTAATCCTTGTGAGCCGTGTGCTAAAACGGGAGGGACCAAGGTTGTCGAATCGTCTATTTTATCCTCGTTATGCCTTGAAATGAAGTTGAGGGGCCAATTATGCAATAAATGAAATATAATCGAGTGTGAAGTGCAGGGACCAAAGCTGCCAGACTTTTGGCAAGTCTGGGGGCCGCCGCGTAGCGGGACGCCCCAAGGGGGTACCCGCCGCGTAGCGCGACGGGCCTATCTGGGCAGAAAGTTTTTGTTTGCTGCTAGTCAGCTTCTTGGACACCTATCTCGCCCTTGCCACCTTTCCTCTCGACTCTAACACGTTTATAGACACTTGTACACCCCTCTAACACCTGGTGAACCCTTGGACACCTTCTTGACTACATATGTGATGAAATTTTGGAGTAGCAACCAAGTTCATCAACCTTAGTTCACCAAGTTCTTCATTTTTGGAGCTCCTGATTATTTCCTGGCCATTTTTGAAGCTCCCATTCTGTTCTTAGCACACTCTTGGACCTATTGTAAGTTTACAATCCCTGCTAAGTTGATTATTTGTAGCTTTTTTAGCTTAGAACAAAGTCTTGTCGTAAATACGCCTTGACCGTGTTCTAAATCCGTGTATACTCCGTCATTGTGCGTAACGAAAGTTCCTACATGCTCATAATGATGGAGGTGATAATCCCTCAAGAGGGCAACTCCAGATTTTCACGGATTCATGGCCAATAGACGAGTCAACCAAAAAGTCAAAGAAAGTCAAACTGTCCAGATTTGTAAAAATGCATAACTAATAATCTAGATATTATAAAATATGTTTTGATGCCTTAACAACCTAAAAATAAGTGTTAGAACATATGTCTACTGATTCGGCTCGTCAAATTCTGGTCTGGGGTTGGTTCGCAACCGAAAGTCGCTATATTTGACTTTTTGTTGACTTTCAGTTCTGACCCGTTTCAAGCCATCTTGGCTACTGACTTATGGTCACTTTAAGACCACATTTAAGTATAGGATGACCTCCTGAAGTTTCGTCACTCGATTCATTAGAAATCTGAGTTTTTATAAACGTTCCATAATTAATTGATAAGTTTTGCAAAAAGGTCCTTTTCGTACAAATCAAGCTTTTAATCACCCATGCATATGAAAGTAAGTTATAAACTGATTTATAATCAAAAGCTAATCACGTGAGTGTCAAGAGTCTGATCATAAACTGAGTTTTGTAACAAGAACCGTTTATGGCATTTAAATGACTAAAATGCCCTTTTCGGCATTTTAGAAAGGATGAACATGTTTTTATAATAAAAATAATATGCTTTCTGATATGGTATAATAAGTAGGACCATTCGGGATAAATATTCAGATTATGACCTGAATAAAAGTCTAAAACTCGTTAAATGCCGATAAATGACTAGTTTACCCTTTTACGCAAAAATGACTTTAATCAATCTTTTTATAACTAAATCTTAAACCTACTGATATGCTAAGTTAAATAACATATTTTAGTTATTTAAAATAGGTCATGACTTCATTTTACTTTAAATATCGATTTAAACGGCATTTAGCGACTTTTACGCCTTATTGACGCATAGTATGGTTTAAGACCATAACTATGAGCCAAGACTTTTTACCTACTAATTTATAAACTTATTTTCATCAAATTAACAGTAGGTACAAGTCCCGAACTCAGAATCCTAATTATGACTTCAAAACTATGTGTGAAATGACTAAAATGCCCCTACGGGACATAGTTTGTTTCAAAACCGTCAAACACACATATATTTGATATCCTACTGTTATAACATTATCAAATATGTATTTTTACAAAATGTTTAAGGTCATAACATCAGATTCTTAAATTACCTCTTTTGTAAACATAAACATGACCAAAATGCCCTTATGAGGCATAAAATGGATTTAAATACATTTCGGATCTATCCTTTCAAAGTTACTGAATTTATAACACATTTTAAACATATCTCATTATGGAACTTATATATGACTCATACGGTTACCCGGTTTCGCTTATACGCGTTCGGTTAAGCATTCGTAGCTAGTTTACGTACTTCAACCGAAACAGGCTTAACTCTGTCCATTCCTTATCAAAATCCAGAATGTTATTGGTTTTCTCATATTATACAAGTCTATGTACTTGTCGGGACCAATTAACATTCTATTCCGGTCGCCCCTTAATCTAGCGTATCGTACCGTATCTTATTTTAGCGTAAGACTAACCGGTTCGAGTTTAGGACTTAAATTAAGAACGCGTTAGCATTCTAATATTGGTTATTAATTACCATCATTCCTAGACTAAACGCCTTCCAGTAAATTGCGTCTGTGCTTGTCTCTGAATTTCGGCTGAGTTTTGGATTACTTGCGAACTCAAACTCGGGTAAATACCCTTAACTTATTTTCCCTATACAGGCTTGGGATACGGTAAATTATTACCGCTTGGTCGGGTATGGGATCATGTTTTATCTAGTTGTGGTAATTAACTGAATCTTGCATAACCCGGATTTAATCTGTTTTGTTTGAAACTAAAACATTGGGGGTGGACTTGACCGTGTCCTTGATATCCTTGGCTCACTAAAGTGCTAGTGGCCACGACAATATAGCATGGCGTGTAGGCATACACTGGGAAATTGCTATCTGCTTTCTTTGTGAAAGTTCAGAGTGGTGTGTCAGTCGATCAGGTCTCGATTTTTGTATTGGGCCCCATATGTAAAAGCCTGACATGTAAATCTGTATACAAGGTCATTTGTAATTTCCCAAGTTATTTACAAAATGTGCCAAGTGCACCTAAAACCATTTTCGAAAGGATTTTCAAAATGAGTCAGTTGAGTGTATTTACCAGTGTAAACTGACGTATTTTCAAAGCTTAAGTTACAGGTGCAAGTACGCAATTAGGTCGGAAGCTGCGGGGCGAATACCGAGGAGTTGCGCCCTTAGGATTTTCCTGTAGAGTCTGTTTCATTTGTATGTATTTAAAAAAAATCCGTCTGTGGATTATATTACAAACCTTGTCTGCATATAATTATGTTTCGAACTTTGGACACTTTATGGTTTGTAATAGTTTATTTACTCCAAGCCTTCCGCTATGTTATTCTTATTTGGTTATGATGATATCAACTATACGTCACGATACTCCCCACCGGGCCCACCAGAATACACGTGGAAATCGGGGTGTGACATTAGTTCTTTGGTGAATCATATAATGAGGCTTCCATACCTCCTTGCTTGACATCTATGACGTATTTACAGAACCGGACATAAATTATATATATATATATATATATATATATATATATATATATATATATATATATATATATATATATATATATATTAAACTATAAAATATTTACGTTTATACTTGGTCAAATTCCTGATAATAACCAATTCATGGTTAAGTATTATGAACCAAGACTCAATTGCCTCGTACCTAAATTCCTTGTTCAAAGAACTCATTTTCGAATGGGATTAAACGAGCTACATTTTCAGAACTGTCACTTCGCACAAAGTGGACAGTCATTTCGCATAAAGTGCAGAATCACTTCGCACGAAGTGGCATTTACCCTTTTACTTTTTCGTATTTTCTGCTTCCGTATCTGAACCCTTCGCCAAACTCAGAATATTCACGCACCTCTGTTTCCCCCATGTAATGTAACTTCGGTGTTCATCACTTAACTCATCCACTCTCTGATTGCTAGGAAAGCTTGCAAAACTATGAGTATACATGTCTCTTTTACTTTTCGACACTTTTGGGTGCAATACTTATTCCTTATTAGAAACACACACATACACTTACAAACATGCTTACAAACAAACAATTTGTCATACATGCTTAATACGTTATGCTAGAATTCATATGTGCTAGAATCCTTACATGTGCTATGCTTTGTCATTAACTTGTTTCAAGCCTCCCTTAACATGTATAGCGCTATAGGAGTAACGCACCGTCCGTATTCGTGAGGTCATGTTAAGTAAACAAAATGGTCTAGTTATTGTTATGACTAGATTACGCTAGAGGTAAACTTTGGGTTGACATTTATAGTTGCATGCTAGTATCGTTTGTTAATTTAAGTTAACTATTATGCTATGTGGATTCGTTTAAAACTTTTATACTTATGCTAGTATTCAAACTTGTATGCTCGTAAATACTTTTTGTATTAAACTATACTTTAATACGTATTGCAGGAATTCAATGATGATGATGACGAACGAAACTTAGTAGGAAGGACTAGAACGCACCAAACTTTTATTCATGTTTATAGATTCGTCATATGTTACTTGTTGAATTTTGTTTCCAACTCATGTACTTGAACTGTTAGCGATGAAATGAAATACTATTTTTTTAAATACTTGTCACATTTAGTGTTATGAAGTCTTGAGCAATCTATTCCGTCCCGCCCCGATGTTTCCGCCATCGGTTCGGTTATGATACAGCTGTTGTCTCCTTCGAAACCTCCCTGAGAACTCTGTCTCCGAAACTCAACACAATCTCACTATGAGCCTTTTCCATTATTTCCTTCTTTTCTTTATCTGTGAGATCCGCCAGAAGCCTGTCTTCACCTTTTAGGGCATTGACGACACCATTATGAACTAACAGTCTTCATCTTCATCCTCCACAGACTAAAGTCATTTTTCTTGTCAAATTTATCAAGAACGAACTTCGTTGTTGATCCCATTGTCAATAATCAAACTCTCCGATCAATTTTCGGTCAAATTCTTGAGCCAACTTGCTCTGATACTAATTTTTGAAGATAACACCAGAATTCAACCAACGTTAACTCTTAGTTTTATTAAACTCACGAATATGAACAATGATTCAAGAAGAATTACAGACTCTCAATTGACTGTGATACCTAACCCTAAATCCTCAATTCTCCCTTTATACTCGGTTAGTAACAGCTAATTAACTGACCCTAACAAACAACTTCTAAACTGACACAATTGATCCCTGCATTTCTAATACATTCTAAAGAAGAACAAACTACAAAGTACTTTGCAGAAGTGACAGAACTGGTCCTTTACTTATTAACATAGTCCAAAGAGTTAAGACTTTATTCCAACTAACTACCTGTTGCCCTATAGATTGCAAATTGCTTAGCTCAATGCCTCAATCCTAATCGTAAGTTGATAACCCTCGATGTGTTGATAGCATGTATTTTTTCATAAATTCTTAATGTGCTTTAAAACAATAATGTACTTTCATTTATGTTTATTTTTTTATTTTAATGTTATATTTTGTTACTTAAATAATATTGATAATACACATTCATTCATATTTGCGTACAAACATAGGTAGTTTCTTGACAAACTAGATTCTGAAAAAATCTAGGCAGGTAACGGATTTACACGGTTTCATTATTTTATGGTTCCATATATATTATCGTGACCAATATCGTAACGAAATGAATCCATATGGACCTAGTGTCCGCGCTTCGCTGCAGGGAATCCCACTAGTTATATTTATAATAAAGAACACAAATATTATAATCATAAGTGAACCATAAAACTTGGTTATTGAAAAAACTCCAACCAAACAATCAGTTTTCCAGTTGATACAGTTATCTTAGTTATGATTCGGTTTTTCTGCTCACCCATACTTTCAATGCTATATGGGGAGCAATTACGAGGGTGGTTTTAAAGCGATCAACAAATCGAGATACTAACTAGACTTCAATTAAAAAACCAGTCTAACTGTTAAATATCTTTTATTAAATATCCTTTAATTTTAAGGTTATTTATTATTATGCAACATATCATCCACCTTAAGGCCTTGTTTTGATCCTCGTTTTTGTCATTGTAAAAACCAAGTTAGGATACATCGTTAGAAAGGCTCTAATCTTTCTATTTTTCAAATAAATTTGCACAAAAAAGTTGTAAGCATTTGAATACACTTTAAATCATAAACGCGGTTAGATACATACACGACACACGCACTGCTTTGCATTTAAATGACTTGGTTGAAGAATAGTTCGCCTTTCGTCTTTTAAAAAGTTTGATGGAACAGAAGATCTAGAGACAAAACATTGCCTTGTTACTTCTTACAGTTTCCATGGGGGAAGTACAAGTCTTAAATGCATATAGTACAACACTTTAAAGCTGTTGTGTTTTCAACATGTGGGATAATGGTGGGTGTGGTAGTTAATACTCATATATGGACAACTTTAACTGGTTATTTGCAGCTTTGCAAACAATAAGCATTTGTCCCAGAATGTCCAATCTCATATCTACATCCACATTTTATTTTTAACAGATTAAATACTATATATATATATATATATATATATATATATATATACTTTTAAATCTTGAGTAGTTGCAACTCTCAAAATTTAACTATGTTATATAATATGTAAATATAACAACACATTACTATTTGAATGTGTGACATCATAGGATGTAATTTATTGATACTAAATAATAAAAAAAATCAGATGGTTGCTTATAATAATAAAACATAATATAGGCACATATATATATATATATATATATATATATATATAGGGAGATGATCATGAGAAAACTAGATATAAATGAGAAAACTAATTAAAAAGCCAAAAAAACATAAAAAACATACAAATTTTTTAAATTTTTTTACAATTTTTTATAAAAAATCGCTGCATATTATGTATAAAAAAACTTTTTCTCAAAAAAAAAACTTGTACTGCACATGTGCACTATATGTGTACTACACATGTGCATCATATGTATATGTTGCACATGTGCATTATATGCTTTTTTGACGTTTTTTAAAAAAAAGTTTTTATATAATATATATAGCGAATTTTTATAAAAAAATAAAAAATAAAAATAAAAAAATTTGATATGTTTTTTTGGCTTTTTAAGTTAGTTTTTGGTTTTCTCATTTAAACTAGTTTTCTCATGATCCATCCCGTATATATATATATATATATATATATATATATATATATATATATATATATATATATATTGTATATTCCATAATATATAAACCAGAAAACTTGCCAAGTTACATCAAAACAGAAGGTAGATGGGCAACAAGCTGCGCCGCTAACCCTTTCTGAATTGCAAACCCTAACCTTCCAAAAACAAACCCTTGTCCCCTTGGGGTTGAACAATTGTTGTGGATGACCCGTTGGACCCTTGTCAAGAAGTGGATAGCTTCTGGCGCTAGGGAGCCAAATGTATCAAAGGCAAAAGGGACAAAGACATGCTGATTATCTGCGCAAGCTTTGGCATGCTTATCCACCTTCTTTGATTCTGCCTTTTTTGCTGCTAGTCCAGCTACAAACCCGTTTTCCCTTAAACCAACCAAAGGGGAAACCCCCGTGAGGTCCACACAAGCATGTTTCCCCCTAGCCCAACCAAAGACGAGCAGATCCGTTGGTCGCAGAGTAGATCTCCCTTCCATAGAGTCCGTGAGGAAATTCATAGGGGCCTCTTTCTTAGCAGAATTCTCAGCTCTTCTTAGAATGTCCCACAAAACATCCCGCACCCAGTCATGCCGATATTTGAACCCAGGGAGCTCTTTATAATGAACTGCGTGCTCCCCGTATTTATCCATACAAGATTTACGGCATATCGGGCAGGTTTCATCTTCCGGGTACATAGGGATCATCAACCGGTATTTTAGAATAGCTTTGTATTCTACTGCAGACATGCATTGTCCCAACCCCTCAATCGGGATAACGTTCAAAAATTCCTGAGCATGGGACCCTTCAGGCACTCAAACACAGCCTTCTAGCGAGATGACAAATCAAAAACTTCTCCCAGGCTTTGAGCGATTTTGCTAAACAGAGCATTCGCCAAAGTTTTTTGTGGCTTCCGGGGGGGGGGGGGGGTGTCCTTACTAGAGAAACCGCCGATATCCAAGTCTGGAAGAGAGATATTTAAGCGTTCGAGCGCCTGCTGATAGTCCGGGTCAAGCCCGACGACCCCACTGTTTCGAAGGATATCATCCTGTAGTTCCCAAGATTGAGCTCTAGACGCCACAAAGGCATAAACCCCAACATCTCGAGCTGAGAAGAGACCCAAACCACCTAGACGCATTGGCAAAGACGCCAGATGCCAATGGAGGTCACCAAAAAAAGGGCCACCACCCACTACTATGTCTTCTATAGCCTGCCTGAGGCCATCATCGAACCAAGATACTGCATCCTCCATCAAATGAGGTTGACAACTACGCAGCCCAAAAAGTAACTTATAATTAGTATTACTATTTGTAGTTGTAGTCGTAACAATAAGAGATAAGTAGGTTGGATGTTTTTCAAATTCTCAAGTATTTAAAACATAACAAATAAAAGATATATGAAATAAAAATAGGAGTAATACCATGAAAAACTAAGGTACCTTTTCATTTTCAATTTAAGCAATAACTGGTTTTATACAAAATGACAAAAAGTTTTTTAGGTTTTTTTATACTAGTAACTCTAAAAAGTAGCCAAGGATCTATAGTTTAACTATATAAGAATGAGTATATGATATCTAACCAAAAGAAATTAAAGTCAAATTTTATAGAATATAATTTTTTTTCTGACAAAATTAAACTCTCTAAATACATAATTTATTAAATTTAATTCACTTATATGTTTGTCAAAATTAAACTTAGTCCTAAAAAAATACTAGCATTTAATATTTCATCCAACTAACAAAAAGAGAATGACATGTCAGCTTTATACTATTTTTGTAAAGCTTTTTAGTCCATAGTTGGTAATTGTGGTCAACAGTAATCTAGGTAGCATTTGGGCAAAAAACCTACAAATGGAGGTCCAACCCTAACCATCTAACAACATTCTCCACACGACTCGAGTCAACTTAACCCGTTTTGACACCCACACCCACAAAACGACCAATTTCGAACCGAACCCATTTTCACCCTCACGAACATCACCCATTCAGACCACAGCCCAGTTTGACCCGTACACATAAATGAATGGTAAAGGACTAACAGTCAGCCTTTAGAATTCAACCAAAAGTGGCATATTTGTTTGAAAACTAGCACCAGTTGTTAGAGTGGTAGAGTGTAGGTGATAATGAATGCTTTTCATCTTACAATGGCATTGACACTGTTAAAGAAACTGTCATCATACCTGCAATCAGTTACTGTTGCAATATATGAAACCACACTTAATCAGACTCATTCTTAAATCCTAGTACATCATGCACAACAATTTGTATCTTCATCCACTGCAAAATCCAAAAATCCAGAACAATTTAAATTGTAACAAACTCCTCCAGACAGAATTTCTAACACAAGCCCGGGCCCTGCTGACGTTTCATTAAATAAAAAATGGTAATATTTAATAAACTGCAGAAGCTCCAGCAAGTTTAAAGCCAGATTCATCCAGCCCGTATTTCATGCACCAGGCCCATCCCACCTGCCTTACACATCTAAATGATCAGAAAGATATCATCACAAGTAGTAAAAACTTCAAGAACAAAACCACAAAATCCTCTACTTTTGCTGTCACACCGTAAAATATTCATTCATTGACAGCATTTACGCAGCTCAAAATATATCTTATTTATTCCCACAAACCATCAGCATGGTTGTTACAATCACAATCTGACCACAATGAAGATATCGTTTTTCAGCCACAAGATTCTAGCTGCAATTTTTGTTTGTTGCCTGATTGCAACAATGAAAGCAGCAGAAATTTCTACTAAGAGCCACCCGGAAGGAGAAGGTAAATATCATCATCAGCCTAAAAAGGACGCTTGGTTATGTTTCCGGTGTCGATTATTGAATGAAGGCCCACTACCGCCGCCTATCTTATCTGACAAGAGTGATGTAACGTTCGGCATAGAAAAGCGATTGGTTCCTGGTGGCCCAAACCCTCTTCATAACTGAAACTTATGTCAATCTAAGCTAAAGGTTATAATATGTATCGCTTTCTTTGCTTTCCTCAAGGTTCATGTACAACTTAGTGGGCTGAAGTTTAGAAGTATTCAAGAGCTTTAAATTTGTTTATTAGTTGATTCCTAACGTTTCCTATTTGTAATTCTAGGCTTGTTCTGCTTTACGACGCATAATCTCCTCTCTCTCTCTCCCCTACTGTGTCTAACTACAATGATCATCACATAACATTTCAATTATTCGCCATGGCTAGCGAGCTATTATCATCATCATCACTTCTTTCATCATTAAGATAGAAATAGAGAAAAACCATGATGTCTTGAATATCAATAAGTTCACTCATGCATTTATCTCACCATGATTAGAACCATAGTTGTCAAAGGCGCACTCAAAGCGCAAATGGTAAGCTTTGAGCCTATGCGCAAGGTGGTTAAAAAGCGAGGGCCCAAGATAAGCAAGGCACATAACATAAACATACCATTTTGGGGGAATTTAGCTTGTTTAGTGCTAGTTGAGGCCGGTTCCAAGCCTTTTTTTTATGTTTCAGAGCAGTTTACCCAAACTTGCAGAATTCCCCCCGAGCTTACAAGATTAGGCTGGAATCTCACCCTAAGATCGCTAGAGTGCCTGAATGGCAGCAAGACGTTGCGCCTACAGACCTAGGCGCGCACCACAGGGGCTTTTGACAACACATATAAGAACTCTTAGAGTTAGAAGTTAAGACCTTTTGTGTGTGTTACATAACTCAAGTTAGACTCAGACTCTGAACAATAAGCAAACATATAATATTATAATTCTGATAACCACAAGGTAAAGACAAAATAAGTGTTCCAGAATGAATGTAAAAAGCATAAATCTTGTAAAAATGATGTCTTTAATAAACATTTGATGTAAATTTCAGAAGCAACAAACACATGAGAGCAACCAGAACAAAACTCATCATTCCATAATATTAAAGTACATAATCAACATCAATTATTATTAGGCAAAATAAAGCTCAATATCAAGTATTGAAACAAATAAACCAAACCCTAAAAACAAATAGGTACCGTTTGAAGAAAATCAATGTTTAATATCCATAATACTCTTGATTTTGGGAGCATAGAGTGAGTAAACGACAGCTTGTCTTTTGGCAACCTGAAGCTGCGACTGGCCGTCGGAGAAGGCGGCGGCGATGGACGACGGCTCCGATAGGGTTTTGTTGTGACGGAATGCGTCGATTGTACGGCGCTTGGTGTATTCTCTGATGTTGTAGTCTGGAAACTGACGAGCTGACCGGAGAAGTGACCGGAAAAGAGTGAGGATTTCCGTTCGCGACGGCGTCGCCATTTTTTTCCGGTGATGGAGGTACGGGTTTTTGTGTGGTTTTTTGTTTCTTGATTTATTTCATGAATAATAAGTAAAATTGCATTGTAGTCCCTAATGTTATAAACTAGTTTATTTGTTTCTTCTTATTTAGACAGTGTTGTAAGTGTAAGGGTTTTTGTGTGGTTTTTTGTTTCTTGATTTATTTCATGAATAATAAGTAAAATTGCATTGTAGTCCCTAATGTTATAAACTAGTTTATTTGTTTCTTCTTATTTAGACAGTGTTGTAAGCGTCATCGCGAGAACGCCAAGTTAGACACATAGTCTTTCCCTTCTCGCTAATTAACTTCCCTCTTCCATTGCCCCGTGCCCGCCATCCCCCCTAGCCCCTGACCATGCCCCGTCATGCTTGTGTTCTAAGGTCGCGTCCGACTGATGTCGCACCGATGGCGCCTCCATTGGAGCCCCATTACAAATAGCCTTAAAAGTTAAGATTTTTTTTTAATTTAGTATTTTTTAACTGAAAAAAATACAAAATTACATTAAAATACATGGATGAATATCTATTCTATAAGATAACAAAATCAATTGTAAACAATACTTATTCCCATTTGTTCATTTTCTTTTTCCTTTTCCTTTTTCTTTTCAATTTACTTTAACTTATAAGATTATATTTATTTTCTTTTCCCTTTTTCTTTTCAATTTACTTTAATTTATAGGATTATAATATCATTAAATTTTTAGTTAATTTACGTTTCTAACCCTTAACTTTATTTTTCAATTTTACTTTAACTTATAGGATTATAATATCAATAAATTTTAAGTTAATTTATGTTTCTAACCCTTAACTTTAATATAGTTATCGTATGACCCTTAAACACAAATGATTCTTTTTTTTTCTTTTATAAACGATTTACGTTTATACCCCTAAACTTAAATATATTTATATACAGAAGTTTAATAATAATTCTTTTTCTAATAAGCGATTCACGTTTCGACCACCAAATTTTAATAAAGTTATCATACGACTCTTAAAGTTTAATAAAGTTATTTCTTCTTATTTTTTTACAAATATTTGTTCTTTTATCTTTTTTATAAGTTTAATTCTTTTTATATGAATTATTATTTATTCAACTTATTATAATTAAAGTAAACATTTAACTCTAGGCATGTTTACTTAATTGTGTAGTTATTATCTTTTAGATTAAACCCTATATGATGTATGTTAACCCTTCAATATATCAGGTAATAATTTTAATTATTTTGTATTTACTTATTATAGTTAAAGCTATATTTTAATTCTAGACATGTTTACTTAATCATGTTGATTGTTTAGTTTTACCATCGTGTACATTAAAGTTTGCATGGTCTATAATATATCATCGATATATCATGTAACAAATACATAATCGCCAACACCCTTTTACGTCCCGCCACGAAGCGCGGACTCCATTCTAGTTTGTTGTTACATAAGTAACTTTAAAAAGTATCTTGGGTGTTATAAAGTAAAGCAATACATTGAAAATGTTAATTTTGATGTATGAATCATGACTCTTCCTCGTTTTCTCTCTACCGTGATAAAAATAACTAAAAGGTGGTTCTTTTTGTTTATAACTATATTTTTTACCCGCCGTAATTTGGTGGAGGTGTAGAACCGTGCCAAATAGTACTAATGCCACACCATCGCCAACGACAAACTAATACTAAAGTTACCGCGTGTTAATGCGAAAAAATTAGACCATAACGTAAAACCTAGAAAATAATAATTAAGTCGATTTAGGACCCGCATGTTGTAACGAACCTGACAAACGGGAAAAAATAGACGACGTAAACACGTTGAACCACACACGCACGTTGAGCCATGTTAACTCACAAAATCTAGTATGAAGGTTAAAACAAAATGTAAAAACGTTGAAACACACACGTACGTTACGCCATGTTAACTAGCCAAAGATGAAAGTAGAAAAGTTGTTAGATTAATATGCAAAAGATAAACATTTTTGGATTAAATGTAAAAATTCAAATAGATTTGGGTTAAAAGTGTAATATCAAATGTTTTTTTAAACTCCTAAAGTATTTGAGTATAACACCCATTGCGGATGGGCATCATCAAAGAGGAATGCTGTCACACCCCAACCGATGGCGGAAACATCGGGGTAGTGGCACTAGGCGAATCAGATTGATCAAGAGATTCCATAACGATTAATTCAAAGACAATAATCAACATTTAACATCCCATACTATTAAACTCATACAATCTTGAAACAACCATTACATATCAAACAAATCCCTTAAACATATAATATGATCCGATCTTCCCTAGATTTATTACATGATTTCTAAAGATAAAAGAAACCTAAACTAGGCATCCGTAGCTAATTCTCAACCTGCCACATATGTTAAAATAAACGTCAATACAATTAAGTAAGGTGAGCATACGAGTTTTGCATACAATATAGATATAAAGGCGTTTTAGCATACACCGCATGACATGTGTAAGAGTGTGAACTATGTATCTACTTAGATTCATGCAAACCATCAAACCGCGATTGATCGAGGCATGCGAACAAGCGTTCACATCCTAAAAGAGAAAATAAATGCGAAAAAAAAATGCGAGCCTTAACGACCCCGGGCCTCCGGGTGGCGGGTCAACCTCTAGCAAGCTATCATGTTAAGGGTGGCGTACTAGCAATCAAGTAACACATACAATTCAGCAGATTTCACGTATAGTCATGTATAAGCGGGATTGCGAATAAGCGTTTGATTTGTGTGATGTGATTTGATATAGGAACATATGTGACACCAAAAGTGTGTTTAAGCGTAAAAGGGTTCAAGTATACTCACTGTTGGTGCGTTTCGGGAGATGAGACGGGATCTGAGAGGAGTTGCGGAGAGTGCCGGATTAGCCTGTAAGCGTACAGAAGTGCATTAGTCTTCCGAATTGCTGAAACGGTCGAAATGTGAAGGAGCAGTAGACAAGTTCGGGCGAACTTGTATAGCACAAGTTCGCCTGAACTTGTAGTCTGCTCTCACATTCCCACCTCACCTATAAATACTCAGCTCCATTCTCTCATGCAAACCATTCTAGTGACAAGTTCGGGCGAACTTGTGCTATACAAGTTCGGCCGAACTTGACCCGGTGGCCAAGTTTTGTTCGATTATTTCGCGTTACGAGTTCGGTCGGCAATTCGGTTCGTATTAGATGAGTATATTAAGCGTTGTATTTGATATAATAGTGCAATTTAGCGATTTGAGCGTGTGAGAGCGTGGCGATAGCGATTATAACCATAACATAACATACATAACACACATAAAACATAATTTCACATAATCAACTGCGTTTTGCGATGCGATTAGATTAGTGATGCGTTTAGTAAGCGATTAGATGCGATATAACTGTAAGTCAACATAATTTAATTAACATAACTTTCTTATAAACGAATCTCGGGATTACGATGGATAGATACAACGGAAAAATAAAAGAAAAAGATAACAACGAAATTCGGAGTTTTTACAAATGCAGCCACTGTAGGGTAGCCTACTTAGTAGAGACACATGCCTTTTAAATAGAAGGTCTTAGGTTCAAACCTGAGCAAAGAAAATATTTTAAAATATTTGATGTAAATTAGAGTGGTAACATTTGCCGTTAAAAAAACATATATACACAATTATGTTGCTAATTTGTGGTTTATTAATTATCTATTTTATTTTATTTAAACCTTACCATGTTAGGAAAGTGCATATATTGACTTCTAGCTAATTTTATAATTTACGCATTTGACTCCGTTTGAGATAAACCATAACTTCAACATGGATTTTAATACTATTCCTTACAAACATAATTTTGTTGATGAAATAAACCTGGATTATGAAATCATAATATGACGCCCCGTTTGCGGTATGCGCAAATAATGTATATATGTGTGGGTGCTCAGGTGGAAAAGTGAAAGTGCACTAATTTTAACGTTATTTTTACTAATTTCGTGAAAATAATATTAAAGAGGGGGATGGTTAATCATGCATCATATGATGGCGTTGATAGCCTAAAGACAAGTGAGTACATGCGCTAATAGGCCTTTGTCTTAATTGCCGAGTGTTATGTGCCTTATGTCCAAGGCTTGATGCAAAACCACTATCGAGCCGAGAGTCTCTCTAGAAGCAGCCTCTCTATTCCTACGGACAGAGATAAGATTGTATACATCTTACTCCCTACCTTAGTTTTGCTTAGTATGATGATGATACCTTTACTAATATACTCTTCCTTCTGTAAAAGGTATGCATGTTAATGCATTTGTATAAAAGTTCACACATTCTACTTTTGGCCCTTTTCTACTTCTAGCTCTTCAAATTCTTCAAATTCTACACATACTTATAAACAATAAGAAATACACAAAATCCTCATGGAAATAATCAATGTTTTAATTTACATGTTTACGAAGTTATTCACATTCTACTCAAGTTAAACATGTCAGCCCTCTTTAAAATGTTACCAACCGGTTTACGAAGTCTTTAAGATGATCACAACGTGTTTACGAATATAACCCTTTTGACCCTTTTAGATGACCATGTTACATGAGTTATGCTTTGGTTATAAGGTTTTAACGTGTTCAATTAAAGATAATGTCATCTTGATTTTTATATATTTTTCATTCCAATAACCAAGACAAATTAAATAAGGATAACAGATAGACGGGCAACAAACTGTACCGCCATCCCCTTCTGAATGGGGAACCCCAATCTACTAAAAACAAAGCCTCGCCTCTGAGGGGTCGTAAAGTTGTTGTGGACCACACGCTGAACTCTAGCCAAGAACCTAACCGCCTCCGGCGCCAAGGAGCCGAACGTGTCAAACGCCAGGGGGACAAAGGCATGCTGATTATCCTCACAAGCTTTCGCGTGCGTTTCCACCTTCTTTGACTCTGCTTTCATTACCGCTTGCCCTGCCACAAACCCATTTTCCCGAAACCCAGCTAGGGGATACACCTGTGAGATCGACACAAGCATGTTCCCGCCCTCCCAACCAAAAACTAGCACGTCCGCCGGGGCGTAAGGTGGACCTCCCTTCCGCCGGGTCTGTAAGAAAATTAACCGGTGCCTCTTTCTTTGCCGAGATCCCCGCTCGTCTGAGAATATCCATTAACGCCTCTCGAACAAATACTTAAACCCCGGCAACTCTCTACAGTGTAACCATGCTCCCCGTATTTATCCAGGCATGCTTTACGGCATACTGGACAAGTTTCATCATTCGGGAACATGGGGATCATCAGGCGGTACTTAAGGGTTGACCGGTACTCCACCGCTGACATACGTTGACCCAGACCTTCAATAGGAATAACAGTTAAGAAATCCTGAGCTCTGTAAGCATTCAATGACGGGTTTCTGTCGGGGGGACAAATGGAAATCTTCTCCCAAACTTTGTACGATTCGACAACAAAGGGCATTCGCCAAAGTTTTCTGTGGCTTTTTGGGGGCGGTGTCCTTGTTAGAGAAACCGCCGAGATCAAAATCAGGGAGAGATTCATGCAAGCGATCCAAGGCACTGGCATAATCCGGGTCAGTGGTAGTTTGGGTTGCAACAATTGGGATAATGTCATTAACTCAAATAAAAGCATGAGTAGTTAGTTTTGGAATTAATCAACTTTGACATGTTAATCCCTCCATATCATTACTTGGGTTGAAGAAGATAATATGATATACACACTTCAAATTCTGTCATGTTCGGGTTGATTCATTAAATGTTCATTTACGAATATGAGCAAACACCTAGTAATTTTGGTAACAACTTCAACATCCAATTATTTCGGCTAAATGAAGACCTTTTATAATTGATGTCCTTTTACTTGTTTTATTTCTTGAAAATGTGAATGGAAGGATTGAAGAATGGGTAGTTCGTTAGAACAAATGCATAAAGTTGTATCAACTTTTGAAAATTATTAGGTAGAGGGAAAACTAAAAAGAAAATTATTATTAAACTTAAAATTTTAACTTTCTTTTACATAACCCCTCTAAATTCTAAAATAAACTCTTTTAAAAACCTTTAGATGAGTTAACACATTATCCCATTTATTAGGTCGGGTTTGGGTTAAACCAATATATTAGATGACTCGTGTTTAAATTGACCCGTTTAATAAGATGGGCTATATTAGCCCACCCAAAACTTGATTATTTATATGTCGTGTTTCAGGTCATGTTAGAAATTGTCCCCCAAGGATTGAAAATCAAACCCAAACCTTTAATATCTACTACAATCTGCAAGTTCTATAAAGTTTTATAAAGTTTAAACACGATACAAAGTTGCATGATGAGCAAAAAACATGCACAAAAACATAATAATTACATAAAAAACCAAATACCCACCAAAAGAAAATAACTCACTTGTCATCTTAACGTTCAATTACCGTTACAGATCAAATATTCTTAAGCAAACGTTTCTTCGACAAATCCCAATTGTTGCAACCCAAATTGATGCTCACCCTAACCAGCCATGATCTCTCTAACCAGCCAATCAAGACTCGGGTATGCAAAATACAGAACAAGAAAAGATGGAACCGCAAACAGGATTGTAATGAGAATGTACACGGCTAAGATGATTGCGCTTGCAGGTATGGCATATAGCACAATAAGAAGAAACATAAACACCAATGGAAACTTAGCCGTTAAGTGAACGAAAAAGACCAGTGACTTACGCAGAGACGAGTGCAGTCTTTCAGTGCGAGAATCTTGATTATGATCTGGCTCACGGTTGCACGGGCCAATTGTGGTGTTAGCTTGGGTGGTCTGATTGGCGGTCCAACCACAGTTCCATGACCAAGAAGACACAGGTAGATGATCTCCACAGGACGATGAATGGGACTTGACTCGATCCCCATTCATGCTCTCAACCATCCAAAGAAGAAAGTAATTCTTTTTAGGGAATTTTAAATTCCCTTTGTAAACGAGCCGGAATGATAACAGGTTGCACCACGGGCATGATATGAAAAACGGGAGCTGAATTGGAAGAGTTGGTAGTTTGACAACGGCCCATTGGAGCCCGAGAACACAGTTCTTACAGAGGGTGTGACCACACCATAACACATAAGGCACGTTTTCTACGATATTAAAGGATTCCCAGCAAATCGGGCAATCGAAACCTTCGTCTCCACTATTGGTTTCTGAGATCTCGTCATCTGAGCAGTCGTGTGGAATACGTTTCAGTGCAGAAGTACCAGGAATTGAGTTTGAAGCAAAACCCCACATGTTGAACACCGAAGTTTTATTCCCAAAAGCACCAGTTGGTCAGATCCATGCCTACAAATTAGAAAAGGTTCATAACAATACTTACATGACAACAAGAATAATAACGAAAAAGATCCACTTTTAAACAGCCAAATAGAACCATACAAAGAACATTATTTGAAGCCAAAACATTGATACATTAGTCAAATTTAAGGACCTAAATGTTAAGAAACTTGTATATGGCTTACCTAATATTGCTTTGGAATTACACAAGACAAACGGTGTAGAATTCAACAGAATAACGACAGAAGTCAATAGAAGACAGGATTCTTGTAACGAACTATACATATTCTATTATCAATTTTCCAGTCACTGTATGACCATCTGAGACCACTGAAAACTTTATAAATTGCATCAAGCAGTTTAATCACTCTTTCACAAATCACGCATCTTCTATCATCAAAATTCCAGTGACTATACCCTGATTTACTTAAACTTTCACTAAAATGAAAGTTCACCGACTCTTCCACGATTACATTCAATTCGCAATGTGAGAAGCAAGCATCAACAGTCCAACACGAAAGACCAAATGTTCAAAAACTCTAAATTGCTAGTAGTCAAGTCAAATCAACCACCCAAATGTTAAGAAACTTGTATAAAGCTTACCTAACATTGCTTTGAAATTACATGAATAAAATAGTCTACAATTCAGCTAAATAATGACAGAACTTAAAGAGAAATGATCAATTTAAAAATCTATCAAACGATCAACCCTGGCCCTCATAGAAAACTTCCAAGATTCTTGTAACAAATCATACATCTTCTATTAACAAGTTTCCAGCCACTGTATGATCACTGGAGACCACTAAAATATTTTAGGCAAATTGGAAATAAATAATCCCACCTAACTCAATTTGGCCGATAATAATCCCAAGTCAGCTATTGGAAAAAATAATCCGAACTGGTTAATTTTTTTTGGAAAATAGTCCGCCATTAAAAATAGTTTAACGGAATTAAGTTTTTTTCCAAATTACAAATCGATGTTTTAGGGCTTTTGATCAGATCGAGGATACGAGTCGATTGATGTAAAACTTACCTCGAAATACTGCCCCAACCCACGAAAAAGGTACTTCAATTCGGGTGTTTAAACTTCCAATTAACAAAAATCAAGACATTTCGAGCACAATTTCGAGGTAAGTTTTACATCAATCGACTTGTATCCTCGTTCTGATCAAAAGCCCTAAAACATCGGATTGTAATTCGGAAAAAAACTTAACTTTGTTAAGCTATTTTTAACGGCGGACTATTTTCCAAAAAAAATTGACCAGTTCGGATTATTTTTTCCAATAACTGACTTGGGATTATTATCGGCCAAATTGAGTTATGTGAGATTATTTATTTCCAATTTTCCAAAATTTTATAAATTCCATTATTAAGTTTAACTTCTCTTTCACAAATCACAATTCACACATCTTCTATCATCAAATTTCCAGTGACTATAACCTGATTTTCACTCAAATTTTCACTAAAATCAACAAGCAATGTGAGAAACAAGCATCAACAGTCCAGCACTAAAGATCAAATGCTCGAAAACTGCAAGTCTGCAACAATTTATTCCTTCAACCATGATCCAAATATCCATTGCTCAAATTAAAGTACATAAACTGTATTTAAAACTAATTAATCATCCAAATCATAAAACAATAACCGGAAAAATTTAGATTCAAAGTTCACAAAAACAGAATAAAACGTTTAAAACTAACGAAACAAACCGAAAAAACATTACGTTAACGACTAAATCACGCAAACTATCAGCGATCAATATCATCAAACCCTAGATAACATTCATAATACATACAGCACGCAACATTTCGGTCAGAAATTGGTATTAACAACGAAAAGGCATAAAAGTCAAACTAACTTTGATAATATGAACCTAATATTGTTGAAATTGAAGAAATTAAAGAGAATGTTTACCGATTGAAATGAATTAATGGTAAAATGAAGATCGGTGGTGGAAGAGATCCATATTCACAGAGTGTGTGTGTTTCTCTCTCTAGAAAGGGTAAGATTTAGAGAGAGAACATCGGCGAAAAGATATCAAGGTGACCAGTTTGCTACCAAGTGTGAGGATATAAATGATTTGGTGTGTTGCAGGTTCACTCTAGTTACCTTGCACTTTGTATGAGTGAATGAATGGGTCTACTTGGGTTGGGCTTACAGTTTGGCCCATTTGGATGACCGGGTATGGTATTTTCGGAAGCGGGTTGGGTTAGGGTCTAGGTATTGGCTTGAAAAAACCATACCTGGTGTCACTGGTTCTGGGTAGGGTATGAAACCGGGTACTTTATACCTAGATATTGTAATACCCTATTTTCAGGTATGGGAAAAACCCGAAAACCAGGTATTTTTTGGTGTTTTTCGTATATAGATGGGGTTTTTAACGGGTTGGGCTGCACATATATGTGGATTTCGGGTATTCAAAAAACCCATGTACGAGTATTCACTAAAGCGGGTTTAGGGTATTTTCGGCTAAAAAAAGGTTACGGGTTCAGGTTTTGTAGGTAAAGGTTATGCCCGGTGAATTCCCTATGGGTAAGGTCAGGTACGGGTTCGGGTACCCAATGCCCGGGTTTTGTTTTTTGTGCACATTTTAGGTTTTATTTTTCTCAAGGTGGTTTGGTTTGGGTTAACATTGATCTTGGGGAAGTGGAAGTGATCAATTCGGTTTGGTTTCACTGGCTTCAACGGAGCAGTTCTCAAACAGGTAGTTCGGTTTGAAATTGGGATCGGTTTCATTAGTGTTTTAAAAATCGGTTTGTACCGGCCGGTTATACCGGTTTAACCGCGTACCGGTGATGAGCCCGGTACGATAAGACCGGTTTAAATAGGGTATTCAGTCTTGCATTGAACCGGCGGTTTTTCCGGTATAACCGGTTTGAACCGGCTAACCGGTTTCGTTTAGCTTAATGTTGCCCCATAAAAATAAAAATAAAAATAAATCATAAAAAATTGTGACTAGTCATGACGAGTCATCGTTCAGACCAAATTCAATATGTGCAAGGATATCAACTTGCATACTTTATCATGAAAAATTGCAAAGAGTTTGTAAAAAATTGTATTAAGTTTGTTAATTATTATACTAACATCCTTTGTTAAAAAGTGACACGTTTTCGTTTAATCATCACATAATCTATTTAGAATTATGTGCCACGTTTTGTTAGAGTATTCGAGCATAAGTTAAATAATAAAAAATATGAATGATTTGTTAACATTTGTTTAGGATTAAGATGGGTGTTGAATATATCCAACGTTTGAAGATGATAGTGCATTTTAACTTTTAAGCAATTTTGATCATGCATTCAACAGTACAATCCCTTAAACTTATTGTAGACTATAATAAAAAGAACTTGGTTGGAAACTTTTTGATTATGGAATCATGAACTTTTGGATTATTTTTTGAGTTGAAGTTATATCTTTATGTGATTATATGGGTTGAGAAGTCAATCCGGTTAAACCCTCCGGCACAACCCGATACAACAGGTTAAACCTTTTATAAACCCAACCCGGTATAGTTAAAAAAACCGGTTTTCAAAACATTGCGGTTTCATAGTCGGTTTTGGGTCGGGTTTGAAAGCGATTTTAGTTCGCAAACCAGTTTTATCACCTCTTATGACTGCGATAAAGTAATTATATCTTCAAATTTATCTTCTATAGTTACTTCTTGTCAAACGGGTGAGTCAAGTCGTGCAGAATAAGAGAGGTAAAAACAAACCGTTTTAAAAATTGATTAATATGGTTTAGTCGTTCAGGTCAAAACAAAAGTTTAGGTTAAAACGTAAGATCTTAGAAAAAAAGCCTTGTTAACGATTATCAAATGTTACATAACATTTGATTTACAATAAATATAAAACATAAAAATTCAATATGATGAGAACATAAAACATATTGGTTAAAATAAACATAAAAATTCAATATGATGAGAACATAAAAGACATTGGTTAAGATCAAATACATAGTCTCTTAAAAAATGATGTCGTACGAATGATATCAAACGGACTTGGATTGACATCATTCAAGAGGCGTTGAAACCATCTCATCGAACTCTACGATATGATATTTTAGGTTTTCCCTTTTGGATTTTAGCTTGTAGATTTTAGAATTTTTGTTTAGATCATTCTGTCTTTTCTATATTTGCGTAATTGTGTTTTTATTTGCGACTTATTGTGTTTTTTCCCTCGACATTGTGTTATATTTTTACAATACATTGTGTCTTTGTATCCTTTTCATTTTTAGAAGACTTTGTAGAATAACTTTATCATAAAAGATACATGGTAATAAAAAAAAGAAATTATTGGATATTATATATGTGTCAAAATAAGCATAATTCAAGTCAAAATAAGCATAATCTATGTCGAAAAAACAAAATATAAAAGTCAACAAACGAGGTTGACCAACTAGACCGACTATGCCCGACTACTATCTGAAAAGTCAACAAACGAGGTTGACCGACTAGGCCGACTATGCGGTCGACTACTCTCGGATGTTGACCGAGTTTGACCGCCAGCGACTAATTGAGTCCGCCTAGGAGAAAATCGCCTCGGAGGGGTTTCGAGTACCGACTACTCGCCAAGTACAAGGCCTTGGAATCTGACTTTTACAACACTACTCATAACTACCATCTTAACTTTCCTCCGAATTGCTTTAATTGATTTATAGGTTTTGCGAAAAATCAATATAAAAGGAGTGAATTACATTTTCCGCATTTTATGTTTATATCAAACTTCAGAGGATGTCTTTTAACTAGAAAAACTATAGATTAGCTTCTTTACGTTACAATCTTTTGACACATTATATTCTTTAGCTCTAATTTTTTAATTTTTTAAAATTAAGTCTGACCACCTGCCTCTCACGTGAAGGCAATATGATTAGAATTAGAATTCATATTAAAAGTTAACCAATTTAGGGATAAATGATATAGCGTCTCAAATAAACTACTCAAAACTAGATTTGATAAACCAAAACTTATAATCACACACATGTTTTAATAAAAACCTATATTTTAATAAACCTTTTGCAATAATACTAAAAATCCAGTTGTTTGATCATGATATTTTAAAACTCCTTTTAAAACAGTTTTGATTGTTTGAACTAAAATACTTCGCCCAAAATATTGCAATAAAAAACCATAAACAAAATAAAAAATAAATAAAGCCACTAAAGTTGTTTGGTTTGCAAGACCCAATAGCATTACCAAACTGGTCAAATGGGGACACAATCCAAAAGCAAGCGTGATCTTGAAAATGTTCTCATTTGCTTTAAGATCTCCATCTTACTCCTCGTCGTCTCGGTTACTGATTCTTCAAATATTTGTCTCCTTGATTTAACAATTAAATAAAATAAAATAAATAACTTATTCTATTACAACCGGTTTCCAAAACAACCAATAACTACAAAGATTTAACTACCACATCATAAACCAAAATACAATAAAATACAACTACGGGTCTAGGGCTTCATTTACGAACAAATGATTATCCAAACGTAAAGGATGCAATCTTTTGCCAAACAAAAGTTTTGACAAAATCAAATCGGATTGTAATTTTAACAAAAAAATATGTTCTATTTGTTCGCAAAAGTGGCTCTCAGTTTTATGGTGTCCTTTTTTTTATAAATATTATAGTATGAAAAATGTTATGGTTGTTTCAAAGTCGTGAGGTAGTTGGTTTAAAAGTCAAAACTATGTTTTAAAGAATTGTACCATGTGTTTTCAAAGTTGTATTACTTAAACTTTTAATATTGTGTAGAATTACCGAGATGTACGTTTTATTATCATTAGTGTTGTTGAAACAAATTTTTATATATTCTACCTGTGTAATACACGGGTTCATGGTAAAAAAACGTTGTTTTTGATATGATTTTTTTCATTGCTTTAGAGGAGTTTACACCGATACTATTATGGCGCCAAATATATAGTATGAAGTTATACTACTTTGTTTTATATCTTTTCAAGTCAAAATCTCTTGTTATCTAATTCTTCTAATGAGGCTACTATATTTATAAAATAGTATATTTATATACAACTAGAGGGGGGGGGGGGGGGGGGCGCTATCCCGCGCGGAACAAACTTGGTAATCGCATAACATGCTAATGTTTTTTTGATTAAAAACTATAGCAATATTACACTCAAATTAAAATGAATAAATTGCTTACTTTTATGGCCGTTTAAAATTCGTGAGGTAGTTGGTTTAAATGCCAACAATATGTTTTAAAGAATTGTATCTTATGTTTTAAAGTTGTATCACTTAAACTTTTAACATTATATATAATTACATTTTTGCCCTCCTTATATGTATTATAATATAGTATTGGTATATATATGCATACATACTATTCGGGCAAACTCAATTGGCTTTCATTTGTACGTAGGTCGGATTTACCCTCGACGGAAACACTGAACCGTACATATGGAGTGAATGTCCTATAGAGAAATCAAACAACCTTAAGCAAAGTACTTCAGATATTTTTCTGTTCGAGTTCGTTCATTAAGGAAATGAACATGTTTGTGTTTGTTCTATGTGACAACCCGCAATTTTAGGTTATGTCGTAACCTAAGCACAATTAATTTAGACACACATTTATAGCATTGCATTTAACTAGGGTTGGTTAAATGAGTCTACGTTGATAATTCGTGGAATTACTGGAACACAACACTTGATAACTCTTGAACATTGGAGACTAACACGAATAATAATTGTAAATGGACGGTTAATATGAAACTTGCACGTTGCATGATAAATAAGTGAATTATGTGTTTAAAATGTGAACTGCATGATTATTGTGCTTTTGTGTGAAAGTAGAATAGTTAGGGGTGTTTAGAGTTATTGGTGAAACTATTATAAACTACTCAAAACCCTAAGCTCCTCATAATCAACATTCAGCAGTTTTCTCCACATCTTTCCTCTGACCTCCTGGCTTCACCAAATTCTCACACAATCATCAACCTCTGATCTTTCAATCCTCCTAGAACAATCTCTATATCAATCTAAGGTAAGTGCCTTGTGCTATACTTAGTCATTCTTGTTCTTTTAATTTCTTGCAAACCCTAGACATCCAAACAATCTATGCTTGGTCTCATGACTGATGAATGTGCGATAATTGCTAGATTGATTGACTTGCATGATTGCCGCTAGTCACTAGAGATGCTATTGATATGATATGAATGCTAAACTGTTGCTTTGATTCATAACATGATTGACTATTGAGATTAGGGTTTTGATCGTAACTGCTGTTGTTAATCTGAGAATATTGAAATTTCATGTTTATCCGAGTTTACTGGTGTGCATGTATGAGTCCGAATTTAAATGATTGGAGTGAGTCTGAATTTAAATGATTGGAATGAGTCCGAATTTAAATGATTTGGGTGAGTCCGCCTTTATATATGTGTATATAGGATATCCGAATTTAATTGGGGACATGTGTGTCCGACTTTACTTGCAAGGGGAGTTCCGAATTTATTAACTTATGCATGTCCGAATTTGTTAACCTATACACGTCCGAATTTGTTAAACATATATGATGTCCAAATTTATTGTCAGGACTTAATTGTCCAAGTTTATTATTAGGACTTAATTGTCAGGACTTAATTGTCCAAATTAATTGTCAGGACTTAATTGTCCAAGTTTATTGTTAAGACTTAATTGTCCAAGTTTATTGTCCAAGTTAATTATTAGAGTCCATGTTTAATGTTTTGGAGTGTCCATTTTTAAGTGCTTATATATGCTAGGTACGGATTTATATGTGCATAGGTGGGAAGTCCGACTTTATATACATGGTAATGTGAGGTCCGAACATAAATATGCTCTTGTCCGAATTTAATGTGTGTGCAATGAGATGTCCGAGTTTATGTATAAACAAACAAACAAAATCCGAGTTTCTTACACTATTCCGAGTTTATATGATGCTAAGTATTGGTTCAGGGTTTGGTTAACCACAATTACTGTCAACAACTAGTGAATCTACTACTGCATGACAAACATGTTAATCTGATTTCATAAACACATGGTCGTTTGGACACTTAGGGTTTCGCAAACACTTTACTTGTATACATACTTACGTCTAAACGTACACTAGGTTGCTTGTAAAGGACCTAACACTTAACACGTAAAGACACGTTAACATTACCGAGCAAACTAACGTGAGTTAAGTGCTTTTTTACAAGCATGTGTCCAATGCGGACAAAAAAATCAAACTAGTATCCTCGGAGGGGATACTTTGCAAAATTTTATCCCTGGAGGGGATGACTACTATTCCTTGAGGAATACTTTGTTATAACTGTTTTGTTTAATTTCGATGTTGGATAATACACTCAAATCTATCACTTTAAGTCCCATCTTTCTACCGAACTAGTTGCTTAGAGGGTAACGGGGTATTAGTTGATAGCGCTATTAGGCTTAACAACCTCAGACCGTACCTGGATAGGACGGGCGTGAACTAATAACCTTAACCACATGACCAATGTTGATAGGCATTGGGGAAGGGCAAACAAACTGACGTCACTTGCAGTATCGAGTTATTATCAACATGTCTTTAAACTAAACGCCAACTTGTTTTCGGTAAAACAAAACTGTGAACTCGCCGGTTTAATCGCTGATACACTTTTTCTGCATGCTTGCAGGTTGTTAGATGATTCATGCATGGGAACTTGCAGTCTGGGGCGCTTGAAGTGTCATGGGCGCGCTACTCGACTGCAAACAATGAACTTTTCGTTTTAGAACATTTTCATTTTAATTGTTGAGACGTTTACGATTGCTTCCGCTGAACATATACTGTTTTGAAACGTTTAATGTTGAAACTCACTTTTCATGTTGAATTTGATGAGTTGTTTTAATTTACTTAATGTTAGTTCGACATGATTAGTGACTAGATCCTGGTACGTCACACGCCTCACAGTAAAACTCCACAAGTGGTAATTTGGGGGTGTGACAGTTTTGTATAAGAGCCACTGGTTATAGTGAACTAGGTTTTAAAAAGTTTTTGTAAAACCACACTATAACCGAATTAGTTTCGAAAGCGACCATGACACTACGCTCCAGATTGCAAGGTTCGTCTTTTATTATCGCATACATTATACATTTAGCATGTACATATGCATTTCACTGCATATAGACACACATACACAACACTATAGTGCAGTTTCACGCGTTACTTACTTATGCTATGACAGATCATTATCATGGCATTACTTCTAGATCTTTTGTGATATCTATCTTTTTGAAACCATTCCATTAACATTCAAATCTGAGGATCTTTTAACACAAGTTAGGAGGAATTGGGGTAAACCATGCAAATCAAGTTATCATTACGGGTGCACACATTATAATAATTGGGGGTGCATGTGAGTCCCATTGAGATCTAGCGTGTGTAAAGGGATTCTAACCCATTATCTGATGGGGACTCAGTTATTCATAGGAACCATAGCGATGATGGACTCTTACTCGATCTTTATCCTCACTCTTTCTACTCTTCTTGTTTACTTGTACTGAACATGGAAATAATATGCGCTACATATTTTTCACATATCGGTATCTTGTGGATGTAGAATCATGAGTGGATGCGGTGGAGCTAACATGACTCAGGCCCAGATCCAGACTCTAATCAATGCATGGGTTGCCGAAGCTCTGGCAGCACAACAACAGCAACCTCCCCAACCTCGAGCTTATACCTTCAAGACGTTCATGGATTGCAAGCCACACTCTTTTAACGGTACGGGAGGAGCAACAGGTCTTCTTCACTGGATAGAGAAAGTAGAATCAATCTTTGAGATGTGTGATTGTCCTGTTAACAATCGGGTCAAGTACGCGTCCGATACTTTGGAAGGCAACGCGCTCTCATGGTGGAACGCACAGATTTAGATGCTGGGGTTGGCGGCTACCAATGCTACCCCGTGGGATGATATCAAGGCTCCTATTAGGGAGGAATACTATCACCGGGATGACATTCAAAAACTGGAAGTGGAGTATCATAACCTCAAGATAGTCGGGTCCGAGATCGAAGCTTACACGAAGAGATCCAAGGATTTAGCTGGTCTTTGTCCAAACATGTCCGAGCCCGCCTACAAAAGTATCGAACTTTACATTAAGGGTTTAGTTCCTGAGATTCAAAGCTTGGTAACTTCAGCTAACCTTCCCATGATTCAACAAGTTATCCGTCTAGCACATCGTCTCACGGACCAAGCGGTCGAGTAGAACAAGCCGCCCAAGCGGAACGCTACTGTTTCTGACACCCCAAACGACAACAAACATAAGTGGAATGATTCCGAGAAGGCCTCCAATTCTAGCCAGCAACAGAAGAGGGCTGACAACTACAACAACAATCGCAACTTCAATGATAATCATAATCAGGGTTCCAACCAGAATCAGGGCTCGTACGTTGGCAGACAGCCGAAATGCAACAAGTGCAAATATCATCACCATGGACAGTGTAACATTCGTCGAAAAACGGGTTTCAAAACCCGCTTCGTTTATTAATCAAATATTCAGTTATAATTTTTCGTTGCGTATTTATTGCTCAAATAAATTTTAAACAATACATAATTAATAAATATATTGGAATTTAAAAACCATAATTTATAAATAATAATAAATAGTGAGAAAAAAATAAAATGGAGACGCCGGGTTTCGAACCCGGGTCACCCACAAACCCAAACACACAACACACCGCTCCGCCACACACTGTTTTGGTGATAAACACGGAAACAAATAAAACTTATAATAAAACCCGAAAGTCAAATCCGGTAATAAGCGCGCCCAGAACTAGTCATCACCGGAAAAATCGGCAATCCGCGATTTTTGCCATTTTCCTTTTGACTAAAACATGATAACCGACTTAGACATCGGTTATAACCGATGTCTAACCATCAATCTCGGTCATAACCGTCGGAAAGTCTTCAATCGCGAACCTTGACTCAATTCAAACTCAAATCAGTCTGTTTCCACTATAAATACCCACTCAATCTTCCGGAAATCCTTTCGCTCAGAACCGCACACTTTTTCGAAGTTGAAATTCCTCAAAAGCTCGTCGCCGGAGATTTCCAATTTCACCGGAATCCTGCCGGAATCGCTAGTCAGAAAACCGCGTTCATTCATCGGTCGGTATAACTGTCTAAACTTCTCTGCTATCTCTTAATTTATACTTTAATCGTTCCAACCAATAATCAAAACTGTTAAACAGTTCATACAGCCGGACATCGCAAAATCAGAGCCGACTCTTGCCGGAAATTGAAGAAACCACTCTGAGTTGGTACATCATAATCCTTATTCTTCTTTTCTATTCCAATTCAATCAAATTATAAGTGGTGTTGGTCAATTAAACAAACAGTCGGCTTCACTGTTTCTGAGTTTTTATAAATGAAGAAGACGAAGTTGAGTTGTATATTAATATAATTAAAACCAGATAATTAAACAGGTTAGACACACAGTCCAGCGGTGGACTGTGTGCACAAACAATACACACGTCCCGAGTTCGAAGCGCACACGTACCGACTTTCAGAATTAAAACCAACATTTTTAGAACTGAATCCGAACAAGTCACAGGATGTTTATAAGAGTAATATAATCCATTTGTTAAACAGATTAGACACACAGCCCAACTGGTTGGGCTGTGCGCACTCGAACCGAAGGACCCGAGTTCGACTCCGGGTCCCTGCAACCGGTTCGGCCATATAAATCGTTTTTAATAAAAAACCAAATAAGTTTAAAATTAATTAGTATATAAATATAATTAAACAGAGAATATTTCGGGTTAGACACGTAGCTCAGTTGGTAGAGCTGCGTGCACGTATACGAGAGGTCCCGAGTTCGAACCTCACTCAGCGCATATAAAAAACACAGTCCGACCGGTCAACGGTCAACAGTAAAAAAAAAGTCAATTTTTTTATTTCTTTTTATTTATTTATTTAATTAGAAAATTATTTAAAAATACTTAAAAATATGATTATTAAGGTTAGAAAATTTACTTAAACTCACAAAAATAAATCTAAAAATCCCATTTAAGAGCATTAATTAAAAATATTAATCTCAACCAAAATTTATTTATTTATCGAATCATTTTGTTATTATCTAGGTTAGTTCTTCCCTCGTCAATCGAATCGTAAATTCGTGCGCCTTCATCATCATCAAAGAACGCACCCATCGTGAGTGAATCTCTACCAATTCCCCGTTTTAATCATGTTTTGGGGTGTATCATGTGTCGTATAATTCTTTTATTATATTTAAACACTTGTGCATACATCATATCCGTGATCAAATGTGTATCAAATGTGTATCAATTGTTGTGTGGATTATATGTAGCTTGGTCATTTTCAGTGCATGCATTTCATTAGGCCCACCAGTTCCCCGTGGGAGACGGGTTGAGCATCAGGTGCGTCATAAGATCGGCTCCGTTTGGTTGAGCCTTGATCTCACATTCATCATCATTCATATCATATACTCATCCAAAGTGGTTTGTGTTTGTTTAGTTATATATGTTTGCTCACATGTGATTATTGCACAAATTTTCCTTATTAAATAAAACAAGAAATTAGTAACAATGTTTTATCAAGGTTCACTCGCCAACTTTTGTTGACCCAAAATATTCCCCGTTTTACATATGGTACAGGTGATCCAGCTGAGACAAGAAACACATAGGAAGGCCTAGAAGAATAAACAAGTTTAAGTTTTGGAATAATTATGTAGTTTCATTTTCTTGTAATTGTATGAATTTTGTTTTGGGATATTTAAGTTGTAATTTGAATTTAATAAATATGAAACATTTTAGTAAACATCATCAGCTTTGGTGATAACCCAATTATGCCCCGACTCTTATTCCGCTGCGGGTCGGGGGTGTGACAGACAGTGCACCAGAACATGTCAGAGATGCGATGAGGTAGGTCACATGGCTAGGATTGTAGGGCGTCATTTCCAAAGCAACAACAACAGAGGCAACAACCACAGCAGCAACAAGGTGATCGGAAGAGTTGTTTTCAGTGTGGAAGTGAGGATCACTTTAAGAGGGATTGCCCGCAGCTAAACCGGAATGCCAACAATGCGAGAAACAACAACAACGACACTTGGAATAACAACAATGGCGGAGATGGTGCTCGCGGCAGAGCATTTATGATTGGCGCGGGCGACGCCAGGAATGATACCACCTTGTGATTGGTATGTTTTCGGTAAACAATCTTTTCGCTTCTGTTTTATTTGGATTCTAGTGTCATTTAGGGCTTCGTGACCTTAAAGCTCGATAGACTGTTAGAATTGACTCCAAACCACTCTTGAGACCAAACACACTGAGGAATTAGCTGACGGCTAACTGAGTGAAACATCCTATATTTTATGCTGGATGCAAACTCGATCTTTAGGTCAAGTGTTTGACATTGACCTCCTTCCTGTTACTCTAGGTAGTTTTAATTTAACGCATTCCTTTCACTCTTCCATGACTGCTTAGCAAATTTCGGGACGAAATTTCTTTCAACTTAGGGATGATGTGGTACCCGAGGAAAATCCACAATCATCTTAACTCGTCTCTCACTCCCCTGTGCCTACTTATCAAATTTCAGGACGAAATTTCTTTCAACTTGGGGATGATGTGACAACCCACAATTTTAGGTTATGTCGTAACCTAACCACAGTTAATTTAGACACACATTTATAGGATTGCATTTAACTAGGGTTGGTTAAATGAGTCTACGTTGGTAATTTGGGGAATTACCGGAACACAACACTTGATAACTCTTGAGCATTGGTGACTAACACGAATAATAACTGTAAATGGGCGGTTTATATGAACCTTGCACGTTGCATGATAATTAAGTGAATTATGTGTTTAAAATGAGAACTGCATGATTATTGTGCTTTTGTGTGAAAGTAGTATAGTTAGGGATGTTTAGATTTATTGGTGAAACTATAATAAACTACTCAAAACCCTTAGCTCCTCATAATCACCATACGGTAGTTTTCTCTACATCTTTCCTCTGACCTCCTGGCTTCACCAAATTCTCACACAAATCATCAACCTCTGATCTTTCAATCCTCCTAGAACAATCTCTATATCAATCTAAGGTAAGTGCCTTGTGCTATACTTAGTCATTCTTGTTCTTTTGATTTCTTGCAAACCCTAGACATCCAAACAATCTGTGCTTGGTTTCATGAATGATGAATGTGCGATAATTGCTAGATTAATTGACTTGCATGATTGCTAGTCATTAGAGATGCTATTGATATGATATGAATGCTAAACTGTTGCTTTGATTCATAACATGATTGACTATTGAGGTTAGGGTTTTGATCGTAACTGCTGTTGTTAATCTGAGAATATTGAAATTTCATGTTTATCCGAGTTTACTGGTGTGCATGTATGAGTCCGAATTTAAATGATTGGAGTGAGTCGAATTTAAATGATTGGAATGAGTCCGAATTTAAATGATTTGGGTGAGTCCGAATTTATATATGTGTATATAGGAAATCCGAACTTAATTGGGGACATGTGTGTCCGAGTTTACTTGCAAGGGGAGTTCCGAATTTATTAACTTATGCATGTCCGAATTTGTTAACCTATACACGTCCGAATTTGTTAAACATATATGATGTCCAAGTTATTGTCAGGACTTAATTGTCCAAGTTTATTGTTAGGACTTAATTGTCTAAGTTTATTGTCCAAGTTTAGTTATTACAGTCCACGTTTAATGTTTTGGAGTGTCCAAGTTTAAGTGCTTATATATTCTAGGTCCAGATTTATATGTGCATAGGTGGGAAGTCCGACTTTATATACATGCATATGTGCGGTCCGAACTTAAATATGCTCTTGTCCGAATTTAATGTGTGTGCAATGAGAAGTCTGAGTTTATGTATTAACAAACAAACAAAATCCGAGTTTCTTACACTATTATGAGTTTATATGATGCTAAGTATTGGTTTAGGGGGTTTGTTAACCACAATTACTGTCAACAACTAGTGAACCTACTACTGCATGACAAACATGTTAATCTGATTTCATAAACACATGGGTCGTTTGGACACTTAGGGTTTCGCAAACACTTTACTTGTATACATACTTACGTCTAAACGTACACTAGGTTGCTTGTAAAGGACCTAACACTTAACACGTAAAGACACGTTAACATTATCGAGCAAACTAACGTGAGTTAAGTGCTCTTTTACAAGCATGTGTCCAATGCGGACAAAAAAAACAAACTAGTATCCCCGGAGGGGATACTTTGCAAAATTTTATCCCTGGAGGGGATGACTACTATTCCTTGGAGGAATACTTTGTTATAACTGTTTTGTTTAATTTCGATGTTGGATAATACACTCAAATCTATCACCTTAAGTCCCATCTTACTACCGAACTAGTTGCTTGGATGGTAACGGGGTATTAGTTGATAGCGCTATTAGGCTTGACAACCTCAGACTGTAACTGGATAGGACGGGCGTGAACTAATGGCCTTAACCACATGACCAATGTTGATAAGCATTGGGGGAGGGCAAACAAACTGACGTCACTTGCGGTATCGAGTTATTATCAACATGTCTTTAAACTAAACGCCAACTTGTTTTCGGTAAAACAAAACTGTGAACTCGCCGGTTTAATCGCTGATACACTTTTTCTGCATGCTTGCAGGTTGTTAGATGATTCATGCATGGGAACTTGCAGTCTGAGGAGCTTGAAGTGTCATGGGGCCCGCTACTCGACTGCAAACAATGAACTTTTCGTTTTAGAACATTTTCATTTTAATTGTTGAGACGTTTACGATTGCTTCCGCTGAACATATACTGTTTTGAAACGTTTAATGTTGAAGCTCACTTTGCATGTTGAATTTGATGAGTTGTTTTAATTTACTTAATATTAGTTCGATATGATTAGTGGCTAGATCTTGGTACGTCACACGCCTTGCGGTAAAACTCCGCAAGTGGTACTGGTAATTTGGGGGTGTGACACGTTAAGTTTAGGTAACGAGTAACGAACACAAACAAACGTTCACGAACATAAACAAACATTTATGAACACAAATAAACACAAACAAACACGCGTTTATGGAAAAAACGTACACATGACAGACATATATTAAAAGTATGTAATATAAAGTACTCTGATATTATAATATATTTTTAGCGAGAATTTTGAAGTATTTAAATAGAATATAAAATTAAAAACCTTCATGAACTATCGAGCACAAACAAACATAAACGAATACGTTACCAAACGTTCACGAACATAAATAAACGAACACGGTCTCTGTTAATGTTCATTCATTTAACTAAACGAACGAAATTTCTATTTCGTGTTTGTTCATTTAATAAACGAACGGACACTAACGAACTTCCCGCCGAACGGTTAAAAAACTGTTTGCTAAACATTTTGTTCATTCACAGTCCTAATAATGTAATCTAGAAGGATAAATATGCAAGAAACTGATAATCTAGCCAAATAAAGGTGTAGAATTAGCAAGTCACAAGTGGAAACAGGGAAGACAGAATAGTTTTAAAGGGTTGGTGTTGATCATGTATAACATAAAGCCAGGGAACAAAACGACACCCAAACATAGTAAATCTTACTTTTTTCCCATTGTTTACGGCCTATTTTAAGACGGTTTCCTAAAATTAAGGGTTAGCAACTCACAAGAGGAAGCATGAAAAAAACCAAAGTAGTTGCAAAGAAAAAAAGAATTTGATACAACACTAGGAAACAAAACCACACCAAGTTAAATTATATATATATATATATATATATATATATATATATATATATAATATATATATATATATATAGTGGAGGGTTTAAATGAGAATAAATTCTTTGTAAGAAGAAAAAAAAAAGAAATTTCAACCAATAGGAATACTTCATTACACTTCATTTAATATTTATACTTCATGTAGCAATAAGGGTATATTGGTAAACTTACACACATCATTAATTGGTAGTTTCATCTTTAATAACTAACTATATTACATTTGTAACTTATTTTTAAGATATATATTTTTCTCAAAAAATAAAAATAAAAATTCATTTATAGTGTAGGATAAATACGAGGTGTGTAGGATAAATTAAGAGTTGTGTAGTATAAATTTCAATATGTATAGGATAAATTTCGAAATGTGTATGATAACTTTTGATGTGTGTAGGCAAAAAAATTTAGTGTAGAGGATGATAGTCTTTATGACTAATTAATTAGTTAAACATAATAATAAATGAGATAAGAAAAAAACTATTTAATGTTTTACAATTGTATCTTTTTATTCTTTTTCTTCTCAAATAAACATTCCCATATACATATATATATATATATATATATAAGTATATATATTTTAAGTTTCTCTATTTTGCAAGTCCCACTTCATATATTTTCTTGTTATTATACTAGTTATGTATTTAAGTGTAAATATGTTGTGTGGTAACTAAGATTTGTTGTCATCAAACTGTGATAAGACATGACCCACATACTAACTACCAACCCAGTTAGCGACATCCTAACCGTAAGCTGTGCAAAAAAAAAATTCAGAATCGGAGTGACTATCGCGCTCTTGACAATATTCAAGAACGCATATATGCACTTGGCCATGATCAAAGTCACAAACAAGAAACTCAGAATATCATTTCATACAATTCAAAACAGGAAACCTTGACAAGGTTGATGATCGAATCGATGACCATAAAACACAAAAAACTAGTAAACAAAATTGACACAAAAACACATTAGATTTATTTCTTACATATATATTAAGCAACTAAGACTTATGGTTGACGTCGAGACATGACCCACAAAATGAAAATGTTGATAAATCGAAACTAGTCACGAAGAGGGTATTTTTGCGCGTTCTTGACAGTCTTGGATAGCGCAGCTTGGCCAAGATCAAGACCACAAACATCAGCAAGCTGGACCAAATACAACAAAACATCAGAGATTTCTTCCTCTAAATGCTTTTTATCATCACTACTCCAGTTTGGTAACCCTCTTTCCACTTCTCCTTTCCATTGGAATATCTCTGACAACTCCCCACTTCCCCTACCTGCCATGCATACGTCAATCACGTGAATCTTTAGACGTAACAAAACCCTAAACCCTAAACAATGACTCTGATCATATTTTTTAAAGTAAAATAAGGTTTAATATAAGTAGTATATATATATCTTACCAAAGCTAGGAGTAGATTTCTTGGACTATGAAACTTGTCCCAATTCCTTTAGCGAATTCCGCTACCTTATCTCTGAGTTCCTCTAGCGAAACATCTTTGAATTTTCGGGGAAATTTATTTGTACTCTCCATGTTCAAGCTCCTATATACACTAATGTGATGTGTGTTAGTTAACTTCTACACTCCTATTTATAGCCAAACCGTACAACAGTTAGCATGTGAGTGAAAGAGGTATATAGGTAGTGGATGCTGACTTATAATTTCGGTGACTAGATGTCACTCCCTTTAATAATATAAAGGTCCAAACCTCAGTCTGAAAATCATTCATTTAGAGCTCTGAATTTGATGTCTTCCATTTTATTTTGTTCATCTTTTAATAATAAAAGTTAGGGATGTTTGCATTTGAATTTCAAACTATTTTAAATATACTTGCTAAACATGAAACCATCACACAGCACATCGCTTGTAACTTTGAGATGATTGTTGGATATATATATCCAGCCCCTTTTTATCTCGATCTGCATAACTTATTCATCTGGTAAGTCTGTTGCCGGAGGTGAATCATCGAGGATAGGATGTGCTGCGAGGAAGTCAGCCAAGATGGTTAGAGCCCCCCTCTAAAAAATGCGTTTATGCAAGGGTAACAATTCTCACACGACTTAGTGTGTCTATTTTTAGGTTGACCTCACTAACTCGTCATGTGGGTGTAGTAAAATTTGTAGGGTTAATCTTGACGGGTTATAAACCGGGTTATCAGGTTCAAATGGAGCTGAAATTGGGTTAGAGATGGGTGTGGGTCATTAGCAGAAATTTCTAGTCACGTGTTTTATTATGTTTAATTGATTGATGTTAAAGTAGTGGGATAGGTCATGGGTCATGTTTTGTTTATTTAGTCAAATAGTGGGTTAGTGTTTTGTTTAGTTTTGGCTTTTTATTTAGGTAGCATGAGTCTATATATTTATGTAATTTAGGAATGAATGAATGTGGTGAGTTCAAGCAGGAAAATAATCTTCTGTTCTTAAGTGTAGTTTGTGTGTGATTAAAGTTTGGAACCCGACAATTAAACGGGTTGGCATGTTAACCCATTAAAGTTTAATGGTTCTTTAAAAGAACCATTTATAGAAGGGGTATTTTAAAAAAAATATGGAATAATGTCTTGATTTATTTTATTTTATTTTATTTTTTTAAGATGATGTGAGACACTTCATAGCTCTTTTAAAAATTTGAACAATATTAATATTTTTAAACCTATCATATCTTCCTTTGTCTTATTACATTCTTCATATTATCTTCACCACTTGGCTGCTTTAACATCACAAAATCTTGACAAGATTTACACACATTTAAAATCCAAATTCCAGTATTTTTCTGTAAGAAAATACACATGCGAAGCCCACTTGCCCATCAACCAATATTTGCACACCAACCCATTTAACTCGTTTAGATAAACACATTAGTTATGTAGGGGTTACATTTTTTAATCAAGTGTGTCCGTTTCATTGTTGATATCTTTGACACAAATATATGTATGGGCCATGTTCATCCCGTCAACTCAACATGATTGTCTCCACAAATGTGTTCACTTGGGTGTCACCACACACACTCAACATTACAAAGTCTATTATTATTATCTACAAAATAATTGTGTGCCGACTTCACTTGTATGTGTATATCTGTCATTATCACTAGTGTAAATAAGTATAGTTTTGCTTTACAAAAAGCTCTAGACATCTTTATTTCCATCCATCTACTTTCACCCTCTTTCCCAAAACATATGTCCCCATTTGTACATCTAATTCTTTTTTTGCATAATGCATCATAATTAGATAATATATATTTACATATTAGAGACTGATGTATAGGACAAGGGTAGGGCCTGTTCAACTCAAATACTTTCAAAAAAGAATATATGTCATGGATGCTGATCAGGATTTGCATCATATATATTTCTGGATCATGGGCAATCCGGAATAATATTGGATATCTGATTTGGACTACTACAGGCTATTTCTGCCTATAATAAGAAAGATTCACAAGATTTGGTTGGTTCATGATAGGCAAATGGACCATGCACATTATGCATTTATCTCCTGGCTGTTTATACTCCTTTTGTTATCCCTTCCCCTTTCATTTTTGATTTTGTAACATCTATGATTTCTCGTCACTTCATCATGTGTCGATATTATGGGGGGCCCGTTACCACGGTTAGTGTATGTTAATTATTAATATGACGAAAGCTCTACAGGTTACAACAGGAAATGGGATATTACAAACACTAAGCGCGCCAAGACTTGAAGTGATTAAACATCACTACCAAAAGTGTTTCATGTTTACCATGTGTTGGTTAGTGCTTCATCTATGTGATTTCTAAGAAAGTTTCTGATGAAATATGATTTTTTTACAGTGAAGTTTCAAACATAATGTTTAAGACTCGGTCACAATTTGTTGGATTTTCATATATAAATCTGAAAAAAATAATAAAAACATGAGTTGGATACCTATAGCTGAAACCGATAGATATAAGAACCTGACCAGACTATAAATGATCCCTATACTAGGGTCATTACATTCATAAGTAAACGGTTGGATATTACCACTAGCAAATACAAGTGGTTAATTGGGTTTCAAACTAAGCGTAGGGTTTCAAGTTTCAATATATATATAATGTCTTTTTGGGACGACTTAATGCCCCAAAAAGATATGTAAAAGCCGGACTTTAACAAGAATAAACAATCTTTTAACTTATTAAGACCATTCGCTATGGTTTCACGCTCTTTCACTCCATGTTACTGCTACCTCATCGACACATCCCCACACCACTTTCTTTCATTAACCCCTACTATGGTTTCAGCTGTTTCATGCCGTATTAAAATAATATTAAAATCTAAAAAAGTCGAAAAAAACCTTGATTGGTTGATAGACATGGGGCCATCAATCCCTTCTTAACGCCGTGAGCCCAACCCCGTCTCCCCCTCTCACGCTTCTTTCCCCGCCCCACAGCCGGTGTTTGCCGCCCCACCACGCCCACCGGATTCCACCTGGAGATGGGCGTTAGCCCATAGCAGGCAGTCTAATGTTATGTAACATCAACAACAAGATTGAGGAACAACATATCCTAAGTCGAAATTGCATATGATTTGATAAATTCAGCACTTGAGGCATATAAGAAACAAAGATCCAGCTTTTATTTATTTAGATATATTCATGATTTTCCTTTTGGAAAATGTAGGTTATCATTGTTCAACAATAGTTTCTGAAAAACTATTGCTTCATTTTCAGAAACTTGCCCAATGGCATGTATGTTTTAGGGTTATCATCATACTCTAAACTATGACTCGATTTCGACATCGATTCTGCTCGGAGGGCGGCTAATGCCGCCCTTCGTCTTTGTTTCTGTTCTTTCCACTCCTTTACATGCTCTTCGAGGGCGGCTTTTGCCTGCTCTGCCACCTCAGCTCGTGTTGTTGCCTGTTCTGCTCGTGTCCTAAATTCACTCACTTTCGCCATTGCACTCTCTAAATCTTTTTTCAATTTCTCAATCTCTTCGTGACTTTTGGACTCCGTTTGTGGCTCAACTTTAGCTTCTTCGGATTTCTTCACCAAATTTTCATATTCTTCTAATGAAATAGTGATCTCGTTGACGGAGTTTGCATCTTGAAACTGGACTTCTTCGTGTTCGGATTGTAATCTTTGGTTTTCTTTTTTAACTTCTTGGGCTTCAATCGCCATTTGTTGAAGAGCAAAATAAGCAGCGGATTTTTCGCCTATTGCTTTTAACTCGGCTGCCTCAGCAGCCGCGGCTTTTGATCTTTCTTTATGAATCTCGGCTTGCAGTAATGCTATTTCGACCTGTGCATCATTCTCTCTATCGTGAATCTCATCCAATTCACTCCTCATTGTTTCTAACTGAGTCAACTCGCTTTCCCCCCTGAGTTGGAGTTCCTGTCTTAACTGAGTCAACTCACTCTCTAACAATTCAATATATCTCCCTTGAGTTTCCATTTCCTCCATTTGTTTTATGGTTTTGAGTTTATCCCTTGTGGCTTCCATAAGTTGTTTTTCGAGTACACAAAGCTCGTCTTCTATTGTCTTTAACATGGTCAACTCATCAGCCATTTCTTGGATCTTTGTTTCAAGTTCTGATACACGGATTTTTGCTTCTTTGCATTCATTGATGTATACTTCTTTCTCGAATCCAGAGTTTTTTAGTAGCGTTTTGAGCCCGTCAACGGTTGTTTCGTGGTTATGTTGGTTAAGAGGCTTGTTTGTGGGCAGCATCCATGGCTTCCAGTTGAAACTTGCAGTTGGCCAAGTCTCTTAGTATAACTTCAAGATCTTTCTCATTCTCCATTTCCTGTTAAAAGATTGACCCGCGATCCGTTGTAACACGTTATAAAACTTGGTTACTATTTAATGATTTTAAAGACGGGTTACAAAACTTTTAGTGACCGAAATAAAACCGATACAAACCTTGACATGTGGGATATTACTAGATACGTTTGTTTGTTTGTTTGTTAGGTAACAAAAGTTGCCATGTTTAACTTGGTCGACCGATGAACCCATTTAAAATTAGTACAATCTTTTAAGATCATCTCGTTCACGCCCATTTCATAAATTACAACTTGTTTACAACACATTTATAACATGTTTAACCTATTTAGATCAATGGATACACATGTCGTAGAGGTGTAAACAAGTTGAGCTACTTGAGAGCAACTCGAAAAAACTCGAAACGAATCTAAAACTAAGCTTAATAAGTAAACGAGCCTGGGTCCAAGTTTCACTTATCGAGCTCGAGCCGGTTCACGAGCCTATTATTTATAATATATTAATTTAATATACTACATATAGTTATACAAATAGTAATTATATTAATCTATGAAATTATGATACAATAACTAAACTATATATATATACATAGACTAATAGAAAAAAAATATATCATTAATGTAAATTAATTAATAACGAGCGCTCGAGCTCGGGCTCTGCTCGGCTCGTTTGCACCCCTAACGGGTTGTATTCAGGTCACACAACTTTTAAGTATTTCGCTTGATGGGTATGATACGAATAAATATACGAGTCATGTTTGAGCTCAACGACTCAACCCGTCAAACCCAACCCAAGCTAGAAACTTACTTCTTCGCTACTAGACCGACCTTTGATCTGATCGCCAAAATGAGAAACGGATACTTTAACGGGTTTGATTGGATCCGTATCGATCTCTCCCTTACTTTCTTCCCCGATCAATTCCATCGATATGATTTCTGCAAGTCACATTAGTTACATTATCATCTTAACACAATTATTTTCGTATGCATGTGTTTGAGAGGAAGATGTACCTTATAAAAGTTGAGAAGATGTGAATGAAATTTGATTGGGGGAGATGGAACAAATAAATGTAGTTCAAACCATCGGACTAATCGTTTTCCATTTAGGGTTTGTTTGATTCCGATGAAACCTAAGAGAAAACCGTGCTGTTTTATTGATGTACGTATATGCATGTCGAAAGAGAGGTGGAGGATAATATCGCCGTCCTCCGCCGCCGCTTAGTGAAGATCGTCGGCCGGCCAGCTGTCTGAACTAAAACAATGTGAAGATACCATGGTCTCATCGTTTTCTTTTGTTATTTTCTTTGTGGACAACGTTTGACTTGACTCTATCGAATGCTAGGTTCCCATGTTTTTGTAACAACTACTATTTTACGCCCGCGCAATGTATGCGGAGGCTCGGCTCGGCTCGACTCGTTGTATGATATTGATGCTTGATAACTTTATACATTGAGCAAAGTATAACATGGTAAGAATCCTGGCGGTCTAAATGCAAATTTACTAAAAACAAAACACGAGCAAGGAGTAAATTAGAGTAAATTATAAGTAGCGTAAACAAAGTTGACTAAATGACCGAGCCTAAGCTACAAATAATTAAAGCATATGGGGTGCCAATGTAATACACTAAAAGACGAAAAAAACACTATTCTGATTTGGGTTTCGAACAGACACACATATATATAGTTGTGAGGTTTATTAGGGAACACTAAAAAAGTAGGGAATCGGGAACACTTTAAAAACTTAACTTAACATGTTAAAAATCATTTTTTTTTAAAAAATCGGCGCTTCTTCTTATAAATACTGTTAGAAGCATTTTTAATAAAAAAAAATCAAAAACTAAAAATATAAAAAAAAAACTGTTAAAAAAGGGTAAAAAAATTTTTTTTACAAAATTTATTTTTTCATTTCGAATAGTTTCTACCTATTTTTATATGGAAAAGCGCTGAATTTTTTTTTTAAATTGATTTTTAACATGTTAAGTTAATTTTATAAGATATATATTTTTAACGGTTTTTTAAACCTTTTTTTTATACTTTTAGTTTTTGTATGTAAAATGTTTCTACATGTATTTATCAAAAAGAGTGTCGAAAAAAATTTTAATTTTTTTAACATGTGAAGTATAATTTTTAAGAGTGTTCACATGTTTCCCACTTTTTTAGTATTCCCCAATGAACCCTCCCATATATATATATATATATATATATATATATATGTTAATAGAAATAATGTAACAAACTAGCATGATTTGTAGGACATGGGTCACAATTATAATAAAAAACATATAAATAAAAAATAGTAAAGATACTCTCTTTACACATTTGGGAAATTGTAGCATATGACCGTGTACAAATTCAAACGAAAATTAAATATGAACTACAACATATTTAATAAATCAATCGATTCAAACCAATATCTTCACAAGATAAAGTCTTCAACTTGATCTTTAGGAACATATTCTTGTAGTCTCCTTAGCAAGATCTTCAAAAGATAGAGTAATCAACTTTGTGCTCGAACAAGGCCTTTTTGTAGTATCCCTTGCTGCAAGAAAGAACAAACGATGTTGACAGTTGTGGCTGAGGCACGTATTCAACATGTTTCCCTTAAAACAGATTTCGCGCCTCTACTAAAGACGACGCGTCTGTCTCCCAGGGTACAACAACCAAAGCAGTCTGTACTGCAGGAGAAGGCCACACGCCCGAGGTTACACCGGGTAAAATCATAGTGTTAGAAATTTTGGAAACTTAGAATAGAAATGAAGTTGAATCATATAGAGAAACTTATCTCTATATGTTCCCAACATATGGGTCATCAAATACTTCTTCTCCAAAAACTCTTCATGCATACATATTTCTTTCTTGTATCTAGCCACATCAAAAGAGGCATATAGCCTACTAAGTATGCAAGAGTCATGGGTGGTGAAAAATTCAACATAATTAGAGACTTAATTTGCCATAAAATCTCTAATCAATTGTCATAAAAGAAACTCTACTCAAGAGTTGTCATCAATACCACCACATGAAAAGTTTATTATTTTAATAGAAAATTAAACAAGTGACATAAATAACTCTACTCAAGAGTTTGTCAGTATATGTAGAATTTAATATTAATAATCTCACTAAATATCCATTCATCACATTTAAAAAATTTCCAACAATCCCCCACATGAATGGAGATTGATCAAAACACATAAAATTTCCAATGCAACATCGACAGTTGCGTATTGCCAGATAAGTAGGTGTTCCCTTTGAACTTTCCGTTGTGAAGCATACTTAGCCTCCTAGCGATTTGTAGACGCTATATCCTTGAACAAACCCCCATTGGTGTAGGGGACAATACACTTCACACAATACTCTCCTTAGCCGGGTCATCCCCTCATAGTCGTGTCCAATAATGGTCGTGGAACACTTTCCTGGTTCTGCGAGAGCTCTAAGAATTGTGCCCCCAATTCCATTCGAAGCGACCCCACTTCTCTCTAACATAGGTGATTCTCCTTAAATCATTAAAAGCATCGTGGTTACCATGATTACGTTTACCACATAATGTGCTTAGCCTCACAATTTGTCACTGAATTTCATAGGAATGAACTATGACGTATTTAAACACCCTTTTATCGTTTAGGGGGTATATATAACCATATATACTAGCTTATGCATATCAACTATGCCCCCACAGTGACCACCCTTAGGCATATGAATTCGTTGTCCTATTGAACTTAGATCTTGGGTTCTCCAGTCAACTAAGTTAGGTTTCCTTCACACACCTTTTTTCCATGGGCTTTAGTCTCATTCCACAACTTGATCTCTACTATACCCCAGGTTGTTTGATCCATAACATTATCTTTGTCTTTGTCTAGTCACTACAAATAACTTACGTATTTGAGATCAGTTGTCATGATGTGTTCTTAACCCGCAAGTTAATTTTGCGTATTGCCAACTTCTAAGACTATAACCTTAGTGGCCATCTGAATCTGGTTATAATATGTCTTTGTAAGATACGCGTATCATTTAAGGCAAACACATCTCCATTATGCGCTATGACCTTTGTGTCCTTCACTTAGTCGTCTGTTTGCAATGTTAGATTGGATTACAAAATCCTTATTGCCAAAATTTTATGATACAAATGCAAGACACCCCCACATTTAGGTGCTATTGGATAACATCCATAGGAGTTAAAGAAAAAACCATTTCTACACACCCTTAGAGGGTTTTTTCTTAAATGGCTTCTCCTCCCACATTTCTTGTCATTTGATCAACACTTTCGTAACTTCACTTATGATGACATTTATACAAATGATTGAAAAAGATCAACCTCATTGTATCAGTGAATTCAACTCACATTGAATTAGCTTACATAAGCTTCTGAGCTGACCAACATAACACATGCCATTGTCATAAGTTTGTCATTAACTTAGAATAATTCTTATTTAACATCTAGAATAAGTCAAGACAATGAATTGTTCTCATTATCTTTTCGAACAAACTCTTCATAAGTTACATGTCTTTTCTTTATAATGAATGAAAAATTCTCCCTCAAGTTTGTCTATACACAAATTCTTTGTGTGTTCATACACATTTGAATGTTTAGAGTTAATTAGTCTCTGTCAAGACCCATAATTAACCAAGTACTAGTCTAGCATGCTTTAGACTACAATACTTTAGCATGTGAACAGAAGATGCATCATTCTGATTCTTCACAGCCCCAAGGATATCATGACATCACTTTGCAACATTCATCATTTGTTAAGACAAAATAATGAGACGTATTCATAATCCTAAAATATCAATATTTAGGAAGGTCTCACAAATTATTGTATATAGCACATAGCTAAATTTTATCATTCAATTAAGGAAGATAACTTGTTTACCTTTAATCTCCAACGCTTTACCATTGACTCATAAGGACTTAAACATAAGTCTTAATCCAAGTCACTTGGTGAACACACTCATCGCCAACAAAATGAATGTTCCTCGTCTACAATCACTATTATGTGGAAGATAGAGTCAACTAGATCCACACTCAACAACATGGCAATCATAATTTTGCCCTAAGTGATTTGCACACATCTATTTTATTCATTAGGAGATATGTATATTTAGGATGTTCTCCCAAACAAAGGTAAAATTTCCATATTCAAGTGGTAGACACATCTACATATAAATCTCACAAGACTTATTAAAGGTATACAGCAACATATATACTATTTTCACTTTCATATGTTAGAATTCACACTTGTGAATTTTCTAGTGACTTCTAACAAAGTATTTCAACATGAATCTCGTTTGTGTATTTCATCTCAATACACTCACTACTCACTCGTGATGTTACACATTTGATGTCTCGTCTTTGACTTTTAGTCAATGCAACAACTCTTAAGTTGTTTAGGTCCAAGTATTTTCATGTACTATCTGTTTAAAATCATATTCTTTTAAACAATGTACAATTGGTGTTATAATTATTTTCCACAAAAATAATTTATATGTCTCAATCATTAGTGATTTATTTCTTTGTAAAAATTGCATGTGTTATCCGAAGATATTGAACACAAAACAATAAAATACATTCGAAATTAAATTATACGTGCCAAACACTTTTGAATTTTAAACGGTAGCATAGACGATATGTAGACATCAAATATCAAAGTGCTTTTATCTTCAACACTTTATAATCTGACCGAAATCTTCTCAACGATATCGTCCCATGGCATGTCTTGAGGTACTCCCTCAATAAGACTCCATGCACCCCTAGATACAAGTTCCATTTCATCTTGAAACTATAAACTTGGACAATCATGCTTAAAACAACACCAAGTTGTTACAAAGGCTACATTTAAGTAGTAAACTTGAACAATTAAATTTGTTCAAAACAACAACAAGTTGTTTTCCATCAAATAATATCCACGAGATTGTTATTTTGTTCAACAAATGTTACTTCTATCAAGAGTAGCAAACCATTTGAATTCTCAAAATTATGCAAAACTTTGTTTTAAAAAATCATTTTAAAATATTTTCTTAGTTTTGCAATGTACAATATTAATGATATCAATTAGAGTTTATGATAACATAAATCAAAACCCAAAATATCAAATGGTTTTATATTGTTTAGTCTTACTACGCATGTACTAAATGTTTTCTAACACGCATGTTAGAAAAAAATGTTATAACAGGCACATCATAGAACCGAACGTTTACATAAAACGTTTTTCAATGATAAAGTTTATAAAATAAACCATTCCTCATTATTTTTTATGCACACATAGGCAATTAAATGTTTACACAAAACATTTCCGTTCATTATAGCTCATAAAATGAACAATCTCTAACCTTGTATCCGTGATACATATTTTCGAGCACACATGTTAGAAAATTCAAGTCCTTTTATATATTCAAAACATATTTTCTAACACACATGATACATATTTTCTAACACACAGGTTTTAAGATTGTAGCAACAATCTCACGAAATTTGTTTTAAGTTTGTAGGACATGGGTCACAATTATAATAAAAAAAATATATATAAGTAAAAAATAGTAAAGATACTCTCTTTACACATTTGGGAAATTGTATTATATGACCGTGTACAAATTCAAACAAAAATTAAATATGAACTACAACATATTTAATAAATCAAACGATTCAAACCAATATCTTCAAAAGATAAAGTCTTCAACTTGATCTTTAGGAACATATTCTTGTAGTCTCCTTAGCAAGATCTTCAAAAGATAGAGTAATCAACTTTGTGCTCGAACAAGGCCTTTTTGTAGTATCCCTTGCTGTAAGAAAGAACAAACGATGTTGACGGTTGTGGCTGAGGCACGTGTTCAACACGATTCCCTTAAAACAGATTTCGCACCTCTACTAAAGTCGACGAGTCTGTCTCCCAGGGTACAACAGCTGAAGCAGTCTGTACTGCCGGAGAAGGCCATGCGCCCGAGGTTACACCGGGTAAAATCATAGTGTTAGAAATTTTGGAAACTTAGAATAGAAATGAAGTTGAATCATATAGAGAAACTTATCTCTATATGTTCCCAACATATGGGTCATCAAATACTTCTTCTCCAACAACTCTTCATGCATACATATTTCTTTCTTGTATCAGCCACATCAAAAGAGGCACATAGCCTACTAAGTATGCAAGAGTCATGGGTGGTGAAAAGTTCAACATAATTAGAGACTTAATTTGCCATAAAATCTCTAATCAATTGTCATAAAAGAAACTCTACTCAAGAGTTGTCATCAATACCACCACATGAAAAGGTTATTATTTTAATAGAAAATTAAACAGGTGACATAAATAACTCTACTCAAGAGTTTGTCACTATATGGAGAATTTAATATTAATAATCTCACTAAACTTTCATTCATCACATTTAAAAAATTTCCAACATGATTCAACTCGAGATAAGTCCAAATGTTTAAGACTTAGTCATCCTGGTCTCTAAGACGTTCTTGTCAAAGCTTAAATATCTAATTTGCTAAAACCCCAGGCTATGATACCAACTGTCATAATCCGACAAGAGGACCCCTGGGCGTGTGACGTGTTGGTGCCTTGATATGTATTTTGTTTATAAAACATTGTAGCGGAATAATATCGGTTCGATTTATGTAAAAAAAATTATAAGTTGAATAAACTTTATATATATTTGAGGATTTAAAAATCCGTATGTTCTCTATACAAATGTTATATCAAAATCTCTTGTCTCAAACATGTTTACAATATAGAAGAAATAAACTTTCTTAGGCCTAAGGGGTCGATTAATCCTTTCAGCGTTTATTCCTCTTTATATGTTATAATCCACCAGGTATCTTATGCCTAGGGAATCTATATATCCTTTCAGCATGCACATGTACGTAACATGTATTTTATTCTTCACCTGAAAATGTTTAAATATAATACGTCAGCTTTGCTAGTGATTATCTTTTGTATGAAACAAATCATTTTAGGCATACCGCGTATTAATAATGTTTAAGCATAGTTGGAATTAGTAATCTACACATTCAGAATAACTACATATACACTCGCATAAAAATTTCAATAGGACCGCAACTTTAAGATACACTACTATTAGTATCTTTAAGTATTTTACGCCCTTGGTCTAAAGATTTATTTATGTCAGGCCCGCTAGATCATAATCATCGTGTGTGTATTATTTGATCAAATCATATGTATACATTATAACCTACATTATAGCCTGAGTGCTTTCTATAGATTACCCTCTATGGTTTAAACATATAGTAGTTCGCATGCGGGTTTTGAATATAATCGAAACAGTTTATATAATTTTGAAAGCAATAAACGTATTCACCTTAGCAACAGTAAGCTAGGTGACAACTTAGAACTTTGTTAATCGTCTAGAAAGTATCCTAATCTCACTTAACGTATTGATATCGTTACTATCACACTTTTTCTTTTCTTATGTTCTTATTAACAAACTACAATTCCTACGTTTATAGTTTATATAGTGGTAGAATTTCTTGGCGGCCAAGCTAAAGCATATGAGGTGTTATATGGATAAAATTACTTGCTAATTAAGGACATCCAATAAATATCAATCTAGCAAGACTAACATAATAGCCCTATATAGAATAGCTTTGAAATATGGCTCATGTATGTAACGAGCATCTTGCCATTTGGATGATCATCATTTCAAGATTTTTTTATAATATAAAGAAACAAACATATATGCAGTTGTTAATGATAAAATATTTACTTGTACTTTACCACTTTATTTTTATAACAAAATTTAGTTTTACATTCATAATATAATTTTATTTGTTAGTTTCTTAAAATAATATTGTTTTTTTACTATTTATTTTACGTATGAAAACACACAATATATTTTTTTAAGTTTTGTTTATTATTATAATAGTTATAATATAATTAATTTAACTCAAATCTAGTTTATCTTTTATCATTTTTAAAATATTGTGTTTTATAAAATTATAAGTATGTAGTTGAAACCTGCTTATTTTTCTCTACATTCCAATCTAAGTTTTAATAAAAATAGAGGATAACCAAATATAATATAATATTTTATTATTAAACAATATCCTATACTTGTACATGCCCGTCTGGATATCTCATGTTTCTAATAGTCAACTTAACCGTCACTTACTCGTTTATCAATATATGAAATATCAGAATTAATATATAAACATATTTAATTAAGAACTTTAGGTCAAACGTATATATAAAATATTCGGGTGTTATAGTAACAGTAATAGTAATATGATACGGTATAAAGCAAGTCAACGATAAATCGTATCATACTTTTCGATGTTCAAAAGCAGGCCATCGCTAGAACAACGTATTATGTATCATCGCAATTTGCCTATTTTATCTAAATTTGACTCGGCCGCGAAGCACTCCACAGTGCTTGCGCGTGATTCAACCTTTTTACATCTGGTTTTACAACATCACATTCTTTAATTTACCAACAACTACTATGATTTTTTTTTGGAAATGCGACATTTCATTAGAAAACAGACCAAGCTAGCAAGAAGCTAGAGGACCAAACTACAAGAAGCAGGAAAACAAAACGACAAGAAAAAAATTACAAAAACTAAAACAGACCATCCTTGCTTTTAAGACAAAGCAAACCCACCGCCTTCACATCACTCAAAACGCCTCCAACAGTTGGTTTTTTGCTATCGAAAATGATCTTGTTCCTGCATTTCCAGATGACCCAACATGTTAAGAGAAAAATACACTGCGTAATCCTTCTACCCATCTTTGACATCATTAAGGAGTTGTGGTATAGCAGCAGATCATGTGCACCGAAAGCGAAATAGAGGCAACCGACACCAAGACACCATGGCTGGCCATACTTCTGATAAGAAAGAACAAGTTGAGAAAATATGATCCGTTGTTTCGAGCACATCTTCGCAAAGTGGGCAGGCTGATGATTCTAGAGGAACATGACGGATACTCAATCCCCCCCTAGTGGCTAACCAATCCAGAAAAAGTCTCCATCCGATGACATTGACTTTGAGCGGGAGCCATTTATTCCAATTGAACTCGAAATTATTCAAACCAGAAATGGACATAAGACTTTTCCTGATGGAACTAACCGAGAAGCCTTTTGCTGGGTCTATGGTCCAATTTCAAGAATTCGGAACGTCGCTGAAGAAATACTATACACAGACCAGACAATGCATTAAATCTGAAACTTCATCAGAGGTCAAAGGGTCCCGCTTCCAATTCCAGTAACGAGCCATAAATTTGTTCATGGAAACCAATCTAACTGCCACTGTCACTGCATTGTGAGACTCAAGATTGTAAATATGAGGGAAGTAGTCCTTGAGCGGACCCAAATTGTCACATCCCAACCGATGGCGGAAACATCAGGGCGCGGCACTAGGCGAACCAGATTGTCTCACGAGAAATTCCATAACATTATTTAAGCGATAATATTCAAAAGCTAATATCCCATATTATTGAGATAAAATCCTCAAACAATATTACAAAATATCCATATCTCATAAAACAAATTCAGGTTCGATCTCCCATAGGTTTTCTATTACATGATTTCTAAACAAAACCTAGATCTAAGCATCCAAAGCTAATGTCCTCAACCTGCCACATATGTTAAAATAAAACGTCAATACAATTAAGTAAAGGTGAGCATACGAGTTTTGCGTACAATATAGACATAAAAGCGTTTAGCATACATCGCATGACATGCGTAATAGTTGTGAATTATGTAACTACTCAGATTCAAGTAAACCAACAAACCGTGAGTGATAGTTGTGAATTATGTAACTACTCAGATTCAAGCGAACTTGTTACAAGTTCGAGCGAACTTGTATGTTTCTGATGAATTGTGAGAACAAGTCCTGGCGGACTTGTGGTTGGTGAAAAGTTAGATGGCTCAGACAAGTTCGGGCGAACTTGTGTTAGATAAGTTCGGCCGAACTTGACCTATGAGCCAAGTTTTGTTTGATTATTTCGCGTTACGAGTTCGTTCGGCGATTCGGTTCGTATTAGATAATTATATTAAGCGTTTTAGCGATGCGTTAAGCGTTACATTACCATTGAATTGAGAGAGAGCGAGTTACGCATGAGTGCGAGCGATTTAGCGATATTAAACCATAACATAAACAAGTATAACACACATAAAACATAATTCCACATAATTTACTGCGTTTTGCGATGCGATGAGATAAGCGATACGGTGGCAAAATGTTTATTAAACAATAACACACTCGGCTCGTATGGTAGCATAATTAGTTGTGATTGCGTCGAATTATCGATCAATAAGCGATTAAATGCGATATAGATGTGATAAAATGTAATTCCATTAGTCATAACCTTTTCATAATACAAATCTCAGAGTATAGATGATTGAGGTACACAAAATAAACAGAAATAGATAACAACGAAGAACGGGAGTTGTTACACAAATCAAGCCAAAAGTCGTGCCAAAATCTGATTTTAGTCCCGTCCCCAAGATTACCTTTGATAAGATAACTTACATTCAGCTCGTGTTTTAGTGTACAATACCACTCCAAGCGCTAGAGGAGGAAGCTTTAATAGGAAGTCGGGAAAAGCTAGGAGACCTACTATGAATGGCATGAACTACTTGTTTCCAAAGTCGAAAGTCTTCGTCAAAATACCTCCAATACCACTTAACGAGAAGACTAGTGTTGAGAAATTTAAGAGGGACAAGGCCCAAACCACCACCCCGTTTGGATTGGGTGACCCAATGCCATGCCACCAATGCATGCAATTTGTGCCCTCACAGCCACCCCAAAGAAATTTTCGTCTTAAACCTTCTAACTTGTCGATAACTTGATTGGGAGCACGATACAACAAAAAATAATACACCGACAAACTCTCAAAAACCGCCTTTAACAGAGTTAGTCTACCTCCAATGGATAGAACCGAAGCCTTTCAAATAGATTGGTGCGCTTCCACAAGGTCTATGACCGACCTCTTGTTTTATAGAGATTCATGTTGGCCCCCATCACCAACCCAAGGTACACGAATGGAAGGTTACCCGAATTACTATGTAGTTTCAAAGCTAAACTCGAAACCTCTTGCTCGTTCACACCAATCCCAAATAGAGACGAATTGTGAAAATTTTCTTTGAGCCCCGATACCATATATAAAGCCCTCAGAAGTCTAGCAACGCACACCGCATTTAGCTTCAAACACACCCCCAAAATCAAAACATCATCGGCATACATAAAGTGAGAAACACAAGGTCTTTTATTGGGAAGCTGAATACGCGAAAAAAGAGTCATGTTTATCTGATAGGTCTGAAGTCATTAGAGCATTCACAATGAAATCTTTAAATAGATGTGAGGTAGTTTAGTTATATTACAAGGAATGGTTATTAGTGTTTTTGAGTGGTTGTGAGTGTAGAAGAGAGAAAATATATGAGAAAGTTATTGTTTATCTGTAAATATATGAGAAAAAAAACACGGAGAGAGAAAACTGTATAAATTTTTTAATATTTTTAGAAATGGTTGTGAGTGAATGAGAGAGAAAATGTAATGATAAAAGTATAAAAAATATTATTTAATTGAAAAGGTGAGAGAAAAAATAATTGTTTTTAATGTAAATATATGAATAAAGATATTGAAGCTGGCGAGGTCGCCCACTTTGGGGATGAGGGCAATAAAGCTAGACGCACAGCCTCGATTAATGACTCTATCCAAGAAGAACTGGCGAAAAACCTGCAAAAAATCTTGCTCTAACAAGGACCAATACCGCTGGATAAACGAAAAACTGATACCATCCGGTCCCGTAGCACGCTCACCATCACAATTATAATTAAGCTAAAAAAGAAAAAGAAGACAAGTAAGAGGGTGAAGATCTTTTGTATTCATGAAGAACGATAACAAATGCTGGTTCCAAAAAAATAACCACCTTGTTGAACCACTTTCTAACCCCCAAACAATTGAAGCAAATTCATGGATCCATACTCGTTCACGGCCTTAATCACCTCGATAGACTGATAAACCACCATCTTACAACCTCTCAATCCGATTACTCTCAACCCACTGCTCATTACCTTCGATTAATCCTCCACCATTCAAAACAACCAGATGTGGATACAACAACATCTGCCATACGATACTTCTGCAAACACGGCAACTTTCAACAAGCACTTGCTCTGTATTCAGGGCTGCAAAGATCAGGACTCTCACCTTCAACATTTGCGGTTGCATCTGCTCTCAAAGCATGTGCGAGAGTTTGTGAATTGAATGGTGGGGTTATGATTCATGGGCAGGTGTATAGGTATGGGTTTTGTGGGGATGTTTATGTGGAGACTGGTTTAATTGGGTTTTACGTGAAAGTTGGGGATATGGGGAATGCACGTAAGGTGTTTGATGAAATGTCTGAGAAAAATGTGGTGTCGTGGAACTCGATGATTGATGGGTATTTGAGATCAGGGGATTTGGTTATGGCTGAAGGTTGTTTTGCTCGTATGCCGGATAAGGATGTGGTTTCTTGGAACTCGATGCTTTCTGGGTATGCGAGAGTTGGGGATATGGAGAAGGCGTTACGGTTGTTTGAGGAAATGCCAGAGAGGAATCAGACGTCGTGGAATGCCATGGTCAGTGGTTGTGTTGAGGGTGAGAAGTTGGAATTAGCTAGAAAGTTTTACGATTCAATGCCACAAAGAAATACCATTTCTTGCATCACAATGATTGGCGGGTACTCGAAATGTGGAGATATTGTATCTACACGTGAGCTTTTTGATGAGATGGGTAGGAAGGATCATTTGTTATATAATGCTATGATCGCGTGCTACGCTAAAAACGGTCGACCAAAAGAAGCACTCCAACTATTCAATGAAATGCTTCAACCAAATGTGAACATTCAACCTGACAAAATGACGTTAGCTACTGTGATATCCGCGTGTTCCCAACTGGGAGACTTAAGTTTTGGATCATGGATTCACGAGCTATACATGAATCAAGTGGGCATTACGATGGATGACCACTTACGTACCGCCTTAATCGACTTATATGCAAAATGTGGTTCCATTGATAAAGCTTTCAAGCTATTTCACAAGTTGCACAAGAAAGACGTCGTTGCTTATACAGCCATGATATTGGGCTGCGCCTTAATGGGAAAGAAAATATCGCGATCAAACTGTTCGATGAAATGATGGAGTCTAAAATCCGCCCTAATTTAGTCACATTTTCAGGACTATTAACGGCATTAAGTCATGTTGGTATGGTTGAAGAAAGTTACCATTGCTTCAACTCCATGAAAAGATACGGGCTTGAGCCCACACCTGACCATTACAGTCTCATGGTTGAAGTTATGGGCCGGGCCGGACGACTAAACGAAGCCCACAACTTAATAAAGGGCATGCCAGTGCAACCCCATGCTGGTGTTTGGGGTGCATTGCTTCTTGCTTGTAGTACACATAATAACGTTGAGTTCGGGGAAATTGCAGCCAAACATTGCTTTGAGTTGGAAGCCGATAGCAGCGGTTATGGTTCACTTCTCGCTAATATATACGTGGGTGCGGGCCGGTGGGACGATGCTAAGAGGTTAAGAAAGAGTATACATGAAAAGGGTTTGGTTAAGGTTGCTGGAAGTAGTTGGATGGATCATGTGCAAGAGTAAAATGGTAAAACATGCTACCACTTTTTATACAGTTTTAAATATGATTACAGAATTCTTTATAAAAAAACAATTTTTAACTTTCTTCTATGGCAAGAGTAAAATGGTAAAACATGCTACCACATCCTTTGTTTACGGAATTCTCTTTTATCTTTTTAACAATATAAAAATTACTTTCAGTTATCTCTTATAATGCATTTATGTGTGGGCGCTCGGGGGGGCAAAAGTGAAAGTGCACTAATTTTAACATTATTTTACTAATTTCGTGAAAATAACGTTAAAAGGGGGGATGGTTAATCATGCATCATGTGGTGGCGTTGATAGCCGAAAGACAAGGGAGTACATGCACTAATCGGCCTTTGTCTTAATTGCTGAGTGTTATGTGCCTTATATAGTTATGTCCTAGGCTTGATGCAAAACTACTATCGAGCCGGGGGTCTCATTGGAAGCAGCCTCTCTATTCCTACGGGTAGAGGTAAGGCTGTCTACATCTTACCCTCCTCAGACCCTACCTTAGCGGTGCTATTGGTGGGATTTACCGAGTATGATGAGGATGATGATGATGATGATCTCTTATAACATAACATCAATTGAGTAAATTTAACGCAGTAAGTTTTAAACACTGATACATGATCTAAACCAACCCTTCATTTAAGGACATTTCTGCGTAGAATGACACATTGGTTGCTTATACTGTACAAGAACATCTACGTCTTCTTGTCCTGTTTCCTGTTGTAGATTCGATATATGGAACTAATTCATCCTTTTTGTTTATCTGATTTTCAGGTCTCTCATGTCAGCTGTATGATTACAAGATAATTGATATTTCTGAGGATGGATTTGTATGATTCCTTATTTGCAGCCCTGATAAATTACTTATAATTTGTTGTTTTGAGTTTTGATCATAAAGAATTTATCTCAGGTGAGTTTGCTGACTGAAAATGGCAACACCAAGGATGATCTAAAGCTCCCAACTGGGGTCCAGCGGCGAAGCTTGAGATATTATACTGGGGGTCGAAAACGTATATACCTAAAAAATTCTATAGAACCGGGGGGACGAAAACGTACATACCCAAAAATTTCTATACGAAAGTTACATATATAACACTACTGAGTGAAAAGTTCGGGGGGTCGGGCGCCCCTCCCGGCCCCTTCTAACCTTCGCCTCTGACTGGGGACACTCTCATGTCATTCAGCTTCATTGTGTTCTTGTTTTTAAAAAGCGCGCCGGGTGGTCATATTTGTCAAATATGGGGTGGCTGCTGTATAAAAATGTCCAAAAGGATGATGATGTTATAACTGGCTTGCTTGATTGAAAGACTGTTATGCAAAAGAGACGAGAGATGCAACTTTTGGTTGTGCACAATGTGAACCATGCGCGTTGAGTTTCAAGATTCAAACGCCTCAATGTACATTTTTATGGATGCGGATCAAAGATATTGATTTGCAGAGGGAAAGGACCTTTGGTGGCTGGTGGTGAGTGTGATGTTAGCAATAGGGGAGGACCGGATTTGTGCTTACAAGGACATCGGCCCCAAACAGTATGTATCTGGATTTTATCTTACTGCAGTTTGAAGTTCTTTTACAGTAATTGTCAAATCTTTTGTGTTTTATAATCAATGGGACGAGGTAAAATGCAGCTCGTGCTAAACTGGTTGCCGTTAAATACGAGCTCCTTGACGATAGATATATATATGATAGTTAAGTTATAAAACTTAGCTATTGGATAATTTCAAACATTTGAGTTCTTTGTTTTAAGCAAACATCTTTATTGAACCAAACTTAGAGTCTAGTCAACAAATTTCTTAAAGCTTTCATGTCAAGTTCGAGTTTAGTTTACAACATCGCTGTGTCAAACCGAGCCTTCTAGACGTTCGGCTCAACTCGGTCCCTTTATTTCATGGTGGCTAGATCTAGGGCTGCAAACGAACCAAATGTTCGGCGAACAGTTCGTGAACCGTTCGGCGGAAAGTTCGTTCATTTATTAAACATACGAACACAAACACGAAATTTTGTTCGTTTAGTTAAAGGAACAAACATGAACAAAGGTCGCATTCATTCGTTTATGTTCGTGAATGTTCGGTAACGTGTTCATATGTGTTCGATAGTTCATTAGTATTTCTATTTTTTTATTTTATTTAAATAATTCAAATTTCCGACAAATTAAATATCTAATAAGTGTCAGCGTATTATGTATTCTGTTCATGAACGGTTGTTTGTGTTCGTCGGTTTCCATTTGTTTTCATAAACATTAGTTTTTGCCCATTTGTGTTCGTCAACGTTCGTTGCCTAAAATTAACAAGCAAACACAAACGAACACGAACAAGTTCATTTCCTTGACAAACGAACACGAACATAAAATCTTGTTCGATAAGTGTTCGTGAACGGTTCGCGAACACATACATTTTTTTAACAAACGAACACGAACAAGATCTTGTTCGTGTTCGTTTGCAGCCCTAGCTAGATCGTTAATAGTGGGAGTTGAGGGCTAATTGTGTAAATTATCCAATAAAACAAGGACTTCTTTGTAATGACTAAGAATTTTTGTCATCATCATTTTGTGACAATGCAAAACTTATCAACAACAACAAACACACGAGTCTCTTTCACACCCTTATCCAGAAATGACTAGAAAAAATCTATGATTCAAGTTTCACTCTATCTTATCTAAATACAAGAAAAAAAAAAGTATTTAAAAATGTACAAGTGACCGTGACCTCAATGCTATAAAACTAAAACATATTAGATCAAGTTCATATAATTCAAAACCAAAACCAAAACCAAAACCAACCATGGACCGAGAAGAAGCTCGACCACAACGAGTCATAGTAGCGATGAAAGGCCACCCTGGCTCGGGCAAAACCACGCTAGCTCGATTCATAGCTGCATCACTAGGGTGCCCACTCATCGACAAAGACGACGTGCGTGACTCAACTTTTACAATCGAGTCACAGCTAGCGTCCGACACCACTATCCAAAAACTCCTTAACAAGCTTTCATATGAAGTAATATGGCGAATGGTCGAGACCCAACTAAGTCTTGGTCTTAGTGTTGTCATCGACTCGCCTCTTTCTCATCGGGCCCACTTGGACCGGCTGGCTAAGCTAGCCGAGTCTTTTGAGGGCACTCAACTCGTGGTGGTTGAGTGCAAGCCTGAAGATGAAGCTGAGTGGCGACGACGGCTGGAGAATAGGGGGAAAGATGGTTGTGATGGAAGTTGGCATAAGCCGGCCACGTGGCGGGATTTGGAGAGGTTGTTGGAGGGGTACAATGGGTGCACCGATTATGATGTGGGTGAGGTGCCGAAGCTGGTTTTGGACACTACTGCGAAAGATGTTAAAGTAACAGAGCATACGGAGTTAGTGTTGAGGTTTCTTGATGCCTGTGCTCATTAATGTTTGTTGATCATATTTGTATATAAAGTGTATTTTTAGTAATTAGTATCCTTGATTGTTAAATAACTGTTGTATGATTGTGTGTGTATATATATATATATATATATATATATATATATATATATATATATATGTTGCCTGCAAGGTAACGTGTTTTGGGCAAGCATATAAATATTATGATAGTATAGTTGAAAGTCACTAGTTTTTTCTGTTGGTGCTGCTAAAATCCCTGTGGGTGGAACCATATGAGCTGGTTAAATGTGTGGGACAAAGAGTTGGTTGTACCTGCTACTGCAATTAGGATAGCAGTGCAAATCTACTCGTTCAACACCGAGAGGCGAGTTTCTCTAGCCCATGACACTATAGCCTAGTGGTATCTTGGCAGTCGGATAAGGCTTAGGGACCATCAGGTCCTGGGTTCGATTCCCATAAGGGGGAGTTTCTCAGATTTACTTGGTTTCCTCCTGAATTGATGTATGGGCATTATACCCTAGTGGAGATGAATATATGATTGGGTGGTATCACTGGTGGCACGATGAGGACTTGGGGGTTTTAAACTTGACTGGACTCCTATTTTAGAATAAATATCTATTGGGAGAAGGTATAATCAACGCTAAGAGAGGGAGTAGGAGAGAATTTCAGTGTTTTATTTCTCCCTTATTTTATTCCTTCGTTTGGTGGAACGCTTTCTAGTTGTTGTTTGATTCGACCCAGGGCTGACCCTAAGAATTCGTGTACCATGTCTGTGCTCGAGAAAACGTGCCCTTAAGCCTTAACGAAATTGGGTATTGGGCTTACTAAAGGTCTAAACCTAAGACCAATTGGCCTATCTTGTGTTTGTATGGGCATACCATCTTAATTTTTTTTACATATCGGGTATTTTTTTTTTTAAAACGTGTCCTTCGAAATATCAGGCCTTGGCTGGTGGTCCTCACCGCACACCCAGGGCCGCCCCTGATCCAACCATCTGGAACATCCGCCATATCTTTCCTAGGAGCTGACATGATAAAACACTTGTATGCGAACAGAAAAAGTGAACACAAGATAATAAAGAAGTAAAAAGTGTCTTAACATGTTACATAATAACGACTATATATACTTTTTAGAGACTTAATTGCACTTGTCCAGCTTTAAACCTTTAAACCTGGGTCTTTCACCAAGGAGGCTCTGCCTCTTACTACTGGGATACAACCCAAGTGACACAACTATATATAAATCTAAAACAAAGTTACATCCACAATATAAATACGTCGTTTGTGTGGCATCATATAAGCGTGCGGCGTAAGATCCCACCGGATTTTGTGTTTTCCTTTATAGACATTTTCGAGATCCATAAGCATATCCCGAGTCAGGCGCATTAGTGTCTTGTTGGAGTATATGGCGTGCGAGGAACAAATGTATTTTTCCAAACGAGTCGGTGAAGTTTGGGAGGGTATTAGGGGAGATCAAATCTCTTTGTTTTCTTTGGATTAGCAACCGTGTCCAAGCCCGTGAGCTTAGATTGGGCAAAGTGGAAGAGTTTTGATGTACAAGTCTTGTTCTACTGTTTTTCATTTTCCCCGTTGCCTATTCTAGAAATAAAAGTCGTTGTTCGAAAAATAATATAATAATATAAATACGTGGTGGTGTAATTAAATGAATAATTATTTATTTTCTACTTGATGTAAATATAATTAATATTAACTAGTTGATACCCTGTTCGCGTTGCGGAGAAATGGCCGAATAATGAGCGAGTTTTAGGAATCTCCTTGATATGAAAAACAATTAGATTGAGTCAAAGAATTAAAGAAAACACTTTTATAGTTTTGCTAAAAAAAACTAAAACAATGGCAATACTGTTATTTTTAACTAAGGGAAAGTTTTATTTTTGACTGGGGTGAAATCGTAATTTGCCAAAAGCTAAAGTGATGACGGTACTGTAAATTGGAACCAAGGGCGAAATTGTAAATTTGCACAGGGCAAATTCGTAATTTTGAACTTCGGGTAACACAGTAATATAAAATTTGAAGTAAAGGTACAATCGTTATTTTAGGCTGGAGGCAAAATCATAATTATATTTTTAACCAAGGGCAAAATCGTAATTTTTAGTTGGAGCCAGAAGCATAATTTTATTTTGAATAGGGGGAAAAACATCACTTGAATTGAGGGCGAAATCATAATTTTTTAAACGGGGAAGAATTTATTTTTGAAGAGATGACAAAATCATAATTTTAAGCTAGGGGCAAAAGCATATTTTTCTTTTGAACTGGGAAGAAAACGTAATTTTGAGCAGATGGCGAAATCGTAATTTTGAATCGAGAGCAAAATCATAATTTTTGGCTAGGGACAAAAGCATAATTTTATTTTTAGCAGGGAGCAAAAACGTAATTTTAATCTGTGGGCAAAAAGGTAATTTTAAAACATATATAAATTAATAAACTATTTGGACCAACGAGGAAATGGCACTATTCCGTGTAATATAATATTAAAAGTATTAAAAATATATATATTATTATATTATTAAAACACTATTCATTTCGTTCTAAAATTAATATATAAGTAGTTAGATGAGCCGTCCGCGTTGCGGGACGATAGCCGAATAATGAACGAGTGTTAGGCAGCTCATTGATACGGGAAAAAAACTAAATCGAGTAAACCAATACATAACACCTTTATAGTTTTGCTCAAAAAACTAAAACAATGGCAATACTGTTATTTTTAACTAATGAAAAGTTATATTTTTTCACTGATGTAAAATCGTAATTTGCCAAAAGCTAAAGTGATGCCAATACTAGAAATTGAAACCAGGAAGGCACAACCGTAATTTTAGGCCGGAGGCAAAACCATATTTTTATTTTGGACCGAGGGCTTGTAATTTTGAGTTGGAGCCAAAACGTAATTTTATTTTGAACAAGGGCAAAAACGTAATTTTTATTTGAGGCCGAAATCAGAATTTTTTAAACGGGGAAGAATTGTAATTTTAAGGTGGGGGCGAGAGCATATTTTTTTCATTTGAACAGGGGTGAAGACGTAATTTTGAGCCGAGGGCGAAATTGTAATTTCGAGTCATGGGCAAAATCGTAATTTTTGGCTGGGCCAAAAGCGTAATTTTATTTTGAGCAGTGGACAACATCGTAATTTTAAAGTGGGGGCAAACCCGTAATTTTACAGCGCAAACAAATAATAAACGGTTGGTCCAATGGGGGAGCGCTAGACCAGCTGGCTGGCACTATACCCGTGGCAAATCCGTAATTTTATAGCGGAAAAAAATAATAAACGGCTGGTCCAATGAGAGAGTGCCAAGTCAAACGGCTGGTCCAATGGGGGAGTGCCAGGCCAACTGCCTGGCACTATTCCTTTTTTTATTATAAAAGCGCTGTTAAAATCGTTTGAAAATTAATATGTATATAAATATATGTATAATATAATATAGGGGAAAGTGAATATGAGGCTGTCACATACCTAAGCTTAGATGTGAAACCCGTCAAAACTACGTAGTTTTGATTAAAAATACTTAAAAAACTAAATTCTTATTAGTTTAAGAAACTAAATCTCCAAGAATCTCATCAATTTCGTTAATATTTGTTCCTTCTCTCACAATTCAATGTGCAGCACTACCGTCTTCATGCTTTGCCATTGAATGCTATAGTGAAGAACAATAAAACAATTAAAAAAGCTAACCCTAAATTAATGTGTAGGGAAAAGAACACAGAAAATGATAAATATATGTTGGATATTTTAGTGTAATTTGAGATTGCGTGTGACGTTCAAATAAGAGTGCACGCTTATTTGAATGTCATCGGGACAAACGGGGGATCCAAGGGGGCAGCGCCCCTGGGAGCAGGGTCCAAGGGGCGGCAGCCCCTGGCTGGGGTCGAGCTAAATATGAATTTCGGGCTAAATATGCACTTTTGGAAACTTAAGGGACTAAAGGTGGTTTGTGCAAAATAAAAACTGCATATACGCTCCCAATGAAAACTGGCAAAATAATCGAAATTTGATTATTGACTCTCAATCAAAAATTGTCATACAAAAATCTAGAATTTTTCTAATTTTATCCGATCAAAGATTGGTAGCCACTCCAATTGTTTGATCTGATAGTAATTACACGACTTCAGATTTATCAAGCAATTTCGAATTTTTCCCAACAATATATACATTAGTTCCATGGCCACCGTAGCTATGAAATTTCCAAGATCACAAAAATATTCATAGTTTTAAAATGAATTAGCCAGTAGATATCGAATTTCTGAATCACAAAAAACAGTTTTCATTTGAATATATTGCAAATAGTTAGTATATATCGATTTGCCAGTAGATTCCTAAATAACAAAAATATACAAAGTTTGCAATTAAATTGGTTTCTACCCATCTACTGTTTCATTCGAAAGCACCCATTGCAGGATTTGATTTTCTCCTTAGTTTCAATGAAAGCTTAGTTTTAATGATTAATTGTTTTTAGTTTTAGTTAAAAGATAAAGTAATCGAAACGACGTAGTTTTGATATAAATTAATCAAAACGACGTAGTTTTGACGGGTTTCACATCTAAGCTTACGTACGTGACAGCCTCGTATTCACTTTCCTCTATAATATATGTATAATATGAAAAAAAAAAAAAAAACTAACAACTGATTTAACAGACCAATGAGCCAGCATTATTTTAGGAGCTAGATTTTGAAACTAAAATTTCAAACGGCTAGAAATAAAAAAGTCCTAAATCCAAGAATCATTTCCATTCCATAATCGTTTTCACTTTCTCAAATCATCGAAATTCATATTATGATTTCCCGTAAAACCCTAACGATGTTGCTCGATGCCATTTATTCTCCGCAACCTCAATTACGCTCTTCGTATTCATAATCATAATACACACCTCGATCATTGTAATAAAAACCCCAATTTTGATTCGATTGGGTCTGAATTGAACGTTTCTTCTTCTGTTCGTCCAGTTTGTGTAATTTGAAACCCTAATTTGAATAATTGGTAGATTGATTTCCATTTAATGGCCCTGTTCAGACGCTTCCTTCATCGTAAGCGGCGTGATCGCCACCATGAAAACTCCGATTGGGTTCTCGGTGCGTGAAAACCGTCTGATTAATTATTTAATTATTATTATCATTGCACAAATTGTATATGTTATGATATGATATGATATATTTGTATTTATATATGATTATGCTTATGATTATTTGTTATAGCAGTGGATGCCCCTTCTACTCCTGCACCACCATCACCTGCTCATCACAACAATAACAACAACAACAACAACAATGATAATAATAATAATAATAACAAAAATGATAACAATAATAATAATAATAATAATAATGCATCAACATCATTGGCTGTAAGGGATGGAGGTGGACCCCCAAGTCCACCGCCACCGCCACCAACACCGCCACCATCACCGCCTATGGAGAAAGACGGGGGACCCGCGGCGGGAACATATAGCTTTAAGCCATTGAATTGGGAAAAGGTAAATAAGGCATTAGAAGGAAGCTTGTGGGAGGAATTGCTAATACATGGACAGCCTCAAAGGTATTGTACTTTGTACACCATCACTAATTTGGTTTGTAAACTTAAAAGGGGTGGCGTAGACGCACTGTGGTAAGCGCCCGAGTCGTCTAGTTGCGGTCTCAGGTGCTAATCCAGTGCCTGTAACCCCCTTGAAGACCACCTACCCAGCTCAAGCTACATTTTATGTGGTCACCTTGGTTAGTAGTTCTCACAGTAATTAAAAAAGGGAAAAATATCAAAATGGTCATTTTGACCTATGCGTTTGCCAAAATAGCCTTGACTTTTTTGTTTACAAAAATATCATTTGACTTTTCTTGTTTTTAGTTAACTTGTTTCGGCTAACCAGAAGCTTCCACTTGGCGCAACAAAATTCCATTTAGCGTAGGAGAATGGATCTGCTACGGCCTTGGTTTAAAAAAAAACGAGAAGCCCATAAAAGCGACTAGGTCCTAAAACTGTGGTCCTAAGCGCCCAGCGCACTGCATTTCGTTCCCGAGGCGCAACTAATTATATGAATTTTTATATATATTCCATATAGGTTTTTAGCATCACTTACACAATATTAGGGATAAGTAAGCGTTATATATGTTTTAATATGGAAATTCAATGCATGTACAACCTGAAAAGCACAAAAATATGGGAAAAACATGAGGCGCATACCTCAGGGTAAGTTTTTTGCCAAGAAAACGCGCTCATGTGCGCTTTTTGAAAAAAAAAATGTGTCGTATGCTACCAAAAGCGCAGGGGCTTGAGCTTTGTTGTGAAAGGCACACTTTTTTAAACCAAGGCGGCGGAAATGGACAATTGTAAAACAGTGGTTAATTGGAAATTTTTAAAAGTCAAGGGTCTTTTGTCAAACTCATTGGTCAAGATGGTCATTTCGCCATTTTGGTGATTTTCCCCCCAAAAAAAAGCTGGCTTATAAATTATTTCACCTCATAGTCTTCTTTTGCAGAAATGGTGGAGATTCTTAACTTATATACATTCTAACTAATAACGATATTATAACGTACGTTGAATTCTAGGACGCCACCAGAAATTGATGTATCAGAACTTCAGCAACTTTTCTCTAACACCCCCCCAAAGATAGCTAGTTCTAAAGAGGCAGATAAGAGAAAAACTTCATGTTCAATGCATGAAAAAGTCCAACTGGTAATGTAATATGTAATATGTAATATAAGAAATATAATTATTACTAACGCGTGCTAACTATGAAAATCTACTTCTTATTGTAGATTGATAAGTTGAGGGCAAATAACATAGAAATCATGCTTACAGAGGTTAATTTACCTCTTCCTCTTATTGTGGTAAGTGTAGATATCATGTTCTAACTGGCTTCTTAATTTTGCACCTGTAGATGCATCGATTTTTATAAATCGAGTGAAATATTTTATACTTTCACTTGGAGATGCATCCATTTTTATGAAATGCTATATTTTTAAATAAAAGAGTTGAATATGCAGGAAGCAGTTTTCGCTATGGATGACACGGTCTTGTATGTTGATCAAATCGAAAATCTTCTAAAATTATTCCCGACGAAAGAAGAGACTGAGATACTTAAGGTGAACCTGTAATTTATTAGATGCATCATGCATTATTCACTCTTTTTCTGCATTCCCACCGATTCACATACGAGATAACCATTCGAGTTATTTCACAAACAGACTTGCCAATCCTATGGACACTTTTATCTACAATGCATTGCAGATGGTCTTTTATATTTAGATATATTTGTAATTTGGTAAAATAGTTGATTATCTCATCTATGTATTGTTTGATCTTCTGCATTGTGACTGTTCAGAGTTACAAAGGTGATCAGGATAAACTGGGCCAATGCGAACAGGTGAGTATCAAGATAATAAAATTTATAATGTGTCAATTTTGTTTATCTTTTTTAAATCCATTTATTATATTATTAGTGAATTATCTTGCAGTATTTCCTGGAGCTAATGAAGGTGCCGCGTATGGAGTCAAAGTTAAATGCTTTGGTGTTCACATTTCAATTTGATTCTCAGGTTTGTGGTTACTATTTGAGTACATATTTTGATTTTTGTTCGTTCTATGGTCATCTCACTTCAGCCATTCTTTCAGCTTGCAGAGTTTAAGAATAACCTAAACACCATAAACTCTGCATGTGATGAGGTGCTCCTAGTTTATATCTAATGTTTTTATTTTTCTTTATTTTTTTTTATTTTACAAAACATAGTTCTGTTGGTTTATTAGGTCAGGAAGTCTGTTAAATTGAAGGAAATCATGAAGAGAATTCTATATTTGGGGAATGCATTAAATCAAGGAACCGCTAGAGGTAATAACATTACTAAACCCACGTTAAGAAAAAGAAAGATTGCAAAATGGGCTGGTTGGATTACGGTTCAACATGGGTTCGGGCCTTCGGGTGAATGTTTGCCCTATATAATATTCAGATTTCCCATTTGCAGGTGCTGCAATTGGTTTCAAGTTGGATAGCCTTATGAAACTGACCGATATACGTGCATCAGACAGCGGCCTGACCTTTATGCATTATCTCTGCAAGGTATGGTCACATCTTATATACATGCTGCTGTTAACGATGAAGCACACCATACACTTCAAGAACAACTACACCAACTCATCCATATATCCATTACCGCTGCCAAACGGATCGCCGTCCTAGTCACATACATGCGATATACCCAAACCGAAAACGTTGCCAAAATCGCCAACCTAACCGTTCTTAATTGGTGAAATACTGAATGAATAGTAATATGTTATTGAGTGGTTAAGTTACAATATCTAGAGATCATGCTCACACTAATAAACCCTAATCTGATAATATTATCTAATACTCCCCCGCATTGGAGCGGAGGAAAACTAGAAGCTTAAACCAGGAAAACAAAAACATAAAAAATAATAAGATAAATGTGCTTTGATCAACTCAGAAATCCGAACTTTTGCCAACAAATCCATATTTTGTTTAATTTTGCCATCCATAGTATTCAATGACAGATCCTGGATTCCTGCATGAGGCGTGCAATGCGACTGCGAGGTAAAAATCTAACTAACTAGCAGCATGGCGGCGGACCATAGTCCTGCAGATGGTGGCGGTGGTGGCGGGTGATCGTGTTCAATTGACGAGTTTAAACATGTGAAACTGAACACAACCTATTAAATTAAACAGGTTAAACTGATCAATCTGAATTCAGTGTTTACCAAATGGGTTAAACATGACAACCCCAAACCTGATTATTTCCGTGTTGTATTCGTTTCATGTCAAGAATTGTCACCCCATGCATACTTTATCAGCATTTTAGGGTCCACACTCAAAAAGAATATTGAATCCAAAATATATCTTAATTGATGACCTCGTTTTTCATTTTCTCCCTTGTACAGCTTCTTGCCAACAAATCACCAGATCTTTTAGATTTCCATGAAGATTTAGTTAGCCTAGAAGCTGCAACAAAGGTTTGAATTTTAAACTTTTTTTGCATAACTTTTATCATCCATGTTTTCCGCAGATTGCTCATAAAAGGCTTAATTAACTTGCAGATACATTTGAAAAATGTAGCAGAACAAATGCTAGCCCTTTCCTGTGGACTGAAAACAGCCAAGCAAGAACTAGATGCATCTTCAAATGATGGCCCCGTATCTACAGGTTTTCACTTGGTAGGTAAACCGTAAGTGTCTTATAGTATTTCATGAGAGATGTTTTGTTTTCACTTGGATAGTAACGGTTTCAGGTTGAAGCAGGTCATATTTCTAGTACGGGTCAAAATCGATGGGGCTGCATCGGGTTGATCCCCTATCACATTTTGTCCATTTTTTTTATATATAATTAATCTGTTAGTTATGATTACATAAACAATATTATTACAATAATAATCTGAGTCTTTGAGAAAAACCAAATATTGTTTTAGTTAAAATTGACCTGTTTCTCTCCTGACACTTTTAACTAAATTTCAACTTCCAACCTCTGTTCTAAAGGCGTTAAGCAAGAGTTAAGGGGTCAAATGTCGATCAATGTGTGTGTGTGTGTATATACAGGACGAGGTTAGTTTTAGAAGAGAGTTTTAGTGCGAGAAGAAACCTAAATTGTTAAATCTGTTATAAGTCATATATTTGTAAAGTTTTTTACTTTTTACAACCATATCTGTATGTTACTTTTTACACATTAAATAAGTTTTTTCGTATGTTTTTCAACTTTTAATTTTTTTCCTACACATGTTACATAATGTGTAGGTAATATTCCAACACATAACTTGAACATTCGTAGGTTGTTGAGATAAACGATTTTTTTTTTCATATTTTATTCTTGAAATTCAAGATAGATGAATAAACATTATATTTCAACAATTTTCTTGTATTTTAAAAGTTTTTATATGAAAAAAGTGAATTATTTATCTTATTTTCACTCTTCTTGCATTTATTTGTCTTCTGAATGGAACCTTCCCCTATATATGTTTAGAATTATAAATTCTGATTAAGGTTTCTCACATTGTTAGACATTGAACAAGTCCATTGGCCATGCTGAGGCGGAAGTGACAAGTGTTACAAATTTCTTTACCGTTGTGGTAAATCTCAATAAATTTTACTGTTGATTTAGGATAAATTGGACATAAAAGGAACATACTTATATTCAAAATCTATTTCATGTCATTTTAGGGGACATACTTTCAATCGGCTTAACCCTTAACGTCTTAACGGGTAACCGGGCCCTTATTCTATCATAAGATTGTAAAATAGGCTCTTAAATGTCGATTTTGAAAGTATGTAACCTAAAGCAGAAATCGAATGAAATTAAGTTCCTTTTACGTTGATTTGCCCTATGTTGTATGAAAGTAACCTTTTGGATTATTTCATTTGATTGTTTAGGGTAAAAGTGCTGATGGATTGGCCCTGTATTTCGGTGAAGACCCTGCCCGTTGCCCTTTCGAACAAGGTAACTTGCATATAGTTATTTTGAGTATAAAGTGTAACATTATGAATGAGTCAATTCCGGTCTTATTTATCTCTTACGAGTCAAATGAGAAAAAAAAGGCTCGAAATAGTATCAAGTGTCTTTTGTTACTCATATGACCTCTTACATCATTTTATTGAAATAGTATGATATTTGTAATCATGTTTGACCAGGTGAGTAGAAGTTTAAATTTTTTGGACAAAAAGTATTTTGGGATGAAATCACACAATCTAGCCTCCTGTTTCAATCTGTGGTGTGGGATGTGTTTACGGGTTGGGTGGTTGAACCGAACACGAAACAGCTCAAACATCGTGTCAGTGTCAGACACATGAACCTGAACACGACACGAGTTTCGTGGGTTGACATGAACGCTACTCATTTAACCCAATTTTTATTATTATTATTATTATTATTATTATTATTATTATTATTATTATTATTATATTATTATTATTATTATTATTATTATTTGAATACTAATACTTTAAAAATACAAATAACAGCCAAAAAAAATTATATTAAATAGTTACATCAGTTCTCTTTTATTATATAAATCTTGGCATAAAAGACTGCAAATCCACCAAGTTGACCCAAACACGCCCTTTAGTTTCAATCCATGCCAAATCGCTCAGTTTTTTACCCGAACTCGTTTTTACAACCTAACCCAATCTCGGTACCATTTGCATTATGTTCGTTTATTGGTTGTGCAGCTACTCAGACCCTATTCGATTTTGTGAGACAATTTCAAAAATGTCATAAGGAGAACCTTGAACAAGATGAACTCAAAAGAAAAGAAAGCGAAGAAGGCGATGAAAATGTTGTGTCACCAACACCACCTCCACAACCACTATTAGCCCATGTAGAGAATAATAGTATGGAAACATGCTCACCACCATTGGCTGTAAGGGATGGAAGCCCGACAACATCTTTATCACCACCAGCTCCGCCTCCCGCATTTCAATCACTTGGTGATGCTTCTACAATTGAAAAACCTGTACGCGATGGTTTGGTAGTTCCTTCACCTCCGCAAATGTATGAAGCACCACAACAACCACCATTTGGTGGTCATGAACCAACACCTCTTCAACTTCCCGGAGCACCTGGGCCACCACCGCCACCTGGAGATCACCTGGACCTTTAGTTGGCCCTCCACCTCCACCTGTTCAACTAGGTGGTTTGCCTGGGTAGAGTGTGACAGGAACTGCAAAGACAAAGGTAGCCGTCATTCTTCTTAGGCCTCTATAATTTGTTGTTTCATTCTTCTTTTGTAAAAATCTTGCTAGTCAATATCATTTATTCTAACTACTGAGGCACCTTATCTAATGCAGCCCCCAAAAAAGCTGCTTCTAAAGAGGCTGAGAAGAAAATGGCTTCTATTTTTAAACCCGAAAAAGTGCACTTTGTAACACAATTAAAGTGAGTACCTCATCCTTTAAATCACCATTATTTGTTACTTCTTTTTAGTTGTATGTGATTTGGTTACGTTTATAAGGTCCGGAAATATGTCAAATCAAAGGAAGTTATGAAGAGTTTTATATTTGGGGAGTACAGTGAATCGAGGAACTGCTGGAGGTAATAACATTGATGTATCTTAACTAACACATGTGTTCTATGCACATTTCTTTATATTGTTTTTATTACAAATCTGATAAGAATTGATAAAAAATCACATTTACCTTGGATTTGTAGGTTTTGATGAAGAAATGAAGAAAGACGGAAGAAACATGGATCGGGATTGAAGATATTAAGAACATGGAGAAAGCAGAGACAATGCACATCGTATTGTGCCCGGATACGGTTAGCATGTTCCTAAAATTTCTTACCTTGCTCGCGAAGTTAAAAGATCGGTCCAACAATGCACCATCGGCCCATTCGACATGGGTACGACCCGTACCTTAAGAGTACAGCTTGTACTAAGGTTGCCTAATTTCGTCTATTTAAGCACGGTGACGGCCAAACTTGGGAGGAGAGCAATTTGGAGGTTGAGAAAGACGTTTGGGAGTAGAGAAGCAGATCTAGAGGTCTAGAGAGTTGGAGATTGAAAATCCAGCCATCCATTTGCATTTAACAGCGTAAATCGACGTGGTTAACTTTCGTTTTCAGTTTCTATACCATCCATGTCTTCATCCAGATCCGTTTTTGATTTGTTTTACATTACTATGCTAGGCTAAACTTCATTAGCCATTTACATTACTATGATAGGCTAAACTTCTTTAGCCATTTAGGGTAGGATGATTCTTTTTCTTTCAGATGGACTTAAACATTGGTTTTTGTTTATGATTATGTGATTTTAGTAAAGTTGGTTATTTTGATTTTGACGATGTGTATGATTGCTTGTTGTTGTTGGTTTTAGATCTTATTTATGTGGTATTGTTGATCTTTCTATGAAGTTATGCATGTTAGATTCAACATGCATCGTCTTTAGGTTATAAAGGGGCACATATAATTATCTGAGTCTTGACACCTTAATCGGTGAAAGACAAATCGGTAACATAATTGGTAAAACTTGTGAGTTATTCACGTGAAGGATATGGAAAATAATTATGGTTTTCTACTTGTTTATCTTGTACAAATTGTAATATGCGAGATGTTGATACGAATGAACCCACCTTAGAAATCCTAAATCATAAGTGATAATAACTATTAACTAAGACTTGCTCTATAGGAGATTAAGGTTTTAGTGTATGTCTATAGTACTGATTCTATGTCTGTGGGATTAACCTTAGCGGGCTCTAATCCATACTAGCACTTCACGTATTGTTTTGATCTTCATTATAAATCTTGAAACACTTTTCATAAGTAGAACCAATTAAAAATAATCATTCCAATTAAGACGAGTTAATGTCTAAATGGATAATTTTCTAATCTGATTTCTCAAAATCCATAATCCGTGCTTATTTTTGTTTCTTGTTTGCGATGGTTAGTTTCTTTACAAATTGCTACTTTTATATCGGTCAGATATTGACAGACGATCAAGTATTAGGAGCCACTGTTTTATGAGGATCGTTACTTGGTTCTTGCCAATACTCTACTGTTGTACAATAGGTACAGAAAGCCCTAACACTTCACGTTATTCGTTTTTCATAGCGTAAAAGAAAGTTAAATCGGTCTTGCTATCAAGCTGACATTATCCAGTTTGTGATTCATACTAAATCATCAATTTGGTGTCCGCACTCTCATAAGAATTACCGAAGTCCATGTAATTACATATAAAGTAAATGGAATTATCAGAATCATTTCTGATAGTGGGGAACCCACAATATATACATGAAATATTTAATACTGTCCTAGAGACAATACGTTGTTCGAGCATACCATGAAATAAGATTAGATCCAAGATAGATGGCAAATCACCCCTGTGGATCGACGGTTATCAAGAGAGCCAGCCCAGTTTGCATCAGGAAAGGCAGTGAGAGATTGACGACAAGCATTAGTGTAACTAACTAACTAACTGTAACTGGGGATGATTTTTATTGAATCAGCAAGCCAAATTAAGAGGTGTTTTGAAGATACCAAAAATTCCTTTTTACCAGAAACCAATGATTTTCTGTGGCGGAGTGCATAAACTAACAAACTTTGTTAACCGCAAAGGTGATGTCTGGTCGAGAAAGAGTGAGGCATTGTGGTGCCCCAACTGTTTGTCTATATTTGACCGGATCATCAAATTGAGGACTATCGCCAAAGAGCCAACTGTGACTTGGTTTCGACTTAGAGTCTACTGGTTTAGACTTAGAGAGATCGGCTTTATGAAGGATTTCAGATATGTATTTTTTATGTGAGAGAAGTAAATCAGGATCTTCGGAAACCACCTCGATGCCTAGAAAATATGAAATCCGGCCCATGTCTTGGATGCATTTAATGATCTTTTGATTATTAAATATAATAAATCTTTTGATTTGTTAAAATGAAAATTATGGACCTTTTTTAAGAAAACTATTAGATAGATGTAATGGGGATTAATATAAGATGGTGTTACATTGTATGAGGTTTGGGTGGGCGGGCACAACCCTTAAAAATATTAGTGTATTTTATAGGAAAAAATCCCAATCGCACCCCTTGAAAATTTAGTTAAACCCATCGTTCATACCCTTTGAAAATATTTCCTTGGTAAGCCACTATTCAATCCAAAGGGCCGGGCTCCAAGATTACCAAAACATGCCTGATACAAAAACCATTATATTTTTTTTTGAACGGTGACTTTCTTTTTGAGTGACCCAATGTCACACCGCCTAAACATTTAAAAACTAGAAAAATTATATATAATAATATAACATTTAAAAAATTGGTTTAGAACATGCAGACAACTAAATGCATTTACTAAACACAGTTAACTATATTATTAAAATTTTTAATCTAATAAGATATGGTGTTTCATAATCATAACCACAATTACATTGCCCCACCTCATTATTAAACTTCCCCTTTTTTTGGGTATTCTGTTAATCAACTGGTGGATGAGCATGTTCTTGATCACATTGAAATTATTGGTTGGTGGCTGAAATTTGAAAATTTGATAATTGAGTCTTCGGCAAATTTTGTTTTTCATTCTTTGGAACAATTTACCTCTACTCCACCAATGAATGGAACACCACCTCCCCCACCTCCAATGCATGGAAGTGGTCATGCACGCGCACATCCCCCACCACACAGAGGAGCGCGTGCATCTCCCCCACCACCGTCACCTCCACCTGGGCCACCAGATGGTGGCCCAGGAGGACGTGCAGTGAAAAAATCTAACTTTAAGCCATTGCATTCGAACAAGGTAACCAGGGCTCTCAAAGGAAGCTTGTGGGAGGAACTGCAAAGACAAAGGTAGCCATCATTCTTCTTTAGTTTCTATATTTTGTTGTTTCATTATTCTTTTGTAAAATAATCCAATCTTGCTAATCAAAATCATATTTTTATTTCTCCATGCTCTAGAGTGCATTACATACATATAACATATATGCATGCATGTATATATCATTTATTCTAACTACTAATGTTGTGCTATCGAATTTTAGTCCGCCAGATGCTGATGTATCAGAACTTGAGAATCTTTTCTCCAACAAACCCTCGAATGAGCATCTTTTCTACAACACACCCTCGAAAAAAGCTGCTTCTATTCGAGGAGCACCCAGTGGCCCGGGTGGAAGGTGTGGATGTCAAGGATGCTTCTGGGAGGGGCTGCAAACACAATAGTATCCATCATTCTTGTCTGGTTTCTATATTTTGTCGTTTCATTCATATGTAAAAATAATTAAACCTAGGACATCAAAATTATACTCTTATTTCTCCATATATGCATGCATGGTGTATATATCACATACTAAAACTACTGATGTTATGTCGTTGAATTCTAGTCCGCGAGAACCTGATGTATCAGAGCGTAAGACAATGTTCTCTAACGTAGTCCTCAAAAACCTGCTTCTGGACAGGCACATAAGGAAAAGATCCAATTGGTAACGTAATGTAAATTGACTACCCCATCCTTTAAATTGTGCTATATGATAGAAGTATATTTTTATTTGTTCATTTTAGCATTTACCTTTTGTCGATTGTGTTCTTGATTCTAGATTGATCCGCAGAGGGCCAGTAACACGGAAAACATGCTTACAAAGGTTAGAATGCCGCCCGCTTATATGGTGGTAAGTGTGTATATCATGTTCTGACATAGCCTATTTATCTAACCGCCTTCTTAACTCCAAATTTAGGTAATTAGGTAGTTAGATTGAGTTTTTACAAGGTTTGATATTAACGACTTTTCGGCCATCCGCAGGAAGCAGTTTTGGCTATTAATACCAATGAAGCAGCACCAATTCCCGCCACTTAGTTTTAGTCAAACTTGCAGAACATTCTCGAATATTTGATTAGTCAAGGTTGTTATATTTTCTATATATATATATATATATATATATATATTGCTAAATTGTCTCCTGTAATTGTGGATCTTCCACTATATGTACTCAATGTGCTTTTGTGAATAATACACTTTCAATTATTCCCTCATAGGCTATGGATGACACACTTTTAAATGTTGATCAAGTAGAAAATATTCTCAAATTCTATCCTACAAAAGAAGTGATTGACCAACTCAAGGTGAAACCGTAACTTAATATATAATTTACATATACTTGATACTATACCTTTCTTGATCCTTCCATTTACGTATCGATATCCTGCATTGTGACTGTTCAGAATTTTAAAGGTGACATATAGCAATTGGGCAAGTGTGAGCACGTGAGTATCGCATCAAGATCATGAAACCTTTTTTTCTTGGCTTTATGATTAACTTGCATGAAAATTAACTTAACAATTTTGGCTATCATTATCATGCCTTCTAACACTCAAGATTTATATTGCAGTTTTTTCTGGAGCTAATGAAGGTGCCGCGCATGGAGGCAAAACTAAATATTTTTTTGTTCAAACTTCTATTTGATTCTCAGGTTTGTGGTTATGCATTGAAATCCCGCTATTTTTACGTGTTCTGATCGTTTATATTTTATCGTCTCATTCCGACTTTTCTTTCAGCTTGCAAATTTTAAGAACAGTTTAAACATTGTAAACTCCGCATGTGACGAGGTGGTCCATTATCATAAATGCTATACTCCTGTATTTTTTTTCTAGTTTTTATTTCATATGCGTACCTGATTTAGCTCTGTTGTTGGTTTATTAGGTCCGGAAATCTGTCAAATTCAGGGAAATTTATGAAGAGACTCTTATATTTAGGAAAAACATTAAATCAAGGAACCTCTAGAGGTGATAACTAATAACATCACTAGAACTTTATTAACATAAAGATCATATGTATTTATTTATTTATTTATGAGTTTCTTCATATTATCCGAAATTTGCAGGTGCGGCAGTTAGTTTCATGCTGGATAGTATTTTGAAATTGTCAGAAACACGAGCATCAAACAGCAATATGAGTTTAATGCATTATCTTTGCAAGGTACAACAAGCATTAGCACTTAGTTTTACAATACTTCTTTTCTAGAATATAAACAGTTGAAGCGGTTACGGGTCTTGCCAATAAGCTGACATGTCACACTTTTTGATGCATACTAAAACAACATTTGTTTCTTGTACAGTTTGTTGCCGCCAACTCACCAGCTCTTTTAGATTTCCCGGAGGATGTTGTTAGCCTTGAAGCTGCAACAAAGGTTTATATTAATCTATTTTATTTTGCGTAGATTTATTTTTAAAACCTTTAGCAGATTACTTATTAATGCCTTAACTTCCAGATACAACTCAGAGCTTTAGCTGAAGAAATGCTAGCTTTTAACAGTGGACTGAAAAAAGCCAGGAATGAACTAGAAGCATGTGCAAATGATGGCCCCGTATGTGAAGGTTTTCGCAAGGTAGGTAAACATCCTATGGAGTTTCTTGTGAGATGTTTTGTTTCCACCTAATTATAGGTAGTAACGGGTCAAATGGGCCGGGTCAGTTGACCCATAAATTCTTTTTGTTCAATTGATAATTTTGGAAAAATATTATCTCGTTAATGTAGTTACAAATAATATATAACAATAGTAATCGAAATCTTTGTATAAAATAATTGAAGAGGTTGTGTACATTAAAATTAGACTTTCGGCACCTTTAACCTGTTTTACTTATTAGACTTGTTTCTTTATTTTTGCTTAATTGATGCAACCTAGCTTTTAATTGATGCAACCTAGCTTTTAATCTTCTAAGTGGTTCTATTAAAGGCATGCTCTTTGTTTGTTTTGGAATTGCCAGATGCTTATGTTTCGGTTGATGATTAGTGTACTGCTTAAGCGGTCCTAATCGGGAATTTTAGAACACTAATTAAGATTTTTTTTTCACATTTTTAGACATTGAAGGAGTTTATCAGCCACGCTGAGGCGGAAGTGACAAGTGCTACAAATTTCTATACCGTTGTGGTAAATCTCAATAATTTTTTCTACTATTTTAGGACAAATTCGACATAAAAGGAATATGCTTATACAATTTCTATTTCATTTCCATTTTGGGGAGCATACTTTCAATCAGCTTAACCTAAACGGGTAACCGGGCCCTCATTCTATTATAAGATTATATATTAGACTCTTAACCGTTGATTTTGATAATTACGTACCCTAAACCAGAAACCGAGTAAACTTAAGTTCCTTTTATGTATGATTTTCCCTTTATTGTAATAAAGTTGCCTTTCGGATTATCTCATTCAAGTGTTTCTGTTACAGGGTAAAATTGCTGATAAATTGGCCTTATATTTTGGAGAAGACCCTTCCCGTTGCCCTTTCGAACAAGGTAACTTTCATATAGTTATTTAGAGTAACACTAAAAGTAGATGTTGCAGTGTTCACCCATTTACTTATGAATGAGTCAATTTTACATCTATTTTTAATCTCTAACGGGTCGAAAGAAGAAAATAAAAACAATTTGCTTAGAACGAAATGGGCCAGGTGATAAAAATTCATCCAAAGTGTATATTTTCAGTAAGTAGAACCTCCTAAATCATTTTATTTGAAAGTTTAAACTATCACTGAAACAATATAAGTTTTACAATCATATATTTGACACATTAATTAGTAATTAGTCACGGAAAACTAATGATTTAAGACAAAAAGTGTTTTCCTGTCAACAAAATCTGACCTAACTTGTTCTTTTCCAACCATTATAAAAAGTTACTCGTTTTGATCTGAACACGTTTTGACTTGTTACCCAACCCACCTTACCCCACACAATTAGCCATATTTAGTTTAAATTATTATTGATTTATTAATTGTGTCCATATATTTTTGGCGGGTAGCTACTCAAACTCTTAGCAGCTTTGTGAGACTATTCCGAAAATGCCATGAGGATAATCTTAAACAGGCTGAATCTGAAAGAAAGATGGCCGAAAAGGAGGCTTGCCAAAATCCTGCAAACAATTGTTCCGAAAGTATTGTTATTGTACATAAGAACATAACTAATGTTTGAAAGACATTTTATGGAAATCTAATGAGAGAGTAAAAAAATTTGACATTTTTTGGAAATCTAATGAGAGAGTACAAAAAGTTATATACATTATGTATCTTGTGTTGGAAATATTAAAGGAAATATACAAGTTGGTATGTTTCCTTCATCTCACATTGGTGGGGTAGTGAAAGTTGAGTGGTTTATAAGGGATTACCCCTTATGGGCCATCAAAGTGTTAAATGGATTGAGAAGTGGCTAACGCCCACACGCCCGCCAAGCCGAGCCGCTCGCGAATGGGTGCGTTTGAGGCGTACTTTGCACTTACACATCGTCGCTAGGAGCTGAGAAGCTTTTATTTTTAGCTAGGGTCTGGTTCAGGTGCGTCAGATATGTGGATCAAGATAGAATGAGATAAGATTGGGATATAGATGAATTCGAAACAGTGGGGATTATCTCCATGGATTCGAATTCGTGTGGGATATATCCAGCAATTCGAATTCGAATCTGGTTGATGAGGGTTATCCCATTCCCCGTTTTCTCATTCTCTGTTGTGATCTCAACCTATAAATAAAAGTTTCCTGCTACCCATTCTACACTTGCAATTTTCGCAACCTATTGTTTCTGTGTTCCAGCTTCTGCGTTTTTCTGGTCTCCATTGCTGTTGGAATACCGGTTAAGTTCTGCATTAAATCCTGTGAGTTTACGTTGCAGCTCACAGCAATACAAGCGTGTAAAATCTTTTAAGGACAGGAATCATTCGTGCAGTTAAGGATCACCTTTCTTAATCGCCAGGTTGGTTTTAATTTTGCGTGTTCTTTAATTCGTCCGATAACGGGACAGTCTTCTTCTACCTTTCTTCAATCAGTTTGTTCGAGTTGGAATAAACTGGTTTGGCCAATAACTCGGTAATTAATAAAATTTATATTAATTTATTGTTTGATTAAATTATTTTCAACATCTTGTACATTCAAACAGACCAACTCTATTATTTATATAGGTAGTAAGAGATTAGTTAGTAACTTCTAACAAACAAAACAAACCTCCTATAGATTCTGACTACACTTGTAGCTAGCAAAGTTGGGAAACTAATAGTCTAACACTCTTCTGCGAGCCAAACAAAAGTAGAAACGTGAAGCTTAGGCCGAAGAGAAGCTAGCCTAATTCCAAGTAAGCCATATGTTATAATCTCATCTTTCTAATCTTGCTCATCTTAGAATTTGAGAAAAGTGGATTAACTTGAATGAAAATTATTAACATGTTTGGTTTGTAAAATTGTGGATGAAATTTGAATGTTTAAATCAAATTCAATACATGGGTGAGAATTGAAAAGCTGAGGTTATTTGATACTCTTCACACATTATATCCGTAAGTTTGGAATATCATATATACAAAAGAATGTTAAGTTCGTTTTATTCATGAAACCAGGGGTGTGAAAAAACCGAAAACCGAATCATATCCATAACCAAAGGAACCGATCCGGATTGCGAATTCGATTTTTAGTTCGGATATTAACGGAATCCGAATTCGGAATTCTGCTAGGATCAAATAGATATGCAAATTTTTGAATTCAATTAGTTCGGCTTATTTGGTTTACTCGATTGACTAATTAAGAAAATAAAGTACAGAGTGAATTACAAATGTTGTCTTTTATCTTTATATCAAATTTCAGGCGGTGTCCTTTGTCTTTAAAATTAATGAGTCTTGCACTTAATGTTTCAAAAATTTACACGGTCTGTCCTTTGGCCCCAACCCAGTTAATTTTAACCGTTAAGTGAAGGGTAAATTGATCTTTTTACCCATTTATTTAACAAAATCTTTTAATAGTTAAAACAAATCAATAATATTATATGTATAATAATATATACACACACTCGAATGGAGTCAACCCCCTCAAATCACTTCTCAATAGTCCTCATCCTTAGTCCTTACAAGTTAGTGGTTCGTCACTTAGTTTCTCTACTTGAGGTCCCACGTTCAACTCTCACTACCATCACTTTGAAGGACGTTGGTGGTGGCAATGAAGTTTAGAACTAGGCCTCTCTGGAGGTCGCCAGTTCGAAACCGAGCTGAACCAGGTTTTACCACAGTGGGCCTTCAAGCGGGTGGGTTTTCCTTGGAATTGGTGGCTTGGTGGCTCAGGTATGCAAAGTGTGATATGTTGTTGTACAACATATGTGAGCTGTTTAGTAGGTAATTAGTTGGAGCAAGAGACAAGCGTGCGATCATATGTTTAGAGTACATGAGGGAATACATGACAAAAAGGAATGTCAATGTGAAGAAAGTAAGCTAAAACATGCAATCCATTAACAACATATGCCGAAGGGATCTTCAATAGCATTAAAGAAGCAGCATGACAAATGAATGTTCTAATGGTGGATTCTTGAAAATACCAGGTAACACTTTTTAAAATACAATCCTTTTCAATGAGGCAATACTTATGTTAGGTTCCATATTGTTAGGTGAGTGGTAAAAGGTCTTAGTGTGTGCTTTTGAATGTGGAATTTGAAAACATGCTCGTGCAGAAAGTGGGATTTGAGATGTCGTGTAAAACATGCAATTCTTCATCAGGAGGTAAAATGACAAGAAAGGGGAACAAAACATGTAGCAAATGTGGGAATAAGGGCCACAATTTTAGAAGCTGCACCGGTCAAGGTGGGACAGGAAGTTCATTGTGGCAGATGAAGCTACAACGCAAAATTTACAAGATGTAACACAGGGTGCACCAATGGCAAGTCAAGCTTGGTGGATTTCTATGGTGATTGTGTGTCACCACTTATGTTAGGACTTTGTTTGCCTTTTTTTCTTAAGGCTTGATGTTAAGAATGTTATGTTTGAGTGTGTTTGACTATTCATGTTAAGACCTTTTTTTGGCCTTTTCTGATTTGAATAGCACATGTTTGACATTTTAAAGTCAAACGTGTATATCAGTTGCATAAGTGGTGAATTAGTGTCAAATATAACAAACAAAGGTAAGCAAACATTTATTAAAGACATTTCTAAAGTAAAACATTACAAATAACACAATTCTTAATCCTAACATTACAAATAACTCTAATATTAACTTATTTACAATGATAATCATTGTTAGGCCATTATGAATCTGATTCATGCTTACCTTCGTCTGGATTATGGTACCAGTGCTCCACCTCTCTTTTGGGATTGTCATAATCTTGAGCCTATTTTAATACCTGAAGGTCATAGATCTTTTTCATATTGTTCTTCCACCTCTTCTTCAGGATAACTTCTTTTTCAACCTCATCAAATTGAGTATGATTACAAGATGGCTATCAAAACACGGAATTGGATAAGTAGCAAGATATGAATCTGCATATATCAAAATACAAAATTGGATAAGTAGTAACATATGAATCAACATAATTTGAACATTAGAGATAGATCCATTAGAGGTTTTCAAAAGGTTAGTACGAATTACACTACTTTTCAAAAGTTCAATACATAAACAACAAACATCAATTAGTTATTTGATCCTAACACAATCTTCAATTCTGTGGCTTCCAAAGCTTTGGTTTTCGTCAATTCCTCTTTCTTGTTGCTAGACTGTAACAAAGCAGGGATTACCCTTTCACATCCGGGTTACGTGTGAGTATCAACCCACCTTAGCGAACCATAACTACCCTTCTGTAATGAAATTACTTAAATATGCAGTGTTTGTATAACACAATAACTGAAGTTTAAGTGTTACACGGTAACTGAATTGATACAATCTACAAGCTGCAATGAGAATGATTTGTTCATACATATTAATTCAGTGAACTCAAACATTCAACAAAAACAACCAAATGTGGAATTCTGTGAACTAAAAAATTCAACTAAAACAACCAAATGTGGAATTCCGTGAACTCAAAATTATCAAACCTAAAATAAAAGAAACATTAACGATTGCAAGTTGACGAATAGTTGATGTTCGTTTCTATAATGGTGTGAAACTCTTCTTTAACCTCCCATGGTAACCTTCTTCAAACTATTCAAATTGACATCTATATCCCCAACAACTTTTAAAAATATTTTTTTTCTATATATAAAATCTAGCTCTAAAAGTCACAACATCGTATTGTCAACGAAGTAATCATTCGTTAGAACTTGATGATCCCCTACGCAACCACGTCAACACATATCTTTTCCTTGATTTTTCTGTATCTTCAAGTTCTTCTATTGTGGTGGCCACTTTGGCAAGAAACTCAACACTAGAATCAGTTAAGTTAAGTGGAAGAAGTCGAAGAGCCGGGTAGAAAATATTTCATGTAATTCATTGAAAAATGTTAAGTATTTATTGTTTGAAAGAAATTATAGAATAGATTATGTGAATATTTATAGTGTGAAAAACGGTTGGCATATATATGTAGTTTTTTTTTGGGAATTGGCTTGTAATAATCTCACCTACACCTTATTGGCCATTAATAATCCCACCTCAGAATATCCCCCACCAGTCCCACCTTTCACCTATTTTTCCTACAATGGTCCCCCGTTAAAAAAACTTAACGGAGTTAAGCTTTTTTTTCCAAATTACAAACAGATTTTTAGGGCTTTTGATCAGAGCGATGATACGAGTCCATTGATATAAAACTTACTTCGAAATGGTGCTGCAAGTGACTTGATTTTGGTTAATTGGAAATTTAAACACCCGGATTGAAGCGCCGTTTTCATCGTTTGGAGCACCGTTTCGAGGCAAGTTTTACATCAATTGATTCATGTCGTCGTTCTAATCAAAAGCCCTAAAAATATGTTTGTAATTTGGAAAAAAAAGCTTAACTCCGTTAAGTTTTTTTAACGGGGGACCATTGTAGTAAAAATAGGTGAAAGGTGGGACTAATGGGGGAGATATTCTGAGGTGGGATTATAATGGCCAATAAGATCTAGGTGAGATTTTTACAGACCAATTTCCCTTTTTTTGTAAATTTTGAAACGCGCATAACCGTTTGCAAACGGTCCTAGTTCACTTCATGCGTAATGGGGGTTGGGTTGCGGCGATGTTCTCGTGAAACCCATGCAACCTGAAAACTCATAACGGAGGCACCCCGTCCACCCTTAACGTCGTTGTTATAGATGAAACTGGTTCATACATTTTATGGTAAAATGCATATAATAAACATGATTAACTATATTATAATATTTTAATATAATAAGATATCACTTAATTATCAAAGGTTTGAAACTTTTCCCTTAATAACATTCAAATTATTGGTTGGTGGCCTATATTTGAAAACATAAATTTAAAATTTGGTTGATTGAATTCTTCATCCCGCAGGCGAAATTTGTGGAAATAGGAACTAAGTCCTTTAACAATCGGGATCGCCTCGTTGAGACCTTGGAGAGGGTTTTGGTCACACATTTCACGTTCAATATTACAACATTTTGTAATTTTAGTTTTTCAATCTCAGCAACAATCTATAATATATATATTATTTGATTTTAATTTTCTTTTCCAGATTTTGATTCGACCACCTACCCAATTTAGGTTTACAATTATGAAGTTGTTTAGGTTTCAGGCTGATGGCATTCATTGAAAAACCAAAAAAAAATAAAAAAAATCAAGAAGATGATTTTTGTTTTTCTAAATTTGTAAACATCAGCTCTTGAATAATAATCTAGCATCTCTTTCATTAATGTTACAGTCCCTTAACATTTCCAATTTATGAAGCCCCTATAACATCCACATCTCCTATGCAAGGTGCTTCAAATCCATCCCCACATCCGCAAATGCATAGAGAACCACTTGGTGGTCATGCGCGTGCACATCCCTCACCGCATGAAGGAGCACGTGCACCTCCACAGCCACCACCGCCACCGCCTGTAGGATGTGAGGAGAAAAAAACTAACTTAAAACCGTTGCACTGTAACAAGGTAACCAAGGTTTTGGAAGGAAGCTTTTGGGAGGAACTACAAAGAGAAGGGTAGGTAGAATTCCTCTTTGGTTTCTATATTTTTTGTTGTTTCATTCTTCTTTTGTAAAAAAAAAGAAAAAAAAATCAATCTTCAAAATCATATTTTTTATTTCTATATGTTGTAAAGTGCAACAGATACTTACATGCATGTATATATGATTATCTATTCTAACTATTGACGTGTTTTTGCCTCTCTATCCTCTGGGATAAAGGTAAGATTTGCCATCATTACACCCTCCCCATGCCTTACGAATAGCTAGCTATACTGCTATGAGTGAGATTATACTTGGTACGTACATTTGTTTGTTAACTACTGATATCATGTGTTTCACTATTGAATTCTAGTCCGCCAGAATTTGATATAGCAGAAGTCCAGGCACTTTTCTCCAACAACGGAAAAAATGCGGCTTCCTGATATGGTGGTAAGTGCGGGTATCATGTTCTGGCATATGTTTATCTTATTGACTTTTTAACTCTGAATTTGGATACCTGCGGGTGTTAGAATTTGCAGTTTGAAACTAATTATTTGATTAATGTTTCAATACACATATCTGCGGGTATACTTTTATTCACGGATATCTGCGCGGGTGTTTGAATTTGCGGTTTGAAACTAATTATTTGATTAATGTTTCAATTCACATATCTGCGGGTATACTTTTATTCACGGGTATCTGCGGGTGTTTGAATTTGCGGTTTGAAACTAATTATTTGATTAATGTTTCAATACACATATTTTTATTCACGGATATCTGTGGGTATATTTTTAATCACAGATATCTGCTGGTGTTTGAAGTTGCGGTTTGAAACTAATTATTTGATTAATGTTTCAATACACATATTTTTATTCACGGTTATCTGTGGGTATATTTTATTCTACGGGTGTTTGAATTTGCGGTTTGAAACTAATTATTTGATTAATGTTTCAATACACACATTTTTATTCACGGATATCTGCGGGTGTATGAATTTGCGGTTTGAAACTAATTATTTGATTAATGTTTCAATACACATATTTTTATTCACGGATATATATATATATATATATGAGTGTTTAAAGTTGCGGTTTGAAACTAATTATTTGATTAATGTTTCAATACACATATTTTTTATTTTCACGGGTCAAATAATCAGTTTTTGATAGTTACATTCATACATTCAAGGGTAAAAGTAAAATTACTCATTCTTTAAACCTAACTCTTAACCTAATAAGTTATTTTGAAAAAAAAATTATCCTACCCGCATCACTTTCCATTTGAAACACTGTTACACTTGTTGGTAATTCAACTTTCTATGCCATGTACAGGATGCAGTTTTAGCTATGGATGCCACACTGAGGTTGATCAAGTACAAAGTATTCTCAAATTAGAAAAGAAGAGATGGAGCAACTCAAGGTGAAACCATAACTAATTAGATACATTTACTTGGTATTTTACATTTTAAATAATTGTATTTAGTGAATTCTCGTTTGTGATGTGTTAATATTTGTGTTCATTTCGGATATTGTAAAATTTAGATCAAAATGTTATAAGATGTCAAATTTAGGGTCGAAAGTGTAAACTAGGACTCTTGTAGTCAAAGTCTATTCAACTGGACTTGAATGACCATATGTGTTCTCTCAAGTGTAATTTTTTTGTATTTTTTGAGTGAGTTACTTATATTATAAAAATGAATAATTGTGAGTAAAGGAGACAGAACGTTACTATGCATTTGTAATATAGAGGAACACTATTCATCTTCATTAACTTTTTAATGTCGGCCCAACAAATTAACAACAACAAGCGACCACTGGGCTGCAAAGCCTTTGATGATCTAAACCCATATGTTTGATATAAATATACAACCTGGGGTCGACCTTGTAGCCCTTCTTCTACGCGAATGGGGCTGAAACAACGACCCGAGTCTTAAACGCGATATACCAAACGTTTCATCTCCATTTAACTCCATTAAACTTGTAATAATGGAGATTAATGCATTACTTAACCTAATCATTCGCTAGAACATCAAAACCAATCATTATTTTACAAAATTTTATCACCATTAAAGTGTTCTAGAACTCAATAAGGATATTTCTGAATTTATCAAATTGGATGATGAAACCTATACCATCAGACTCGTAGAATCAAACTTAACAAAACCCCGCTGAGATTTCTTCATTTCATCACCTCTACATCGTGAATTAATCCGAAGAACAAGCTAGGGCTTGTATCTTCCTCGGACGATATCTCATTCAATTCTCAACCTTTTCAACTTTTTCAGGTGATTCCAAAGCCTAACTTGATTATTTATTTATGCTCTTCAAAACCCTACTGTTCATTTCTGTGATAGAAGGGCAATTAGACTCGAATTTGATTTTAGATGAAATTAGGGTTCTTCGTATCTAGACTTTGGGGCTTTTAAGTTTAGACATCTGTTTTGATGAAATTGAAAGTATAGTATTGTTACATATCATACTAGTGTATTGTGTGAAAATTTTTGAAATTTTTAGATATCGATTGTAATTTTGGTGAATTATTTATGTTTTAATCACTAGTTAAATTGAATAAATACTTTATTTGGTTATTTCAGATTATATAAACATTAGGGAATTTTTATATAATTTTTCCTTAATTTTAGGTAACTTATGAATTTAAGTTGGATTTATACATGTTTTAATTATTTAAAAATATACAATTTTCACAAACAAATTCTATAAATACTATTACTGATTTTTATAGATTATATTATTGTATTGGGACTTTTATATAATTTTTATATAATTTTAGATAATAATTTCATTGAAGGATTTATGGAATTGTTAAATAAGTAAATTGCCTTTACAAAATTTATTACTTTAAATAACAATATGTGATAAATGTTAAATCTGATTTATAAGGGTAGCAGATGAATTTGATGAATTCGACTAACTTTTGGTATTTACAAGATGCTATAACCCGTTAAATTGATATTCATAAGGATTAATCATGTTTAATAATTCTAGAAATATATATATATATATATATATATATATATATATATATATATATATATATATATATATATATATAGAAACGAGATCAGGAGAAAACGCCTCAAAGTGTGAAAACGGTGAGAACGATTTTCAACCACAAGATCTAAAGTGGTTTGTGGCTGAGATTAATGCGGTGACATTTTTGTAAAATAGGAAGATTCAAATAAGGGTGCACATGCTATTCACATGCCATTTCCCCGATCATATTTAAACGCCAATAACCTTTTTATACGTGATTATTTTTTCAAAAAAAAACACAAATAAAATTCAACGTTTTTTTATCTTTCCAACTAGTATACTATTGATATACATTTCGAAAAAAATGAAGTGGATTTTTTATGGGGTTTTGAACTTTGTTTTTTTACGGCGTTTTCAACTAGATTTTATGGCGTTTTTCTGGAGTGGGTGTTTTGTGGCGTTTTACAACCAGTTTTATGGCGTTTTATGAACTAAGTGTTTTTATGGCGTTTTCAACTGAGTTTTTCATGGTGTTTTTCCAAATTGGGTGTTGTATGGCGTTTTCAACTGGATATTTTCATAGTGTTTTTCTGAACTAGGTGTTTTTATTGCGTTTTCAACTGGGTATTTTTCATGGAGTTTTCTGAACCGGGTGTTTTTATGGCGTTTTTTTAACACCCAATTCATGTTATTTTTTTATTTCAAAAGTATAGCAATAGTATACCTGTTAGAAAGATAATAAAACACTCAATGGTGTAATTTAAAAAAAAATAATCATGTATAGAAAAGTTACGATAGTAAAAAATGGTGGAATATGCATGTGAGTGGCATGTGCATGGTCTTTGACATATGAGTGGCATGTGCATGGACTTTTTGACAATATTATCCTTAGTGTAAGTTAGCATCAACGCCATATGTCAATACAAAAATCGTTCTCAACGTTTTCACACTTTTAGGCGTTTTCTCTAAATACTGCCCCTATATATATAAGAACTAAAATGAAAACCACCACGAGTTGCGAGAACTTTTTGATCCGGGGCGAGTAATTTGTTTTTTTTTTGCACAAACGTCGATGAATATATTATAAACACATCTGTAAAAAAATTTAAAAAATTGTCGAGTCAATAGTTTTGACTGACGCATGGCGTAAAAAAAAACTTGTGGTGGTCAAAACTACCGACTCGACAATTTTTTAAATTTTTTTATAGATGTGTTTATAATATTTTCATCTACGTTTGTGCAAAAAACTTTTGGCCCAACTCACCCTGGATCATAAAGTTCTCGCGGTTCTCGCAACTCGTGGTGGTTTTCATTTGAACCGAATCCTATATATACACACACACACACACACATTTTGGTATTAAGTTGAATAATTATTTTATATAATTTAAGTCCCCAAATAGGAGAATCCAATTTTCTAAAAATAATATATTGTCCGCTCGTTTAGGATTTCATTTATTTATAATTTAGGGTGATTATCATTGTTATCTTAGATTCCACGTGTTCGAGTTCATGCGGTAATTCTCGTGGATCATTTCTTCGTAAACTGTGACTAATTTCTCTCAAATGCCCCGTTTTATTTTTACAAATAGTGCATCATGTTATCTAAATCTATGATTTTATCTAGTTTTAACATGCTAAAATCAATGTGTTGATATCTAGATGTTCATGTGACTTATCTTTTTAACTTGTATGCTATGTCACTCTATTTCATGCTATTGTGTCTAGTGGATCCACGGCTGACTAGGTTCCCCACGGCCATGGGTTGTAGCCTAGTATCGCCAACAGTATTGAACTCGCTCTTCGGGACTTGAGCCTAATGCACGCTATTGTCGTTGTGTGCTATTTTGGTCTTGGTATGATTTATTATTTGTTATGTGTCTTTGTTGATATATGTGTATCGTTGGTTATATTAGTGACATATGACATTCTCTTATTAACCTGGTAAGCATGTTGAAATATAATTTTCTTTAAGATAAATACTAAACCATTTTCTACAAAATAAGGAATTGCTCACCAACATAATTGTTGACGAAAAATATATTTTCCTAACGTGGTGCAGGAGCAAGGTTGATAATCAAGTGAAGAGGACACCTATGCAGTTTATAGCAGTCCAAAATCGAATAGCGGTCAAGGTCCACTATATGATATATAGGTTATAGCGGTGGTATGCGGTGATATAGCGGTAACTTTTATACCATGCATAATTTATGTATTTTATATATATATAATATATATATATATTTGAAAAATATTAATATTAATGTCAAAATTCATAGTAATATCATTCCATTATCAAAAACAGTTGCAAATCTAACATAATAGTAACTTTGAAGTATTTAATTTAAGAATTAACACAATCAAATACCGTTACTGCTATAACCGCTATATAGGTTTCCAATAGCGGCCAAATATCGGTATTTAGCGCCGCTAATAGCGGAACCGCTATAGCCCACCGCTATTTGGACCGCTACACACTCTGAGGTCCGCTAACCGTTATAGCACCGCTATTGATTGCACAAGAGGACACGTAGCATGGGCCTTAGGAAAATAAATTGGAAATTTTTGTTATGTTTATTTTTGAGCATTTAATTTAATTTAATGGATTTAAATATTAAACTATAATAGTGTCACGGGCTGTGGGCAATCATCATGCCCCGTACCATTCCACTGCAGGTCGGGGTGTGACATTGTTAGTCATCTTGTTAATAAACTCGGGCATAAAACTTTTGGCCTAAAATGATGAATTTGAACTATATATTTAATAATAAACATTTGAAAAAAATTAAGTGTTGTTCGATTCGGTTCAGTTTGGTTTTAGAGCGACGCATAACCAAAATGGAAGCGTAACTACTGGTTAAAAAAGACCAAACGGTCAGTTATTAGCTTAGGTAAGTTATTTTGGTTTGCTGTTTGTTTTTGTCAGCTCTTTCAGTTTTGGTTCGTTAATCAATTATTTTAGTTGAGTTCTTAGTTATGCACCTTGTAAACTATCATTAATTACGAGCTACTATTTTTATGTAAAAGGATGATTTCATTATATTGTTTATAATTAGTGAAGTTTTAGTCTTGTTTTTTTGTAAATAACAACTGTATTTTTCAATGGCTTAGGAGAACAGGTCAAAATTATATTCATGGCATTTGGGTGGACTCGGTCTTTTGCTCGTGGGTTTGTTGTTGATCGGACTGCTGGCTTTTTTTGTTTTGTTTTTCTTTGTCGTTATGTTATGTTTGTAGGAAACACATTGAAAAGGGTAGTTAGGAGTTGTAACTGGATGGTTTGTTGTTGATCTAGCTACAGGCTTTTCTTTGGATATATGATATACTTGTTGAGTTCGATACTCCTAAATTAACGTATTACTCCTATATAGTTTTTGTAAACAAAGAAGAGTAACAGTAGGCAACACAAACGTATTACTCACACGTCCTAAAATAAACGTGGTTAAAAAATTAATTGTTTTTCAAAATAGTCTAAGTTTCTAAATCTATTTTGGATATATCATGTATGATAGTACAACACTCCAATAATTATTTATTATGTGTATACTTCAAATAATAAAGCTAATAGTTAACTATTAAGTACTAACTGAATGCAATGTTTATATATTTTAGAGTTAATTACGTTTTTTGTCGCTATGGTTTGTCAAAAATCACTATTTCAGTCCCAGTGGTTTCACTTTCATAACTATTTCAATCCACCTTTGTTAACTCTATTCATAACTATTTCAATCCACCTTTGTTAACTCCATCCAATTATTCTGACATTATATTGCAAACTAATAGACTGAAATTGTGATTTTTGACAAACCACATGGACGGAAAACGTAATTAACTCTATATTTTAATATAAGTGTGTATTGGATGTCATTTTTTGTTGTTATGCTTGTAAGAAACACGTTGAAAAGGGTTGTAAACTGGACAAACCAAAAAAGGTACCGTGTTGTGTGTTCTGGATATTTGTGACAATGTTGATAAGGTTGGAATATTATTAAATTGACAATAATGATAACAACATAGAGAGTCTTGAGCATTTGAAATGTGATAGGACACATTGCCTTAATCACTTGTACACGAATTCATCATCTAGTTATACATTTTAATCCGCACAACAATACTGACCAAGACAACTATGGAAACGTCGGCAAAAATGGGTAGGTCATCATGGTACCTTTGGATTTTTCTAAAACATTATAGTTCATAAGATATGGCAAGAATACGTAAAGAATTATAATTTTGTTGTCGAGAGAGAAAAATGTAACTAATTATCCATAATTTTGTTAAAACAAAAGGATTTAGGTGTAATTAGACGAGGGATTAAAATATAATTAGTGTTTAAAAGACCATCCTACCCTCATTTTAGGAGTGTAGTTATAAATAAAGAGGGAAGAAGTTCTTATTTTTTGAGTATCTTAAAATATCATTCCGTCATGCATTATGATATAATATATATGTATATATATAATGACAAGCTGTAAGCTACAATGAATGCTGAACTCACATATAGTTGAGTGACAACCTAACCATATTTTGCCATGTGGCTATAACATTTTATGTCTTTTGCTTCTTCACATGTGCGCCCACTTATCAGGATTGGGTATTGGAATATTGGATCTTTCTAAATCAATTGCCTTAAAAGGTTGTTTTGATTTTGCCTAATATATATTTTGTCTCCCTCATAAAAAGATAGGATAACAAGATATGAATTCAATTTGAAAAATGTTGTTTATACCCTATATCAATATTTATCACATATTATATTTTTTTCCAATTAAATTAAATTGGAACAATGTAATAAGTTGAAAAATGATTTTATATCAAGACATATATATGTGAAATTGTTTAATATGTACGTGTCTACAGTCTAGATAATAAGATTCAATAACAAATAAGACTATGATTTTCAACATGCATTTTGTATAATACTTTGTTTAAAATGTTGGTATTGTAGTAGGTTTTCATAACTGCTTGAAAATTATAAACATGTACATAATAGACTTTATCTTTGGGTTTCCTTTTATGTTTCCGTAGCGTGTGCTAGTACTGAGATGAACAGAACTGGTATCGATCGAATTCCCCTTGCCTCCCCGTGGCAACGCATGGGTTGAATCATCTGGTTTAATTGAAAATGAGAGAGAAAATGTAGTGTTTTAGTGTAATTATAGAGATTGAGTAGATAATCGATTGTGAATGCTCTAATTACTCTAAATATTACTACTTTTTTCCTCTCATTTTCAATTCCAATTGACTAATACTTTTTATACCTTTATTATTACTTTTTCTCTTTCCTCGATTCACAGCTACTTTCATAAAATATCAAAAAAATTAATAGGGTGAATAATGTTTCCATATATTTACAGATGAACACTAGCATTTTCTCTATTCTCCACTTACAATCTTTCCTTATAATATAAGTAACTCACACACAAAAATATAGAGGAACTACTGTGAGTACTCTCACATCCTTAGAGTTTGCTATAAAAGAGAGCACATAAGACTATCCCTATTGGTGACAAAATAATAAAAATAAAAACGAAAATTTAATTAAATCCACCAACCTGGTCAAAAGAACCACCTAGGTTCCTGGTCAAAACCACCTAGGTTGTGACATCCATGTTCACACCTTACCTCCTTACCTGCCACATGTCCACAAGAGATCGGATGATATACTTATTTATATTTCTTTTTCCTTTTAACATAATTACTTATAAGTATAGTTAGATTATCTCTAATAACATACAAAATTTAAGTGTTCTTAAAAATCTTAAATCACAGTCTTGTTTATTTTTTTTGTGAACATGCAGATATAAATTTTATAAAAAAATTGATATATTAATTGTTTTTTATCTAACATTATATTATTTGCTACATGTCAACATGCTATTGGTTTGTTAGATATTTTTTGATAAAATTTATTATATAAAAATTTAACATTATCCAATTTACAAGGGATTTATACAAATATCTAAGACTTTTAGATGGGTTATAAATATTGTACAAAACATAGCAAACTTTCATATCCATTTTGAATTCCATATCTCCAATCTCTTTTGTATTTTCTACCATGAGTTCTTCATTTTCTAACTTTTATTTGAATCTTGGAGATAGAGATTACCCGAATAGTCAATCCTATGAAAACACTTCGTTTAATTCAAACCTTGGAGATAGAGATTACTCGAATAGTCAATCCTATGAAAACACTTCGTTTTGTTCAAACATGAGTCAAGTTCCTGAAAACTTTCAAACCTCACAAAATATTAAAATTAATTATTTTCGAAGTACTAAATGGGAGGTTGCTAAAGATATTGCTTTAGTGTCATCAAGGTGTATTGCTAGTGAAAATAAAACTTGTGGCAAAAAACTAGAAATCTACAGTATTATAGCATTATAGGCAGAAGCAAAGAAGTTGTATGATGCAACTCAAGTAGAAAATCCAGAAAAAGCTTGGTGTGAGGAATATTGAACAAATGAAAGGTCGTTTTTAACGACTTAACGAAAGTGTGAATAAGTGGGATGGTGCATACCGGGAAGCATATCGCCGCATAAAAAGTGGAATGAGCGAGAAAGATGTTGAGGCCGAAGCTCATAAAGCATGAAATTAAAATCATGTTTAATGATTCTGTTGTTTGTAATGAAGTTATGTGTGAACATCCAAAGTGGGAGCTACAACTACATCATGACACAGCACGTTCTTGTCCTGAATGTGAAGTTGAGAATGAAGAAAGTGGTGGTAGTACTAAAAGAGCAAGGACTAACTACCGAAGAAGGGGACTATTCCAACCCAGAAATACCAAATAGTGGCACTTCAACAATTAAAGGTCCAACAGGTAGAGATGAGGTAAAAACAAAAAGAAAAGGTAAGGCTCATGTTGCAGTTGCTGAAAAACTTGATGCACTGAAGCTTAATTACTAGAGACAAGGAATGAACTCTTCAAAAGAAAACTCGACTTGGAGCAAGAAAAATTACGCCAAAAGGAAGAAAGAGACCTAAAGAAAATGCAATTCCTACATCTTAACACACTAAATCTAGTTTAATATTTAATGTATGTGATTTGTTTTGTGTTTTATCTTCACTTTGTTTTTTCATGTATTTGATTATCAAGTTGTGTGTTTTATGACTTTATCTTCATGTATGTGTAAGATATTTGATTATCAAGTTATATGTTTTATCTTAATATTCTATTTGGCAACTTTTCATTGGATGCGTAGATTTTATTTAGATAAAATAATTTAATATTGTCCAATCAATTTAACATTATATTCAATCATCGGTTTGATAACTTTTCATAGGTACTTGGATTTTATTTAGATATAATATATTAACATTATCCATTCAGTTTAACATTATGTTCAATCTTCCACTTGGCATCTTTTCATTGGATCTTAGGATTTTATTTAGATACCATAATTTAACATTATCTAGTATGAAAATTCATTATTTTTCTTCTATAAATAGAGTATCATATAGAGGCTTTCTCACCCAACCAGAATATTTCAATTCCATCTCTTTAAAAATGTCGTATAGTGAAAGCTTATCAGAGAGTTTCGATTCGTCGGATTCGAATGAGTTTGATGAATGGCATGAACGAGTAATTCAATCAAATCGCCAACTTGATGACATCATGATAGAATTACTCAGAACCATGCCAGATATGATCATAAGAGATCATCCTTGTATAAGGAGGTACTGCAATTGGGAACGTGAGTCGGGCGAGGCAAGTTTGATGCAAGACTACTTTGTTGATAACCCAATGTATGATCGAGAAAATTTTCAGCGTATAATTCGAATGCAGAACCACTATTCTTACGTATAATGGTTGTTACGACCAATGACATGTATTTTCAACAAAGATGTGATGCCATAGGTAGGCAAGGTCTTTCACCATTGCAAACGTGTACTGGAGCCATGCAGGTGCTAGCATATGAGACATCAGCAGATGCACAAAATGAATATTTGAAAATGAGTGAAACTGTAATGAGGGACTCTCTTATAAATTTTGTAAAAGGTGTTATTTCATGCTTCGGTCAAGAGTACCTTAGAAAGCCAAATAATGATGATTTAGTAAGACTACTACAAGTTGGAGCAGAACGTTGATTCCCAGGAATGGTAGGCAACATTGACTGTATGGATATGGCACGCGTTCTTCGGAACACCAGGTACATGCAATGACATTAATGTCCTCCAACTATCTCCTGTTTTTATGATATATTGTCAGGTCGAGCACAAAATGTGAGTTACATAGAGAATGGTTGGGAATATAATAGGACATATTATCTCACTGACGACATATATCCTTCATGGGCTGCCTTTATCAAGTCCATAACCTCTCCACAACTTCGAAAACACAAGTTATTCCTCAACATCAAGAGGCTGTTAGAAAATATGTTGAGCGAACATTTGGAGTTCTACAAGGTCAGTTTGTGTTTCTTCAACACCATGTCTTGTGTAGGACAAGGATATGATGGGGAAACTTATGATTGCATGTATAATCATTCATAATATCATCGTTGAGGATGAACGGGACACATACATTTACTACTATGATCCATCTGAATTTCTAAATCAGACATCTACAAACCAGCAACGAACAAGCTCCGTTGAAGATAATGGACAATCTTTTCAATACTCTACTGAAAGAATTGCGACTTATATGACTAATAGGGCACAACTTCGCAATAGAGAAACTCATATCATTCTAAAAAGCAATTTGATTGAGCATATATGGCAAAAATTTTCCATTGAGGAATGATTATGTAATTTATATGTTATGTCCTCGTAATTTTACATTCATTGTTATGTAATAAACTTTTTTTATTTTTAATAACTTTTTATATTTAAAATAATAAAGTTTTAAAAAATAATCATTTTTATCATTTATAATAAATTTTATAGAATAAATTATAACCTAAGTCATATTTATTTAACAAAAAATGGTTTAGGTTGGGTTGTTAACGAGTGTGAAAGGTTGGGTTGGGCTGAATTGTGTAGGTAGAAGAGAGAATCCACCACTTGTGGCCTAGTGGTTGAGAGACTTGGGTTCTCTAATGGAGACTCAAGTTCAATCATCACTTGTGTCACTTTGGTGGATATGACAATAATTGATAGAGCCTAGTCTCCTTGCAGAGGTGTCAGGCTCTATCCTGAGCCCACCCGGGTTTTCGTCCCACCGTGTGTTATGCTAGAGAGTTTTGCTTTTGTGGTAGTACAACGACTGTCAAGTGGCAGCCGGCGGTATGATTTCTCGGGGGAACGCCCAAGCCAAATCTAAAGCTAGCGTGGGCGCGGTTAAGACAACATCCTCTCGCCGAAGTGGGGCAACGGGGCTCTCCAATTTAGAGAGTGCGGTTGCTTAATACAAGAAAGTAACCGTTCCAAAAAAAGGTAGAAGAGATAAATTATTTTGTTATTAAAAGTTGGATTGGGTTGGGTGTGAATGGAGATAGTCTAATAAACACAAGAGTTATGTGTGTGTGTGTTCTGTGGAGCCAAACTAAGCTAAGAAGAATTGAGAATTTCAGCTCTTAAAATCATTAATCAAACTCCCTTTCTACCCTTTAAGTGATTATGATTTATAACATCATTTGTTAGCATTCTCAGACTCAACTGCTCAAAATTTTAGTATGTCAAGCAAATATGCTAAACAATGTGAAATTTCTAGAAATTGATGGTAATTAGGCCATTAGTTAGTGTACAATCATCATAAATAAATGATCATTAAAAGTTCTTAGACTTTGTTGTTTTCAGTTACTTATGAGTTCTTGGCAACCTTTTACTAGATTTGACCTAAAGTGGGATTTTGTGCAAAATGAGATTTCAACAACTACAAATAGGGCTGTAAACGAATTGAACGAATACGAACAAGGCCTTGTTCGTGGTCATTCGTTAAGGAAATAAATGTGTTAACGAACGGTTCATGAACGCTTACCGAACGAGATTTTATGTTCGTGTTCGTTCATTAAGGAAATGAGTGTGTTCGCGAACGGTTCACGAACACAAATAAATTTGGCGAACATGATGAAGGATAAAGGCAATGGATCTCTTATTGTGGAACGGAGGTCGATCGTATTCGTCGATGTAAATAATGAGAAATAAAAGGGGAAGATCGGTGCATAAACAAGTGAAATAGGGTTTCCTAGTTTAATTGTTAGGGTAATAATATAAATAAAAGTTTAATGGTAATACAATAAATAAAAGTTTAATAACATAAAAAGTATAGATAAAATGTATGAAAGTACACAAATATTTAATTAAAACACAAACATATGAACATAAACGAACGCAAACGAATGAATGTTCATGAACACGTTCACGAACACCTTACCGAACGTTCACGAACATAATTGAACGAACGAGACCTTAGTTCATGTTCGTTCCAAAATTTCTTGTTCATGTTCGTTCGTTTACTAAATGAACGAACATAAACGAACTTCCCGCCGAACGGTTCGATTCGTTTACATCCCTAGCTACAAATTGATAGAAACCAACCATAATCACTATTGAAATGAGTTTAAATTACAAAAAAAAACGTGATTAAGTTTAAAAATATAGAATTTGGTTTTGGAATTGGGATGGAAACCGATTCCATCTTTGGTAGTATTTCCTTATGAGTGGGAACTAATCAAACACGATTCAAATTCAAGAGGCTGTGGAATATAAGATGACATAAATAAGTTGCTTGGAAAACCTTTTTTTTTTCTCAAATGTTGGGTTATTGATAGTGGCGAAGCTTGAAAATTTCCACCAGGGGGTCGTAAGTCACCGGACCTAAAAATCGAGGGGTCGAAAACGTATACACCTAAAAAATTCTATACGAAACATGCAATGAGCAAAAAATCCCCCCCCCCCTCCCCCGGGCCTTCAAAGTTGCGCCCCTGGTTACTGAATGAATTCATGAGAAAGCGAAAGTGTCAAATGTTTAATATAAACATTGTGTGTGTCTTGTAAACACTTATATAACCAGATGACATCTTCACTTGTTGTAAATAATCGAGTTGTTGGTTCATAACATGATATATATGAAATACGTAAACAGTCATGTTTTCAATTGGAGACCCTAACTCGTTTAATAAACAAATTGTGTTCTTGGTTGAGAACTTATGATTCTCTTGAGTTCTTTGTAAATCTGAATTGAAATAAGAATCAACAAAATAGTACAGGAAATAATATCTTTACTGAGGCTTAGGAAACCTAGTTGCAACCAATTGCCTCTCGAAGGCCATCTCAGTTGCATTGCCGAAGAACAACATCATCAACGGCTACACAACTTAAAACACAGGTTAATAGTACAACACAACCATGCAAAAAGAAATCCAACATCATAACAAGTGAGACAGATGTAAGGCATTGCACAAATAAGGGTTTAACCTTATATACCTAACAAATGTACAACAAAACAATAAGCAACTACAACACCCTAACACATAAAACACCAATAAAGGAAAAAGTACAACACAACAATGCTAAAGCCACTTACAAATTAAGTCGTGTTTTACAAGAGTAAACCACAAGCTCACAATAATTAACATGTAGATCACAGCCTAATTCACAAACCAAAATCCAATATTATGCCATGGCTACGATAAAAGTCGCCCCCCGCCTTATGACAAAACTGGATGATAATCACAATTGCAATAGACATGTCGTATGTAAACTGGATGATAATCATTTAGGTATCTCGGATGAAGCCATGCCCATCTTCACAAACACCCGTGTTCTCCACTCCTCCTGAAGACTTTTCCCCGAGCCCACTTTAAAGAATATATACGATATAAAATTAAAAAGAAAAATATGAATGTTTAAAACACCTTTAAGGAATATATATATATATAAGATATAAAATTACAAAGAAATGAATGCTTAAAACATGTCACACATTATTACTCACATAATAATAGAATATTGTGTTTGAAAAAAATAAAAAAAAAAAAATCGGAAAAGCTGGTCAGTGTTCTTCAACGTCCCCTTTCGTCGTCCTCCATAATCTCATTTGCGATTTCACGTGAATCCAAGATTTCCATTGCAGTCGTCACGAATTCCTGCAATCAATTGCATATCTCCTCACTCCAATCACTTCAAACATTTCTCAAAAATCATCCAATTCCATATATAAACCTGTACGCAATCGCCATATTCCTATCCAAAAATTACGATTCCCCTTAAAAAACCCTAACAATCTTGCTGTCACTAAATTCTCCTCGAAACCTAAATTACGTTATTATCATAATCATAATCACAATCACGATACGTAACATAATTATTATAAATTCATCCCCTAATCTCGTCGTAATAGAATTGGTGAATGAAGTTTGGAGGCGTTGATTGCATTGAGATTATCGAAAACAGGAAATTGAAAATCTGGTTGATCGATTTGTTGATGAGATGGTGGATATTATTGGACAGGAGGCATAGGGAAGCAACATTTGGGATCCGGTTGGGACGGTGGTAACAGCGCCATTCAATGGCGCTGTTCAAACGTTTATTCTATCGTACTCCGCCGGATCGCCTCCAGGAGATCTCCGATAGGGTTTTTGGTACGCTTTTTACGTAACCTTTTTTACATGCACATGCAATCATATTTATTATTATTAATTAATGTTATATTAGGCTTCTTGTTTATCTGTTAGTTTGTCACTTATTTGGTAGCTTTCTATCTCTATAGTGTTAGGTTCTTTCTTTGTTCGTATGTTTTTGGTTATCCCCACGGATAGAGGTAAGGTTGTTGTAGTTCTGCTACCATTGGTTTTTTAGGGTGATGCTATACAAACACCATCCCCAATAGTGTACACCAGCTTGTTTGCCAAATCATAGGTTGTCTAGTATGCATGCTATAGCATGTCACATCATATGGGCCATAGTTGTCGATAGCGAATAGCGACAAGGCACCTATAGGCTACGTTGCGAATAGCGAATAGCGACACACTAGAAAAAGACTTTTGAAAATTTTTATATGTATATTATATCAAAATACCCTAGTATATATGCTATTTTATATGTATATTTAAACAAAAACCTATAAATCCAACTATTTTACAGCTATATCTAACTGTTATATACACAAAAAAGCCTTACTGTCGCTATTATCGCTATTCGTCGCTATGACCTATATAGCGACACATTGTCGCAACGCCATATAGCGAGCTATAGCGGTCGCTATAGCCACTATTAACAACTATGATATTGGCTGATGGTAGGGCAAAACATGGTCATACATGTTGAATTTTTTGTCGGTTTAGGTGGTTTGCTTGGGAAAAAGAGTGAAACTAGGTGGTGGGTAAGGTTTTTGTTTGTGCAAGTAGGTAGTTCACCATCTCAAACAGTGATCTTCACTCTTCGTTATAAGCTTGTCAGTTGTGTTCTGAAATGTCCCTACAATGGTCATAGACGGCCGCTGAATTGATGCAAGACCTTCTTAAAGTCCGCTGAAATGTATAGTGAGCGTCTGAAGACCGCTGAAGCTGATCACAACCTTTAATCAAGACCGCTGTTCCAGACCCATATCGTCCATAAGACCAAGGAACCAGACCCATATCTTAAAAAAAGCCGCTGTTTTGCTATTTGATGTAATAAAGAACTTGCAGAATCATGTGAAGATGTTTTGCTGTTGGGTGTAATAAACAAGTTGCAGAATCACGTGAATTATCTCATCCGTAAATATAATTTCAAACCCACCACTCGGGCCTTCTTTCGTGAAACACACATGCTCGTTTGCAATCCAAGTATTGGGTGTTGATTAAGATTGATAGTTAAATAGTAGAACAGTAAAAAAACACAAATACATAGCATCTTAAGTTAAAAGACCTGCAAGTTCTTTATTACACCCAAAAGCAAAACAACAGCAATATTCTTCAAAAGAACTGAATGATACAAAAGCAGATCAGCGGACTTCATGAAGATATTGGTTCACTACAGCGGTATTCTGAAGATTTTAGTTCATTCCAGCGGCCTAAACTTAAGAACTTGGATGTTTTCAGCGGTCTTCTGAAGCTCTTTCATCAAGACAGCGGTCTTCTAAAGCTCTTCATCAAAACAGCGGTCTTTATGGAAGGCATATGTCTGGTTCAGCTGTCTTTTAAAGGTCTTGGTTCCTTTGCAGGTCTTTCTCAACTGAAGACCGCTGAATGGATGTGTGAAATACCTAGTTTCACACACAAAATCTTTGCCCACCTAGTTTCACTCTTTGTGGACTCAAACCACCTAAACCTGCAAAAACTTCCATATATGTTTTAGCCCAAACTGGAGAACTCATCCCAAAAGACTAGTCTGGTGGGTGAAGGAGCACATTTAGTCTATAAACCTTTGTGGCCCATACAACCGATGTGAGACAAGTCTCGTATCTTGAATGGTCAACTAAGTCGTTTCTTTGTCGGTCAAAACACATACGGGCCATATGATTTGGGACCACATATACAACCCATATGACCATTTTCGCTCTACCATATCGTGTCGTATGACATGTAAGCGGTGTCTGGATATTGTGTCATTGGTGTTTGTTTAGTGGTGGCTGTTTATTATAAAGTTGTTTAGGTTTTAGGCTGCAAAAAGAGTAGAATCAGAGAACCAAAACTAATAGCATTCATTGAGAAAGAAGAGATTCTGCTCTTATAGGACTATTTGGCCTCTATGTAACATCTGAATTTGTAAACCTCTGATCTTAATTAAAGACAATTTGTCAATAGCGGCTATAGCGCGCTACGTAGCGTATAGGCCATATGTCGCTATATAGCATATTGCGATAAATAGCGACATTTTTATTTTATTTTTTTCAATTTTTTATCATCTCCACTGCTCAATACCTCAGGTTTGGTCTTATAATATGATATTCTGTATTTTTCTCATCTCCATAGCTCGATAATGTATTTTTCTGTTTCTCTACTTTCGCTAAACATGAAATAGCGGGAGCTATGTCGCCGCTATCGCTACATAGCATATTGACCGCCGTTCGCTATTGATAACTATGATTAAATATATTAATCATCTAACATCCGTTTCATTGATGTTACAGTATTTGATTGGTGCTACAAAACTGATGCACTGGAGGCAGATGCATACAAAACCTATATGGATGGCATGGTACCTCAGCTTCAAGTCTATAGTCCCGAGTCTTCTGCAATGGTTGTGAATTTCAAAGAAGGTGGTGATAGGAAGACCCCAATTGCCGATGCAGTATCCACACATGATATTACACTCAAGGAATACTCTTGGCAATATGACGGGTGTCCCTTGTTACCACTAGAAACTGTTGATAACTTTTTGCAGTCTTGTGATAGCTGGCTATCGGCTTCAAGTCAAAAAAACGTGCTCTTAGTGCATTGTGAAAGAGGAGGGTTGCCCATTCTCGCCTTTATGCTTGCTGGCCTTTTATTACTTAGAAAACAGTATACGGGTGAGCAAAAAACACTTGAAATTGTATATAAACAAGCTTCTCATGACGCAGTTTATATTTTGTCACCCTTAAATCCTCAACCGTCACAAATAAGGTATCTTCAATATGTCACAAAAAGAAATTTAGGGATTGATTGGCCACCTGAAGAAGCACCTTTAGCTTTGGATTGTCTTATACTTCGGGTCCTTCCAGTAATTGGTGGAAAGGGTTGTCGCCCCATTATCCGTATATACGGTCATGACCCGTTTTCAACAGAATCTAATAAAAGCTGTAAGCTTTTATTTTCAACCTTAACCTCAAAGAACAAGAAACATGCTCGCTGTTATCGAATGGTAAACATATCTGGATCCATGTTTATGAAAACTAGAGGTGGCAAAACGGGCTGGTTGGGGTAACGGGAACAACGGGCAGTTTTTATTTATATTGTTTTCATGGTAAATAGTATTCTAATCTTTGAATAAAAATAACACATTTGCACCCATCTGACCCGTTTCCTTATAAGCAATTATTGCTAGGGCTGCAAACGAATTGAAGGTTCAGCGAATAGTTCATGAAACGTTTGGTGGGAAGTTCATTTGTGTTTGTTCATTTAATAATTAACAGACACGAACGAGAAATTTTGTTCGTTAGTTAAATGAAGGAACATGAATACATGCCACGTTCGTTCATTTATGTTGGTGGATGTTCAGTAACGTGTCCGTTTATGTTCGATAGCTCATTAGTGCTTAAATTTTTTTTTTTATTTAAATACTTTAAAATTTGACAAATAAAATATTTAACAATCATCAATGTATTGTATATTATGTCCGTGAACACTTGTTTGTGTTCATGAACATTAGTTTGTGTTCGTTAGCTACAATACACAAACAAACACATTGATTTCCTTAATGAATGAACACGAACTGAAAATCTCGAACTGTTCGTGAACACATATATTTCCTTAACAAACGAACATGAACAAGGTCTTGTTCGTGTTCGTTCAGTTCATTTGCAGCCCTAATTATTGCTTGTTAGATATGATATATAACTTGAATCAGTCCATTCATTAATAAATGGTCTGAATTGCCACGTCTAGTGGAAACGTTATAAGAATACAACTTGGTCTGTTATATAATCCTGTAGCTTATGATTGCAGGATGAATGTCGTTTGGCAAAAATTGATATACATTTTCGTGTTCAAGGGGACGTTGTTCTTGAATGCATTCATTTACATGATGATCTTGTAAAGGAGGAGATGCTGTTCAGAGTAGTATTTCATACCGCTTTCATCCGAGGGTATGTATTGATGTTGGGTCGGGATGAAGTTGACAGTGTCTGGGATGCACGGGATCAACTTCCAAAAGACTTTAAAGCGGAGGTAGGACTTTGACTTTGACTTTGACTTTTCTATACCAGAATTAAATGCATATTCATATCTGTGTCAGGTGCTTTTTGTGGATGCTGATCCTCTACCATCTATTATCACCACAGACAGAGTATCGTCGTCTAACGGTAGTGAGACAAGTGGCTATGGTTCAGCTGATGAGTTCTTCGAGGTTGAGGATATATTTAGTCATCACGATCATGACATGGAGTCTACAACTTCATTTGAAGATGATATTTCAGAATTTGAAGTACAACCACATTCATCACAAGATCATATATCATATGATGCAAATCAAAACAGTCAGGTTAAGGATGATCCGAGTTTCGAGTTGGTAGAAAACGCTGACTCGAAGAACAAAAGTGTCAAAGATGTTGACTTGAAGAATACTATAGTCAATGAAGTTGACCTGAAGAATACAGTAGTCAAAGATGTTAATTTGAAGCCTGCAATAGCGAACGACGATGATCTGAAGTATAAGGTGGATTCACTTGAAGCGAAATTTGAGAGTTTCGTACATGAATGGATGACTAAAAGGTTAAAAGAAGATATGGAAAAGGCGAATAAGGTGGATAGTTTAAAAAAAGAAAGCCTAACAAGTGGAAGAAAGGGAAAACCATACGATATGTCACGGTGGACTCTTTTTGATAAACGGTTGTATAAGAAATCAAGACATTGGAGTGCACCACCACTATTGAAGAATTCTCAGTTATTAGAGAATAAAAAGGGATTGAAGAAACGAGCTTCTTGTCCACCATCTTTAGATTTGAAACGAGTGCCAAAAACTTATGATGCGGCTCTAAAGAAATTTGGAATTAAATCTGTTAAGGTCCCCGCACCACCTCCACAACCACCACCAGTAGAGAATAACAAGGTGGAAACACCAGCTCCACCACCAGTTCTGCCTCCTGCAACCCAATCACTAGGCGATGTGTCTCCAACTAAAAAACCTGTACAAGATGGTTTGGAAGTTCCACCTATTCCAACTGTGCCGCGACCACAAAGTACACAAGCTCCACCGCCACCTGCACCCGAATCAAAAGGTCCTCAACCTGTGTGTAAACCTGCATCTCCACCTCCACCTCCACCTCCGGTGCATGTAGCCCTGTCTCCTTCTCTCCCACCTCCGCCTCCACCACCACCGCCGCCGCCGCCGCCAGTGTATGAAGCCCCTACTCCATGTATAACACCCACACTTCCTATGCAAGGTGCTCCAACTCCACCACCTCCTCCTCCTCCACCACCACCACCAATGCATGAAGCCCCTCCTCCACCTACCCCACCCTCAATCTCTAAGGCACCACCTCCTCCACCATTGCCTGGCGGAGAGCCACCTCCACCTCCTCCACCAATTCCTGGACCACCACCTCCACCACTGATGCCTGGAGCACCACCTCCACCGCCTCCGCCAATGTATGGAGCACCTCCACCACCCCCACCGCCTGGAGTTCCACCTCCACCACCGATGCCTGGAGCACCACCTCCACCTCCCCCACTGCCTGGAGGAGCACCTCCACCTCCCCCGCCGCCTGGAGGAGCACGAGGACCACCCGGACCTCCACCACCACCAGGAGCACCCGGACCTCCACCACCACCTGGAGCACCTGGACCACCTGGTGGTCCTCCACCTCCACCTGGTCGACTAGGTGGTGGCCCAGGTAGAGGGCGTGGACGTGGTGCCGCAGTGAAAAGATCTAACTTAAAGCCATTGCACTGGAACAAGGTAACCAGGGCTCTGCAAGGAAGCTTGTGGGAGGAATTGCAAAGGCAAAGGTAGCCATCATTCTGATTGTGTAGAGTGCAATATATATTTTTATGCATGCATGTGTGTATATATATATCATTTCTTCTAACTGCTGATGTTATGCTATTGTATTTAGTCCGCCAGATGTTGATGTATCAGAACTTGAGACACTTTTCTCCAACGCACCCCGAAAAAAGCTGCTCCTAAAGCAGCAGATAAAAAAGCCGCTAGTTCAAAACCGGAAAAAATCCGATTGGTAATGCAATGTAAATTGAGTACTCATCCTTTAAATTTCCTTTTACTTTTTTTTTTATTATACTCTATGATAGAAGTAGCCCATTAATTTTTAGTTTAGTGATAATTACCTTTATCCGATTGGGTTCGTGATTCTAGATTGATCTAAGGAGGGCCAATAACACGGAAATTATGCTTACAAAGGTTAAAATGCCGCTGCCTGAAATCGTGGTACGTGCGGATATCATGTTGTAACACGTCTTTATTAGAGTAAATTACATGGTTTGTCCTTTAACTTTACATTAACTTGCATCGTTTGTCCTTTATCTTTCTAAATTACACCGATTGTCCTTTATTTGGAACTTTTGCACACCGCATGTCCTTTATACTAACCTCCATCCATTTTCATGGTTAAAACCAATCATGTGCCCTTACATGAGGGGCAAAATTGTCGTTTTATCATTTTCTATATGAGATTTTGTATTCCACATATGTAAACTAATTCTTTTTACATATATGTAATTACTTATAACGCATATATAAATTTAGTTATTACACATATGTAAATTACTTTTAACATGTATCGAATCATAAAAATACATAAATAAATGATAAAAATATCACACACACACATATGTAATGATTATTTATTAGGAGTTTTGAAAGTTAGTTTAAATGAGAAAGCTAAAAAACTACCAAAAATAGCCTAAAAACATACCAACTTTTTTACAATTACTATTTTATTAAATTTTGTTGTTTTTGTTATATAAAAAAAATACTACATATGTACTTACTACGAAAAAACCTAAACTCCCTAACCCACCCCCACACCCCCCGCTCCCCCCAAAAAAATATACATAAATAAATGATAAAAAAAATATCATTTATATCTAGTTTCTCATTTTTCTCTCCCTATATATATAAACATGAGATGTTTTTTAAGAACAATACACGTAAATTAAATAAAAATGACAAAATAACAGTTTTCTCGGTGTAATTTCTAAAGATAAAGGACAAACGATGCAAGTTGGTGTTAAGTTAAAGGACAAACCGTGTAATTTACTCTCTTTATTATTGGCTTCTTCGCTCTTAATAGATATACATATATTAGAAATTTATATGTGTTTATAATTTCTTAAACTTTTACGAGGATTAATGATAACAACCTTCTCTGCCATATGCAGGAAGCAGCTTTAGCTATGGATGAAACACTTTTAGATGTTGATCAAGTAGAAAATATTCTCAAATTTTGTCCTACAAAAGAAGAGATGGATCAACTCAAGGTGAAACCGCAACTTATTAGATATATTTACTCGATATTATACATTTTAATATATTTTAAACAGTTTTATAATCCTAGATATGAACCTTACTTTTCTTGATTTTTCCATATAAGTATTGATCTTCTGCATTGTGACTGTTCAGAATTTTAAAGGTGACATTGAGAAATTGGGCAAGTGTGAGCATGTGAGTATCAAGATCATAATAGTTTTTTTTCTTTTAATAATTATCCATATATGAACTTATTTCTAACACTCGAGATTTGAACGATATTGCAGTTTTTTCTGGAGCTAATGAGGGTGCCACGTATGGAGACAAAACTAAATATTTTTTTGTTCAAAATTCAATTTAGTTCTCAGGTTTGTGATCATAGGTTGAATGCCTGCTAGTTCTTAACTTCTTAAATGTTCTGATCTTTGTATATTTTATTATCTCATTTTGACTTTTCGTTCAGCTTGCAGATTTTAAGAAGAGTTTAAACCTCGTAAACTCGGCTTGTGACGAGGTGGTCCGTTATTATAAACGCTATACTCCTGTTTTTCTGTTATTGTTTTTAGGTACCTGATTTAGTTCTGTTATTGGTTTATTAGGTCCGGAAGTCGGTCAAATTGAAGGAAGTTATGAAGAGAATCTTATATTTAGGGAATACATTAAATCAAGGAACTGCTAGAGGTAATACCTTCATTAAGATAGAGATGATATATTTTTATTTATTAGTTTCTTCATGCTATCCAACGATTGCAGGTGCGGCAGTTGGTTTCAAGCTGGATAGTCTTTTGAAATTGACAGATACACGCGCATCAAACAGCCGGATGACCTTAATGCATTATCTCTGCAAGGTAGAACAAGCCCTTACACTCTATAACATTTTCCAGTTTTGATTACTACTAAATCAGCATTCTATGGTCCACACTAGGGATGAGATCGATACCCATACCCATACCCATACCAGTACCGAATTTGAACAAAACTGGGTATCGAATATATTGGTACTGTACAGGTACAAGTATGGGTAGGAGTATTTCGGTATGGTACCCACTTTGGTTTCTTTTTTATTTTTTGAGCAGTTATACGGGTACCAAATAGGTAAAATGGGTACGAGTACCAAAACGATACGGGTACCAAATAGGTACAAATGATACGGGTATTGTAAATACCTTAATACGAAATAAGCCATAATAAAAAAAAGTCCTCTTAAATTTCTATACAAAATCTGTATCAGCACCATTTTTTACCGGTACCCATATCGATACCAAAGTACTGAATACCGATATCAATAAAACTGGATACCCATACATGTACCGAATACCTAAAATAGATACATGTACCGGTACATATATGGTATGAGTACGGGTATTTGGGAAAAAAGTCTCATCCCTAGTACACACCCTCGAAAAGAGGTATTGCTGATATGATTTCCCTTTTTTCATGGTACAGCTTCTTGCGACCAAATCACCAACTCTTTTAGATTTCCCAGACGATCTTGGTAGCCTTGAAGCTGCAACAAAGGTTTAGAGTTAGATTAATCTTTTTTCGCTTTGATTTATTTTTAAAAACCTTTAGCAGATTACTTATTAATGCCTTAACTTGCAGATACAACTGAAAGCTTTAGCAGAAGAAATGCTAGCTCTTAGCAGTGGACTGAAAAAAGTACGGAATGAACTAGAAGCATGCGCAAACGATGGCCCTGTATCTGCAGGTTTTCACAAGGTAGGTAAACATCCTCTGGAGTTTCTCGTGAGATGTTTTGTTTCCACCTAATTTTAGAGGCAGTAACTCGTAAAAATGGGCCGGGTTAGGGTTGGTCGACCCACAAACACTTTTGATTATTTTCTATGATTTTTGGAAAAGATCAACATGTTAACTTTGATCACAAATAATATATATTATAACAATAGTAATCAAAATATTTAAATAAAAAAAGAGTCAATGCCACGTAGTTGAGGTTTGGCCAGTTTTGCAACTTTCATCCAAAGGTTTGTTTTTCCGCATCTGGATCCAAAAGATTTGAAATTTGCCATTTTATCATGCGCGTTAACTTCATCCATTTTTCTTTAGAACCTAATTGGAGACTTTTACTCCCATCTCACAAGATGGATATCCTTTCTTTCACAAGATTACCATTGTTGGCCATTTTATTTTATATTAATTACTTAAATAATCAAAATTTTCCAAACACTTAAACGTTAAACAACTGGTTATCTGACTGTTACAACTTAAGTGGATTTCTACTTATAGAATACATACACATGCATATTGCATATACTTATACACATACATACACACATGTGTGCATTGACAAAATACCGAAAAGTCAAATCACTGAGATTATTTTCTAGTATGGTTGAATCTAGCAACTTCCCATAAATCAAACCTCTAACGGAATTATAAAGTCCGTTTCTTTAGTTTCTTTTCTGTACCGAGATCTACACCATTTTGGTTATTTTCTGTGGAATTGACCATGTTGGTAGTCAAATCATCTGGCTTGGGAACATCACTAGCTTCTGCTGAGTTGGTAGAATCGGCTTCAACCGTTTGGTTAAGGGGAGCAGAATCATTAGTATTATTCAGTCGGATTCTTTTTTGGGACTTCCACCCACTCAGATATTTTCAATGACAACATCTGCACGACCCAAAGAAGGTATATCACACTAAGACAAAAATGAAGATTTGCTTTGCTGGGGGACGAAAGGTTGCGTGACATCTACCTAAAGAGTTGAAGAATAAGATAATATAAAATTCAAAAAACAAAACATTCTATCATTATGAGATAAATATTTAAGTTTCCAGTTATTCAAAAGACGAAAATACCCAGACTTAACGGAGAAAAATGCATGGAGTTAACGAGCCGGATGAAAATGGCAAGATTTCAAACCTTTTGGATCCAAATGCGGAAAAACAAACCATTGGACGTAAGTCGCAAAATTGGCCAAACCTTAGGGACGAAAATGGCATTTTACTCTAAAAAAAGTTAAAGAGTTTGTGTGCACTGAAATTAGACTTTGGGCACCTTTAACTCATTCTACATATTAGACCTGCTTCTTTTTTAGCTTCATCGTTTCTTGATTTGACCCATTTGAGATAAAACATAGCCCAAGTTAACCCATTTACGAATAAGTGGAGCGAAATTGCAACCTTTAACTAAATTCCAACCAGTGTTCGAAAAAGTGTTCAGTAGAGCTAAGGGGTCAAGTGACCTAGCTCTTAATCTTCTAAGTGGTTCATTTAAAGTTTTAAACTATAAAAAATATAGATCTTGTTAGATTATGCATACATGTGAGAATTAGGAATCTGATTCCACTGTGGGCTGTTTGCTTGACGAGAATAGAATGTGTTTTAGCGTGATTTTTTGTAAAACACGTAAATAAAACGTATTCTCTACTGTTTACATCGTTTAATAAAACTATCGTTTTCATGTAAAAATAACTAATGTTATTGAAGATTACTAATGTTTAGAACACTGATTAAGTATTTCTGGCATCATCAGACATTGCAGGACTTCATTGGCCATGCTGAAGCAGAAGTTACAAATGTTACAAATTTTTATACCGTTGTGGTAAATCTCAATAAATTTTTTCTGTTATTTTAGGACAAACCGGACCTAAAAGGAGCATAACCACAAGTTGATTTCTATTTCATTTCCATTTTGGGGACATACTTTCAATACTCTCAACTCTTAACGGATAACCAGGCCCTCATTGTTTTATAAGATTATAAATACGCTCTTAAATGTTTCTTTTGAAATTGTGTTCCCAAAAACAGTAATCGAATGAAATGAAGCTCCTTTTACGTATGATTTGCATTTTGGATTATTTCATTTAATTGTTTTTGTTATAGGGTAAAAGTGCTGATGGATTGGCCCTATATTTTGGTGAAGACCCAGCCCGTTGCCCTTTCGAACAAGGTAACTTTCATATACCTATATAGAGTAACATCAAAGTTAGATGTGGCAGTGTCGACCCATTTACTTAGGAATGAGCCAATTTGGGTCTTATTTTATCTCTAACGGGCCAAAAGAGGGAAAAAAACGTATAAGGAATTCAGAAAAAAAATTTGTTTTCACGCCAACACAACTCGTATCAAGAAAAGTACTTATTTTGATATGAACTTGTTTTGACCTGTTACCGAACCCGCGTGGCCTAGCCCGTTTTGCCACCTTTAATCGAAATAGTTATTGATTTATTATGTCTGCCTCTTTTTGGGCAGCTACTCAAACCCTTAGCAACTTTGTGAGACTATTCCAAAAATGCCACGAGGAGAACCTTAAACAGGCTGAACTCGAAAGAAAGAAAGCCGAAAAGGAGGCCGAGATGGAGAAAGCAAAAGCCGGAAAGTAAACAAACAGCACTCACATTATATTAAAAAAATCCTTAAAAATGGATTTTATGTGTTCTTCATAAGATCATGCGAAAGTCAAAGCTGTCTTGGTCAATGAAGAATTCGCAAGCCTGCTGCCAACCAGACCGGAAACTCAAATGGAAGTGATGATGAAAAAAAAGTCAAAGTGTCTGGTTAATGAAGATTTAACGGGTTCTTCATAAGAGGCTTGCAAAAATACTGCAAACAGGTGTACATACATATATGCAGGGCACAGTGAAGAAGATGTGTCCACCGTCGAAGATTATGAGAAGGATTGTAATTACAATCTTCATGAAACCATGGGTGATCATTGGTGTCTGTGTTCTCGGAAATCACACGGCCCCATCTGGACATAAGTTCGGGATTCAAATGGCGGCTCGTGGGGTCGAGCCAGGACAGCATATTGCATAACCATGTACAGATGTTTCTAACCCAACTAACTTAGCCATATTCGTTTATTCATCATTGTATTATATCACAATTTGTTGTATAGAAAACTAGGGATAGAATAGAAAATAGAATATAGAATATAGAGCATAGAATATAGAAAAATAGGCTATTGAATGTAATTTTTGTTAACTATGAGATATAGGCTGCAGATTTTTTAGATTCAAAATGAGGAATTTGTTAGTTTTTCATTATCAAATACCGGGTTTTGAATGAGGTTTAGTTGAGACTTTGATTATATTGGTTTCTAGCATTTCTGTACATTGTAACATATGTTACCTTAAAAAATAGTTGTTCTGTGTACATTTGAACATAACTAACATAACTTTATGTCTGAAAATCATTGTTTGTGTACATCAAAAAATACTTTCCGGAATGATTATTGGTTATGTACTTGAATTCTATTTCCTGTTTGAATTTGTGTCACTCAAGAATCAAAGTGATTTGTCTATCATGTGACTCGGGTACATTATAACAAGACATGATGCTTGAAGTATCTATTTGTATGTATTTAAACATAACTTTATAACTTTATGTCAAAAAAATATGTGTTGTTGAAAGTTAACTTTATGTCAAAAATATGTTGTTAAGTGTACATCACAACACGTACATAAGAACATAACTTCATGTATGATATGCTAATAAAAGTTGTATAAATGTTTATGTATGTAAAGCCAATGTTGTCGCACCTCAAAATAGGAATACAAGGATGTGACAAAATGTAACCATGAAGCACATCCATAGTCCGTTGAAGTTGTGCAGGCGTATGAGCTATCTATCTCAAACACTCGATCAATCGGAGTTTTTGATCGAGCAACTATTTGTTGCTTCTTGGAACTCCAATTAACTGGACGGGAACATTAACGTCATAATGTCAGCATGACATCAATATCATATTGGCAACAAAAATTATTTTGTTTAAACAAAAATGAAAAATAAACATAAAAACATAAATAAACAGCAAATATCCATCCATAAAGTTAAAAAAAGACATTCACCGGTAAATTTATCATTTAAAAAACATACGTTTGTAATACAGGTAACCAACATATGCCGACTTATAAAATTATCATTTTTTTACAAAGTTAAAAGTTAATAAACCAAGAGCAACGTACAACTTCGATTGCAGGGGCACATATAGCAATAACAGTTGAAAAAAACTAAAGACGTGACATTAAAATGCATATAATTATATGGTATCTTTACAACATGCGAAATAAGCCAGAGTTGCAAGTGAATGGGGTTACACCTTACAAATGAAAGACTTCCCAGAGGGTTTTATGAAGTCATTTCCATCAAAAATAATTTACAATTTACAAATTTAGAAAAGATTAATACCCTTCACATAAAAATCTAATTAGAACAAAAACCCTTTCAAAGTTGGCTACTTTTTTCAACTGCCAAATATCTTTCTTTAAAGAAAACAAAAACATTCTCTGGCTAATGAAGCCTTCTTCAAATAATATAACCGTATAATAAACATATTGCTCAGTAAAATATTTGGGATATAAAAGATGAAGCTGCTAACTTGTTGAATGTGAAATTTATTAGAATAGCAAAAGGAAAAAAGAAACAAACTTACAAAGTACAATCTTCAAGCATGCAGTTGTTGGCTTATGCGCGCTGTTGAATGCCGAGGGGCAACATTCACATACCCTGCAAATACACAAATGACATAAGGATTAAGAACAACTACACTTTACCTTTGAGACACTAATTCTTCATAATGGATGTGTTTGAGAGCTGAAACAGAAATTATAAAAGATTATATTTAGAAGAGGTAACCAAGTGGAAGTAACCGAAAAATTTAAAAAGGTCGCCACAAGTCTATTTTGAAAAAGATTAACAAAGCATCCAAATTTTGTGTCACCTTATCAAGGTAAGGCCACATATCATGAATTACATCAATCAACCAATCGACCAGCATGATCATAAAAAAACCAAGTTGCGTTGTTAAACAAAAATTGAAGAAAGACGAGTAACGATGCATGAATTTAGTACTCACGCGTTCGTAGTCAGGACGGGTCATGGATTGGCCCCCTTGAATGGGTCTGGTCTGTTTGATCGAAGGATCCAACTCTTTGATTAGTGATGTCATATAAATGGGTAATATTTAGATCAAGACCTAACCCATTGACAGTTGCCACTAATAGTGTACACACTGATCAATCCCAAAGTCAACACAAAGTTGTTGACTATTAAACATCATTCCATCTGGCACTGTATTCCATTCAGGTGGATGAATGACCAGGTGCATCATATTCAATTCTTGAAGGTATATTGTCATTGTTCCCATCAGTTGCTGTTGAGACTATAAACTATAGTCTATAAACTGATATACAAAAAAATAGATATTTAATAGCATTATAAATGTCTTGAAATATAGAGAAAACAATACAATTATTTTTATAATATGGTTTATAATTTATACCAGAATGTCTTCTTTAAAATGTGGACATACAGAATACACAGGTGCTTTATGATCATCAAATGTAAGAACTTAAATCTTATTTTTCTGGTATGTGTAATGAAAACAACACCAAAGAGCCGACGTGGTAACATGAAAGGGTGATTTGAGTTATTTTATATCAAACGGGCCAAAATTTATTAATAAAAAGGTTGGGTATACGGTCAACAGGTCTATGGGTCAAACGGGTTAGAATGTCCTAAAAGTTCTGTTCACAACCTTAGATTTTTTTTATTTTTTTTTTTAGATTTTAAATTCAAATTAACTTAGTACACTCTTTTAAGTATTTGTATGGGAAGTAATCAAATGAATGTTGGAAACCAGGCCTACTTCAGCTTAATCACCAATAAATTTAACAGAAAGACTACTTTAATTAAAATTGAAGGTACATAAACCCTAAACATATGATCTCTATTTATACTAAACAATCCCCTTGGAGAACAACTAACCTACTCCTATAAGAATATCAAATAAAATAAAACTACCATAAATACTAAATATTCCACCTAAAATAAACTAAACATTAGCATCCTCAACTTTTGAGTTATGACAAGATAGTTCCAACAATGAATAGATTTGTACGAGAAGTGGTCATAATGTCGTATGGATCGAATAGGTTGAAAATTGTCTAAGAAATGGAACGTCCTAAATCGTTTTGTGGAAAATTTAGTATTATTGTGATAAAATATGGTTTCGTAACCATATCTAACCCGATATTTATTTACTCTAAGGTGTGGGCTGCTCGGACAATCGGTTCCTTCTAAAACTCTTCTATTCACACCAACCTGTTTCATACAAATTTATGTTATCATACTGAAGTCAGTGAATAATTTAAAATTTTAACGTACAGTAAGTGAGGAAGAACAAATGTTACACCAATTTAAAAGAACTTCTACAAGTGCCTTTACATTGGAATTTAAAGTAAATTCAACATGAAAAATCTGAACATGCTGAAGCTTCTACAATTCGCTTTTATACAAATCTGAACAATCTGAATAATTATTTGACATGAAGGCACCAAAAAACCAAATCATCACAATATTGAAGACTATGGGATTATTATCATTTCTAGATACAAACTTAACTCTAGTAACTGACTTTGTTGCACAGAGGCTTGTAACATCCGTCGAAAAAAACGGGTTTCAAAACCCGCTTCGTTTATTAATCGAATAGTCAGTTACAATTTTCGTTGCTTATTTAATGCTCATTTTGATTTTAAACAATACATAATTAATAAATATATAGAATTTATAAACTATAATTAATAAACAATAAAAACGGACGAAGAAAAAAAATAAAGGAGGCTGCCGGGTTTCGAACCCGGGTCAGCCGGTTCAACAAACACCCAACATACCACTCCGCCACTTGACTTCTTTGTTAGCATATCGAAACAATTAATACTTAAGATGAAATTTGAGTTCAAACCGGACTTCCAGCGCGGCAGAACTCGCAATCACCGGAAAATCCAGCAATCCGCGAGTTCAGCCATTATTCCTTTTGACTATAACGTTATAACCGACGTAGACATCGGTTATAACCGACGTCGACATCGGTTATAACCGACGTCTAACAGTCAATTGCAGTCGTAACCGCCAGAGAAAACTTGACCACGAATTAAGACCAAATTCAGACCCAATTCATACCGATTCTTCCCTATAAATTCACACTCAAGCCTCTAGTAACCTTTTCGCTCAAAATCGCACAATTTATCGAAGTCTTAGCACTCGCCGGAGAAATTTTGAACTCGCCGGACTTTCACCGGAAAACCGAGACTTACACCAAATCGGTAAATTTCTCGACTCTTTCGTTTTCAATCCATTGTTAGACATATACTAACTTCAATCCTTCAACCAGAATCGGTTCCAGACGACGTTGCCGGAAATTCTGCACTCGCCGGAAAATCTCTGGAAATTCTGAAATCACACTGTAAATCGGTACAATCATCTAAACCCTCTGATATCTCTTGTTTAGTCACTTAATTTCACATCTCATTAATCAAAGCTATTAATTGATCCGCTCAGACGAAATTCACAAATCAGAGCCGACGACCTTTGCCGGAGTTCTGATAAAAACATCCTGTTCGGTACATTCGTTTCTGAAACTCTCTTTATCCATTACATTTCAATCATTTATATGTTAGACGAACGATTTAAGCAAGAACAGTCGGTCACTTTTGTTCTATGTCGTTTGTAAACGAAGAAGACGAAGTTAGGAATAAAGAATAAGTATAATTAAAATCACATAATCAAACGGGTTAGACACACAGTCCAGCGGTGGACTGTGCGCAAACAAAACAAACGTCACGAGTTCGAATCTTGCAACGTACCGACTTTCAGAATTAAAACCAACTTTTTTTAAAACTGAATCAGAACGAGTCACAGCATGTTTATAAAAATAATATAAACCGTATTTTAAACAGATTAGACACACAGCCCAACTGGTTGGGCTGTGCGCATACGAACCGAAGGACCCGAGTTCGACTCCGGGTCCCTGCAAGCGGTTCAGCCATTTTAAATCGTTTTAATATAAGCCAAATAAAATAACAGTTAATTAATATATATATATAATTAAAACAGAGAATATTTCATGTTAGACACGTAGCTCAGTTGGTAGAGCTGCGTGCGCGCGTACAAGAGGTCTCGGGTTCGAACCTCACTCAGCGCACAACATTTCCACAATCCAACCGGTCAACGGTCCGGTCAACGGCCGGTCAACGGTCAAAAAGTCAAAATTTTTATTTTCTTTTTATTTATTTATTTAATTTAAAAACCAATTAAAAATACTTAAAAATAATATTATATAAGTTAGAAAATGTTATTAAACTCACAAAAATAAACCTAAAAATTCATTTATTTACCGAACAATTTCGTTATTATTTTTAGGTTAGTTCTTCCTCGTCGATCAAATCCCAAAACTCGTGCGCATCCAACGTCATCAAGAGAACGCACCCAATGTGAGTGAATCTCTACCAATTCCCCGTTTTAATCACATTTTTGGGGTGTATCATGTGTCGCTTAATTATTTATTATATTCAAACACTTGTGCATCCATCATATCCGTGACTAAATGTGTATTCAATATGTATCAATTGTTGTATGGATTATGTTTATATTAAAGTTATCATTTTCAGTACATGCATTCCATTAGAGCCATCAGCTCCCCGTGGGAGACGGGTTGAGTACAGGTGCCTCATTCGATCGGCTCCGTTTGATTGAGCCTTGATCTCACATACATCATCATACATTTCAGACGATCGGCTCCGTTTGATTGAGCCTTGATCTCACATTACATTATCATTCATGTCATATACTCATTCATGGTGGTTTGTGATTGTTTGTTTATATATATGTTTGCTCACATATGACTATTGCACAACTTTTCAATATTAAATACAACAAGAAATCAATAACAATGTTTTTAAACAAGGTTCACTCGCCAACTTTTGTTGACCCAAAATTTCCCCCATTTTACACATGATACAGGTGATCCAGTTGAGGCAAGAAACACATAAGAGGGCCTAGAAGAATAAATCAGTTTAAGCTTGGATTGTTTTACTTAGTTTCATTTCCTTGTATTTGTATGAATTTGATTTGAACATTTAAGTTGTAATTTGAATTTAATAAATATGAAATATTTTAGTAAACATCATGAGCTTTGGTGATAACCCAATTATGCCCCGACTCTTATTCCACTGCGGGTCAGGGTGTGACAAGGCTAGACTTTCTTCTTATGATTCACGGAAACAAATAGAAAATGCACGTTATCAGCATGTTTGTGCCATAAAAAATGATGAAGACGGTTATCAGAATGCGGAGTTTGATTGTTAAGAGATGCTAATAAGTTTTTTTTGAACGGTAAACTTCATGTATAAGGTTATCACACTCTCCAAATCGGAGAGCTCCGTATTGTCCCACTTTGGCCAGGCTATGTTGACTTAACCGGGCCCACGTTGGCTTCAAAGTTTGGCTTTCTTGGGCGTTCCCCCGGGAAACCATACCACCGGCTGCCACTTCACAGTCATTGTAACACATGGTGGGATGAAAACCCGGTTGGGCTCAGGAAGACCCGTTTGCTATCGACAACAAGATTTCAATAGTCAGTGGTCGTAACCCTAATCCAGACTTCAATTTAGGTGGAGAGGATGATGTGATTCTGTAGATTAGGTCTTCGCTTCTGGGACGTGATATGATTCAATGGGTTGTTAAGAGTTAGTTGAGAAGTTTGGGGATTTAATTGTACAATTGTAATAGTTGAGGGGTGAATTGTGTCATATTGTAATACTTTTTGAATAGTTGTTATATGGAAATTAAAGCTAACCAATTAGGTTATGCTTGATTTGGGAATCTCTCTCTCTCTTTCTCTCTCTAGTTTCTCCCTCTTAAAATCGAGTTATCAGTGGTATCATATCAGAGTTCAGTCCATTGGACGCTCTTGAAATTCAATCAATCATTCACGTAATCTTGCACTCAATTCGATCAATTCGGCTTCGGTTTGTTTCAGTTTACTAAAACTGAACATTTGTTCATTCAATTTCATCCTGAATTTGGTTTAATTTCGGAATTAGTCATCAATCCGGTTAATTCATTTCAGCCTGAATCATTAAGGATGACGACTAGCACTACACAACAAGAAATGGAGAAATCCATCATGCATAAATCACTGTCGACCGAGAAAAATAGAAATTAATGTTCAAGGATTGAAAGCACAAACACAATCAATCTCAAAAAGTGTTCAAACAATGGCGATTGATGTAGATGAGAACAGAGCAGCTGTTGTGCAGATGCAGTTGTAGATTCAAGCTGTTTTGGATAAACTGTCAAACATGGAGAATAATAGTATAGGATTGGTTATGAATAACAATGGTCATCAAGAACAGAGATTAGCTCGTTTGGGATGACTGGATTTTCCTAAATTCAATGGAGAGGATGTTGAAGGATGGGTCTATAAGAGCAATCATACTTTTTGAAATAGACTAAACACCCGAAGATCAAAAGATGAGGTATGTTGTAGTTAGTTGGAAGGTTAAGCCCTACAATGTCACACCCGCTCGTAGCGGAAGCGCGAGGTGTGATTACGAAAAATTTTCATAGCATTCAATAGTGTAAACGTCTTGATGAATCAAAATAACCAATGATGCCAATTATATTTAATACCTGAAATAATAATACAAAATCAAAGTATATTGTTCCTAAACATAGCACAAGTGTTTCGAGTTTCACAAGATGTTTAAACAAAATTTAGTTTTTAATAACAAGGCTTTGACCCCTATATTCCGCACCAGGACGAAATACATGAGGCAAACCCTCCAAAAATGGCATCGTTTCTTGTAATCCTTGCTTTTGACATCCAACCCATGCGAAGTCTTTTACTATCGTGAAATACATGTTAGATAAAATTTCAACAATAATGTCAGTGAGTTCACGGTTTTGCTTGACACAAATGAATCTTTAAAAACATTTGATAAACTTTGTATAAAAACCGGTATGCATAGTGTCAATGAAATTCTTTGATCAATTAATGTTTTGCAAGGACATTAATATACGTGATGACATAAGCTAGAAACCAAACCTTGACAATGTTCCATCCTACCGAATCACTAAATCATAGTGACGCGCAACTAGCCGGACACAAAGCACTCCCGCATGGTATCGAGGACCAGGAGTGGAGCTTGCCTACACTCAATAGATCTATCCAGTTGTTCCTCGGTCTGTAGTGTGACTAATGGCTACTAATGCACACGCTTGATGTACTTATTATTAAAGGTAAAGTCAAATATGATTTGGAAAAAGTTGTAAATTACCCAAATTAAACAAATGAAATTTTCTGTTTTATTTCTCATTTGAATAAATCTGTTGAAGCTAGGGTTTATTATGAAGCATGCAATGATCCTAACTGGATGAATGCTATGAATGATCAAATAGAAGCACTTAATAGAAATAAAACTGGGGATCTTGTAGAGTTGCCTCATGATAGAAAACCTATTGGGTGTAAGTGGATTTATAAAATAAAATACAAATCATCAGGTGAGAAACGACAAGTATAAGGCTAGGTTAGTGGCTAAAGGGTATAGTCAAAGAGAGGGCATAGACTTTGATGAAACCTTCTCTCCTGTGGCTAAGATGATAACTGTTAGAAGTACGTTGTTAACTTTGGTTGTTTATAATATTTGGAATGTTTACCAACTTGATATTAATAATGCTTTTCTATATGGAGATCTTATAGATGTTTATATGAAACTGCTTGAGGGTTATTTTGATAAAAATGATACTGGGGTGTGCAAGTTGAACAAGTTATTATATGGGCTTAAACAAGCACTAAGAATGTGGAATGCTAAACTTGTAGGTTTCCTAATTGAGTTAGGGTTTATTCAAAGCAAATGTGATCACTCCATATTGTAGGAACTAGGTTCACTTTTATTAAAATATATTACAGAATATATAATAACGAGACTCTCGTTATTCATAGGGAATATGATAGTACAATCCGGTTACAAAACTCTATGAAATAAATGAAATACAAATATATTGTACCAATCTTGATTCAAGTCGACATCTTCGAAAAACTTCAACCGTACCTTGTTGTACGAATCTCTGCTGCAAGACAAACAAAAAATTGTTGACAGTTTTGGTTGAGGCACGTGTTCAACACGCTTCCCTTAAAACAGATTTCGCGCCTCTACTAAAGGCGCCGCGACTATTTCCCAGGGTACAACAGCCGAAGCAGTATGTATTGCCGGAGATGGCCACCCGCCCGAGGTTACACCGGATAAAATTATAGTGTTTGAACTCATGTGATGGAAAACAAGTAGAGAGTACTCATCTCTCTAGTTGGTCTTCAAGTGTTCATCCTCATTCTAGTATTCTTCATGTATCAAGCAATACCATATTCTTGTTCTCTCAAAAGAAGCACGTAGCCTACTATTTGTACAAGAGTTAAGGACTAGTGAAAGGTTTCACTTAATTATTCACTTAATTAGTCACTTAATTAGAGACTTAAAAACTCTAATAAAACTAATTAAATGTCATTTAGAAGCTCTACTCAAGAGTTTCTCTTTTATTTACCAAATGAAGATTCTAATTAATATTCATAATTTAATGAAATTATAAATATATTAAATATCCATTCACCAAATTTCCAACAATCCCCCACATGAATGAAGATCGTTCAAAACACATAAAATTTCCAATGGAACCTCGACATTTGAGTTTTGCATACGATAGGTAGGTGTTACCCTTTGAACCTTCGCTCATGAAATGCACTTAGCCCACTAGCTCTGAGTAGAACTTGATGTCTTTGAACTCGTCTGCCTTTTGTGCAGATAACAATACACTTCACACAAGACTCTCCCTAGCCGGGTCATCTCCTCATAGTCGTGTCCAATAATGGTCGTGGAACACTTTCCTAGTTCTGCGAGAGCTCTAGGAATTGTGCCCTCAATTCCATTCGAAGCGACCCCACTTCTCTCTAGCATAGGTGATCCCCTTAGATCATTAAAAGCATTGTGGTTATCGTGATTTATCCAAATCATTTACCACATGTTATGCTTAGCCTCACTCTTTGTCACTGAATATCATAGGAATAGACTGGGACGTATTTAAACACCCTTTTATACTTTGGGGTTATGTATAATCATATATACTAGCTTATGCATATATATCATTTATGCCCCCATAGTGACCACCCTTAGGCATATGAGCAAGTGGGATCTCCAGTCAACTAAGTTAGGTGTCCTTCACATACCCTTTTTCCATGGGCTTTAGTCTCCTTCCACAACTTGATCTCTAATAAACCCTCAGGTTGTTGGATCCATAACATTAACAAATGATTTTGCGTATTTGAGATCAGTTGTCATGATGTGTTCTTAACTCGTAAGTTAATTTGGCCTATTGTCAACTTCTAAGACTATAACCTCAGTGGCCATCTGAATCTGGTTATAATATACGTCTTTGTAAGATACGCGTATCATTTAAGGCAAACACATCTCCATTATACACTATGACCTTTGTGTCCTCCACTTAGTCGTCTATTTGCAATGTTAGACTGGATTACAAAATCCTTATTGCCAAACTTTTATGATACAAATGCAAGACACCCCCACATTTAAACGTTATAGGATATCATCCAGATGGGGTAATGAAAACCATTTCTACATACCCTTGTAGAGTTGTTTCTAAATGGATCCTCCCCCACATTTCTTGCCATTTGATCAACATATTTTTGTAACTTCACTTATGACGACATATACAAATATGATTGAACAAGATCAACCTCATGGTATCAGTGAATTCAACTCATATTGCATTAGCTTACATATGCTTCCGAGCTGACCAAAGCAACACATGTCATTGTCATAAGTTTGTCACAAACTTAGAATAATTCTCATGTCTTTTCCTTATAATGAATGAAAATTCTTCCTCAACTTTGTCTATACACAAATTCTTATTATGTTCATACACATTTGAATGTTTAGAGTTAATTAGTCTCCGTCAAGACCCATAATTAACCAAGTACTAGTCTAGCATGCTTTAGACTACAATACTTTAGCATGTGAACAGAAGATGCATCATTCTGGTTCTTCACAGCCCCAAGTATATCATAATATCACTTTGCAACATTCATCCTTGTTAAGACAAAATAATGAGACTTATTCACAATCCTAAAACATCAATATTTAGGAAAGTCTCACAAATTATTGTATATAGCACATAGCTAAACTTTATCATTCAGTTAAGGAACATAATTTGTTTACCTTTGATCTCCAACGTTTTACCATTGACTAATAAGGACTTAAACATAAGCCTTAATTCAAGTCACTTGGCGAACACATTCATCACCGACAAGATGAATGTTCCTCGTCTACAATCACTATTATGTGTGAGATAGAGTCAATTAGATCGACACTCAACAACATGGCATTCTTAATTTTTCCATAAGTGATTTGTACACATCTATTGTTATTCATTAGGAGATATGTATATTTAGGATGCTCTCCCAAATGAATATAAAATCTCCATATAGTTCTAACAATAATCAAGTGGTGGACGTATCTACGTAGAGATCACTTGGAACAAATCTCGCAAGATTTATCCAAGGTATACAATAACATATAGTACTTTTCATTCATATGTTAGAATTCACACTTGTGAATTTTCTAATGACTTCTAACAAAGTACTTTAACATGAATCTCGTTTGTGTATTTCATCTCAATACACTCACCACTCACTCGTAATGTGGTTACACATTTGATGTCTCGTCTTTGACTTTTAGTCAATGCAACAACTCTCAAGTTGTTCATGTCCAAATATTTTCATGTACTATCCATTTTGACGTTATAATTATTTTCCACAAAATAATTTATAAGTCATAAAATATTAGTGATTTATTTCTTTGTAAAAAATTTCATGTGTTATCCGAAGATATTGAACACAAAACAGTAATTACACTAGAAACTAAATCATAAGTGCCAAACACTTTTGAAATTTAAACGGAAACATAGACGATATGGAGACATCAAATATAAAGTGCTTATACCTTTAACACTTTATACTATGACCGGAATCTTCTCAACGGTATCGTCCCATGGCATGTCTTGAGGTACTCCCTCAATAAGACACCATGCAATAAGTACAAGTTCCTCATTTCATCTTGAAACTTTAAACTTAGATAATTCTTGCTCAAAACAACACCAAGTTTTTATAAAGACTACATTTAAGTAGTAAACTTGTGTCATACCCCGACCCGCAGCGGAAATAGAAGTCAGGGCATGTTTGGGTTATCACCAAAGCTCATGATATTTACAAAGAAGTTTCATATTTATTAAATTCAAATTAAAATTTAAATATCCAACAAAATTTCATATAATCACAAATAAAAATCTAAATGCTTGTTCCAACGAAAAAACTTGTTTATTCTTCTAGGCCATCCTTAGTATTTCTTTCCTCAACTTGATCACCTGTATCATGCGTAAAACAGAGGAAATTTTGGGTCAACAAAAGTTGGCGAGTGAACCTTGATAAAACATTTAAATAATTGATTTTTATGTTTATTTAAATAAAATTATGCATAAATCACATGTGAGCAAATGTATATATGTAACCAATCACAAACCACATTGAATGAATATATGACATGAATGATGATGTATCTGAGATCAAGGCTCAATCAAACGGAGCCGATCTAATGAGGCACCTGATGCTCAACCCGTATCCCACGAGGAACTGATTGGCCTAATGAAATGAGTGCACTGAAATGATAAAATGTATCCACATATAAACCACACTACAAGCAATGCACATTTGATCACGAAATGATATAGGCACAAGTGTTAAATAAAATAAAGAAATGATACGACACATGATACACCCCAAAACGTGATTAAAACGGGGAATTTGTAGAGATTCACTCACCTTGGGTGCGTATTCTTGAGTGGAAAAGAGAGCGCACGAGTTGGGAATTTAATCGATGAAGGAGTACTAACCTAAAATGATAACGCGACAATCCGATAACTAAATAACTTAATATTTAGAATAAAAACTTTGTTTAGACTTGAAGTTAATTTTATAATTTATATGGATATAATTAAGCCTTTGAAATTATGCATTTTTAAGCGTTTTAAATGTATTTTCTTTTAATATGAATTAGGAAATGGAATAATAAAAGAAAATTAAAAGCAGAATAAAATAAATAATAAATAAAATAAAAAAATATGTCAGTCTGACAGCCGTCAGACCGGTTTAATCCGGATTTTAAGCATGCGTGTTGAGACTCGAACCCGTGACCTCTCGGTTGCGTGCACACAGCTCTTCCAAGTGAGTTACGTGTCTAACCCGAAAGAATCTGGATTTTAATTATACTTATACACATTTTAGGTTTATTCAAATTTAATTAAATTTAAAAAGGTTATAATGGATCGAACCGGCCGCGCATCAAGGGTTTCGAACCCGAGACCTCTGCTGTAACTTGGACCCAGCCCAACCAACTGGGCTGGGTGTCTAACCCGTTAATACTTGAAATTTAATTATATTTATATGCTGAATAAGTGTATACAGAAATGATAGATTAAAAAGGGGTATAAATCAATCGAGCCGGTGTGTGCGCGTGGAATCGAACCGACGATCCCGGGTCTTGGCACCTGCCTGGCCCAACCAGTTGGGCTGGGTGCTTGACCCTGTTGTGATCCGTGTTATAATATATATATATATATATATATATATATATATATAACGCACGTCATCTTCTTCGTTTAACATTTGAACCAGTTATATACCCGCCCAAATTAAACCCTTTATCTACTGATAAAACTAATGTACATTGAGTTAATAAAATTCAAAAGAGAGGAATGAGAGTCTACCGAATACTGAAATGGAGGATCGCGGTTTTACGGCGGTGGAATTCCGACGGTTGACAGCGTTATCCGGCGAACATGGGGTTTTGAGCAGAGGAACAATAAGAGTAGAAAGGGGCGAGTTTTGATTGAGAAAAACGATTAGTATTTATAGGCGAGGACAGAGTGTTTGCTTTCGGCTTTTTTTGGAAACTCGGTGATTGGGAATTTGCCAAGCAGATGACAACCAACTAAATTGGGTTTTGCCAAAACTAAACCCAGAGCCAATTGTCGGAGAATTCAAAAAAATAAAAGAAAAGTCGCGTGAAGGGTGGACGATGATTCTGGTTAGTTGCAGGTTTCATCGCAATATCAAAATAAGAGTATTAAGATTCTAACATTTGCACAACCAGTGTGTGCAGCATAGTGGTGTTTGTGTATCCGGGGGAACCCGGGTTCGATTCCCGGTTCACCCATTTTTTTTAAACTGAATCTTCTTTAATTGTTTTTTTTATTAATCCTTTTTAATTACTATAAATATGTATTATTTAGGTGATTTATTTTATTTATTTAATTGATTATGTGATGCAAATAATTTTAAACCTTAATTATATATAGAATAGTTTAATATCTTAAACAATAAATAAAACTATCGAACGGCATAAAAAATACGCTTTAATTGATAAATTGGGGCGGGTTTAGAAACCTAATTTACACAATTGTTACAGTGTCCCCTACTTTTAGAAATTTCGTCCCGAAATTTAAGTAGTAGTTGTAACCGGAAAGAGATGCAGTTACTTTTCGCGCATTGAGTCTTCACGTTCCCAAGTAAACTCGGGTCCCCGTTTTGACTCCCAACGCACCCTGACGATTGGAATACGACTTCGCCTTAAACGCTTCTCACGAAATCCATGATTTCCACTGGTCTTTCAACGAAGTGCTTTGATTCATCAACTTGAATGTCTTCTAGAGGGATATGGAGATTTTCATCGGCGAGGCACTTTTTCAAGTTTGATACGTGGAACGTGGGTTGTATTCTGTTGAGCTCTTCTGGTAGGTCAAGCTTGTATGCTACAGGACCTACTCTTTCGAGTATCTTGAAAGGTCCTACGTAGCGTGGTGCTAGCTTGCCCTTCTGGCCAAAACGAACCACTCCCTTCCACTGTGATACTTTTAAAAGTACTTGATCACCAATGTCAAACTCCAAGGGATTTCGTCGTTGTCAGCATAACTCCTTTGACGACTTTGAGCCGCTAGAAGATTGTTTCGTATTTGAATGATTTTGTCGATTGTTTCTTGAATCAATTCAGGTCCGGTGATTTGCGCTTCACCAATTTCGTTCCAACATACTGGAGATCGGCATTTACGACCATATAAAGCTTCGAAAGGAGCCATGCCGATACGTGAATGATGGCTATTGTTGTACGAAAACTCGACTAATGGTAGATGAGCGTCCCAGTTCCCTTTGAAGTCTATGACACATGCTCGAAGCATGTCTTCAAGGGTTTGGATGGTGCGTTCAGATTGACCATTAGTTTGAGGGTGAAAGGCGGTGCTAAGGTCTAACCGTGTACCCAAAGCGGTTTGTATGGCTCGCCAAGTTCGTGAAGTGAAACGACCATCACGGTCTGAAATGATGATTAATGGTACACCATGACGGCTTACGATCTCGCTGATGTAGATACGAGCTAGCTTCTCGTTCTTGAAGTCCTCGCGAATCGGATGAAATGAGCTGATTTTGTAAGACGATCAATGATTACCCATATGGTGTCATACCCACTGGAGGTGCGGTCCATGGTTATGTTTTCCCACTTCCATACAGGTATTTCGGGTTGGACCAGAAGTCCTGAAGGTCTTTGATGTTCAGCTTTCACTTTGGAACATGTAAGGCACTTGGAAACAAAAACAGCGATATCCTTTTTCATGCCAGGCCACCAGTAGGTGTATCGTAGGTCTTGATACATCTTATCGGCTCCTGGGTGTACAGAGTATCGTGTTTTGTGCGCCTCACTCATGAGGAAATCATGAAGGTTGTCACGATCGGGAATCCATATGCAGTTTAAATAATATAGAATACCGTCGGATTTGGTTTCAATTTTGAGTTCAGCTCCACATAACAGCTCATCGCGTACGTCATTTTCCGTTACAGAGATATGTTGAGCTGCCCGGATTCGATCCTTGATATCGGTTATGATTTGCGAACATAGAAGACGAATAGAGTTCGCATATCCCTTTCGACTAAGCGCATCAGCCACCACGTTTCCCTTGTCAGGATGATACCGAATCTCGCACTCGTAATCGTTGAGCAGTTCGACCCACCTTCGTTGCCTCATATTCAACTCTTTTTGATTGAAGATATGCTGGACACTCTTGTGGTCAGTGTATATTTCACACTTGGTACCGTAAAGATAATGTCTCCATATCTTGAGAGCGAACACAACGGCTCCAAGTTCCAGGTCGTGGGTGGTGTAATTTTTCTCATGAACTTTGAGTTGCCTAGAGGCATAGGCTATCACCTTTCCTCTTTGCATCAGTACACAACCTAGACCTTGCCCTGATGCGTCGCAATAAACCACAAAGTCATCGCAACCCTCAGGGAGTGTAAGGATAGGTGCGTCACAAAGCCTTTGCTTTAAAGTTTGGAAGGCCTCCTCTTGCTTAGGCCCCAAATGAAGGGTTTTCCCTTGTGAGTCAAGGCCGTGAGCGGAACGGCGATACGGGAAAAATTGGCAATGAAGCGTCGGTAGTAACCAGCCAAGCCAAGAAATGACCTAACTTCGGTAGGGGTGCGTGGCGCTTGCCATTCTTGTACGGCCTTGATTTTCGAAGGATCGACATGAATCCCTTTGTCATTGACGACATGACCAAGGAATTGTACCTCACTTAACCAGAATTTGCATTTTGAGAATTTAGCGTAAAGCTTTTTAGTCCTTAAGAGTGTAAGAATGAGTCGAATGTGTCGCTCATGATCGGATTTTGACTTGAAGTAGATGAGAATGTCGTCGATGAAGACTATGAAGAAATGGTCGAGATAGGGTTTGCATACCCTATTCATCAAATCCATGAAGACAGCGGGGGCGTTGGTTAAACCGAAGGGCATAACCATGAACTCGTAATGACCATAACAAGTTCGGAAGACAGTTTTTGGAATATCTTCTTCGCGCACTCTAAGCTGATGATAACCAGAACGAAGGTCGATTTTGGAAAAACAGGTGGCGCCTTGAAGTTGGTCTAGAAGGTCATCAATACGAGGCAGTGGATAGCGATTCTTAACCGTCAACTTGTTGAGTTCTCTATAATCAATGCACATGCGAAACGTTCCATTTTTCTTCCTCACAAAAAGAACGGGCGCACCCCAAGGCGATGAGCTAGGACGTATGAATCCTTTGTCAGTCAGCTCTTGCAGTTGACTGGCCAACTCTTGCATCTCGGATGGGGCGAACCTATAGGGAGATTTTGCGACCGGTGTAGCACCGGGCACAAGGTCGATTCGAAATTCGACTTCTCTCGCAGGAGGAAGTCCCGAAACGTCGTCGGGAAAAACTTGCGGGAATTCTTTCACAATTGAAATATCTTCGAGCTTCCTCTCCTTGCCTTCCTTCTTGACGACGTGAGCTAGAAATGCGACGTAATTCTTGCGAAGATAACTTCGGGCTTGGAGGCAGGACATCAAGTTGAGCCCTTTCGAAGGAGTTTCCCCAAAGATACGTAGTGTCTGACCGTCGGCGAGAGGAATACGAATAAACTTTTCATGGCACACCACTTCAGCGTGATGTTGGCTGAGCCAGTCCATGCCGATGATAACATCGAAACTTCCCAATTTCATAGGAATGAGATCAATTGAAAAATCGTGATCATTTAGGGTGAGAGTACAATCGCGTATAATAGAATTTAATGAAATGGGTTTCCCGTCAGCAACTTCTACCGTCAAAGATTCAACGAGACTATCACGAGGTAGGTCGAGAATAGATTCGAATTCTAAAGACACAAAGCTCTTATCCGCACCAGTATCGAATAATATGGATGCATAACTACCATTTACGAGAAACGTACCGTTAACCACATTGTTGTCAGCCCTGGCTTGGTTGGCGTTGATATTGAAATCTCTTCCTCTAGCAGGTGGAGGAGCTTGGTTAGCTTGGTTTACCGGGTTTGCTTGGGCTTGGGAATTGATGATGTTCACCAGGTATGGGCAAGTATTTATGAAGTGGGTTGGGTCCCCACAATTAAAACAGGCTCTTATGGATTGCATCATGGGGTAGTTGGGTTGGTAGTAAGGTTGGGCTGTGAGTTGTGCAGGTGGTAGAAGTAAGGGTTGTTGGGCTTAGCCCACCATTTGATTTTGGGTTTGGGTTGGAGGCTGACTGCGGTTTGATCGCTGAAGGGTACGACAGGTTTGGATAGTGTGACCCACACGGCCACAACTTGTGCAATGTTGGCAAGGGTTTTCAGGAGGGTGATTGTCACACCCCGACCCGTAGCGGAAAAGGTGATCGGGGCATGATTGGGTTATCATCAAAGCTCATGACATTTATTATGCGATTCATATTTATTAAATACAATTTAATGGAAATTTACAATAAATGTTACAACATGTTCTAGCTATCAATCTAAGCATCTTTGTTCTCTTCTAAGGCATTTCGTATGTTTTCTTTGCTTCAACCTGTTCACCTGTATCATGTGTAAAAAGGTTTTGGATCAACATAAAGTTGGCGAGTGAATCCTATGGATAAACATTTGAACAAGTTTATTAAATTGATTATGAAATATGTGCACAACCAAACATGAGTAAAAATAGATGTAAACTTATTCAACAATCATTAGATATTAAATAAATCACACATGAACAATAATGGAACATTTAGAGGCACGCGTTGCTCTACTCGTCTCTCACGAGGAACTGATGGGCCTAATGAATGAATTGCATAAACATGAATATATGAATGACACAACTACAAACAATATAAACTCAATGATACACACATGAACAATAAAGAATTGGTTTTGAGGCACGCGTTGTTCAACTCGTCTCCCGCGAGGAACTGATGGGCTTAATGAATAAATTTCATAGAATTTGATAAAATGGAATAAGTAATTACAACAATATAAACAATCTAAGTTTAGATCACGATATGGTATGGCACAAATTTAAATAAACGAGTTAATTATTTGAGACACATGACACACCCCAAAACGTGTAATTAAAAAGGGGAGTTGTAAGATTCACTCACAGTGGGTGCGTTCGGTTGATGATGTTAAATGCACGCGAAATGGTTTTAACCACAAGTGTGATTAACCTAGATAAATATCATTATGGTTCGGTAAGTAAACGGATTTTATTAATCTATTTTAGTAGGATTGTTGGGTGTATTTTTGTGAGTTTAAGGCTATTTTCTAACCTTAAAAATGTTATTTTTAAGTATTTTTAATTGATTTTTAATTAAAATAATTAAATAAAAATAATAAAAAAATTTGACTTTTTCTGACCGTTGACTTTGACCGTTGACTGACCGTTGACCGGTTCGAGTGTGAATATAAGTGTGCTGGGTGAGGCTCGAACCCGAGACCTCCCGTACGCGTGCACGCAGCTCTACCAACTGAGCTACGTGTCTAACCCGTCATATATCTGTTTTTAATTATATTTATATATTAATTAATTTAAACAGAAAATCCTTTTATTTAAAAACGATTTAATTTGATTCGGACGGTGCGCTCCACAGGTCTCGAACCCGGGACCTGTGGCTTAAACTAACACACAGTCCACCGCTGGACTGTGTGTTTAACATGTTATATAATCCGATTTTTATTATACTTAAATACAAACTGAACATTTCTTTTTCTGCCTTGAATAAAAAGATAGATAATTGTCCGAGTCGGTGCAGAAGACCGGACTCGAACTGGCGTCCCGTGATTAAACATACACACAGTCCACCACTGGACTGTGTGTCTAACTTGGTTATTATTCCGGTTATTAATATACTTAACATATACATAAAATGAATCCGGTTCAGTTAACAAAAAAGAAATTTTTATTAAGGCAGCGTATGTGGAAACAAGATTCGAACTCGAGACCTTTGCGTTTAATGTGCACACAGTCCACCGTTGGACTGTGTGTCTAACCCGATTAATAAGTTGATTTTAATTATACTTATATGATACCGAACTTCATCTTCTTCGTTGAGTTTTAACCAGAATCGATAACTGACGGGTTCAATGTTTTAATCGGTTTCTTAGCGTGTTTCAGTTCATTACGGTGAGATATAGGTGAAAAGAAAAAGAAATTAGGCGAAGAGGTATACCGACTGTCTTCCTCTGTTTTCCGGCAGAACTCCGGCGACAACAATAGGCTCCGGCGACGAGTGTCTTGCAGCAACGAGTCTCCAGAAAGCTTGAAAAAGGTATGGGTGACTTCGGTATAAGCTTAGGGGGTTCAATAAGGCTCGGAAATGGAGAACCCGGTTTTCCGGCGACAAACAGAAGAATTCCGGCGAGTGGGTTTTCGCCGAGAAAGGGTGTGGTTTTGAGCGAAAGTGTTTGCAGAGGTTCGAGGGGGTATTTATAGGGCAAATTATCGATGAACTTGGTCTGATTTCCGACTGGATTCGTCGGTTATAAAAACTCCGGCGGTTATAACTTTGGTCGCGGACCCAGACGTCGGTTATAACCGATGTAGCGTTTATGTCTTACGTTATAACTGAAGGAAACGTTAAGTTTCGCGAGATTACCGGGATTTCCGACGACTGAACTTTTGGGCGCCGGTTTTGAATTCAGAAAGTCACTTTATGAATTAAATGATTCCAATATTTAACAAACAATACAAGTGGCGCAGTGGTTTGTGTGTGTGTGTTAAGTTTGTTTGTGAACCGGTTACTGACCCGGGTTCGAAACCCGGCAGAACCAAAACATTTTTATTTTGCGATTTTTAACAGTTTTTCAAAAACTAATTATATATTCCCGTATAATAATTGATTATGTATCGTTTAAAATTATTTTGGGCATTTAATTCGCAACGAAAATTTTAACTGACTGTTCGGTTGATAAACGGAGCGGGTTTGGTAAATCCGTTTTTGACGGATGTTACAGTGATGGTATTGGCAACGGTTACACTTTGGGTGTGGGCCAGTGTATGGCCTTTTGAATGGTGCGGCTGGAGGGGCGACTTGCGTGATTGGAGCAGCAGTGATGGGAGGGTTTGTTTGGGTGACAGCAAAGTTCTTGCCATTTCGCTTCCTCTTACCAGCAAACTTCGAGGATGAACCTGAGTGGTTTGGAATTGGGGTCTCAATGGGTGTTTTCTTCTTCTCATCTTTAAATTTGCCATTTCGAATGTGATTTTTAGTGAGTTTCCTAGCTAACTCCATTGCGGCTTCGAGTGTTGCAGGCGAAGTGCTTAAAACCGAATCTTGGATTTTCGAGGGGAGGCCTCGAATGTAGTGTTCAATTAAGCGGTATAATGGGGTGAACAGATTTTGAACCATTTGGTTCAACTCAAGAAACCTCTTGTTGTAGGAGGTGTGATCTCCTTCCTTTTGCTTTAGAGAATGGAATTCATCTTCAAGCCTCTTGATCTCGCTTCTCGGGCAGAAGCGTCTTGTCATGATCTCTCTTAATTCCTCCCATGATAAGGCCATGGCATCGTCTCGCTTTCCTTTTTCCGTGTTCCACCAGGTAAGGGCTACCCCAAACAATCTTCCAGTCGCGTATCGTACCTTATGGTCCTCGAGACAGTCGCAATTGAGAAAGGTGTTTTCCATCTCCTCAAACCAGTGAAGGAGAGCGGTGACACCTTCAGTTCCTTCATATTTTGGGGGATCGCAGGACTTGAAGTGTTTGTAGGTGCATTTGGGGGTTTTGGGAGGAGGGTTGGCGACGCTTTGGTCTTCTTGGTTGGGAGAGTTGATGGGATTAGCGGTGAGGGCTTGCTGAACTTATAGCACGATGTCAGGAAGCACTGCGGCCATTTGTTAGCAATTTGCATGGCCAAGTGTTCGTTTGACTTTCCTGACCTTCTACCTCCACGTAATTGCCTAGCAGACATCTACAGGAATATATGTAGGGAGATTGTGAGTTCAAGAATTTCCTAGGTGTCATGTGTCGTAAAAAGAATGAAAACAACATAACTGAAAATAATTTAACTACATCCATAGGATGTCTTGGGTTTGCTCATGTTTGGGCCTCCAAATGTCCCCATACCATTGCCTGTGTAGTCATGTGGGCCCCCATGACTATTGGGCTTGGTAGGATTCACATTGGTGTCGGCGGGTTAACACTCGCACCACCCGAATGAAAATCGTAAAACATGATTGCGAGATGTATGGTCGGAGGGTGTCCAGGTGTGGACACAATGACAGCTCAAAGTGGGGTTAGTTCACACGACGTTTGGTATAGCATGCTTTGGCCTAATAGGTCCTTTGTACTCTCATCGTTAGTCCCCAGGTAGGCAAACTGGTCATTTATTTTAGATTTATACGAATGCCAAGCCTAGACAGGACGTTCCGACTACCGATACTCGTACCCTTCCAGTTACTACATGCCCGTCGTGAAAACTCACTTTGATGTGATTTGAAAAATATGAAAACATTGCAAAAATCTTCGAAAAGAAATAACGGAAATTGTGAAATTATGAGGTGTGTGCTTTCATAGATATGATATGATATGAGGGTATGATCTATGATGAGCATTGCATATTAACATGTACTTGTGAGAATGTTTGCATAATGTTGTGTGTGAATATAAACATGAAACATATAAACATCATGAATTTTGCATGTAACACATAAACAATTTAAATCTAGTCAACTATAGTATAGGCTCTAAAGGTCTAATAACCTATCCTATATCCCTATAGTCACAAGCTCTGATACCAATATGTCACACCCCGACTCGCAGCGGAAATATAAGTCAGGGAATGATTGGGTTATCACCAAAGCTCATGATATTTACTAAGAAGTTTCATATTTATTAAATTCAAATTAAAATTTAAATATCCAACAAAATTTCATACAATCACAAATAAAAATCTAAATGCTTGTTCCAAAGAAATAACTTGTTTATTCTTCTAGGCCATCCTAAGTGTTTCTTTCCTCAACTTGATCACCTGTAAAATGCGTAAAACAGAGGAAATTTTGGGTCAACAAAAGTTGGCGAGTGAACCTTGATAAAACATTTAAATAATTGATTTTTATGTTTATTTAAATAAAATTGTGCATAAATCACATGTGAGCAAATGTATATATGTAACCAATCACAAACCACATTGAATGAATATATGACATGAATGATGATGTATCTGAGATCAAGGCTCAATCAAACGGAGCCGATCTAATGAGGCACCTGATGCTCAACCCGTATCCCATGAGGAACTGATGGGCCTAATGAAATGAGTGCACTGAAATGATAAAATGTATCCACATATAAACCACACTACAAGCAATACACATTTGATCACGAAATGATATAGGCACAAGTGTTAAATAAAATAAAGAAATGATACCACACATGATACACCCCAAAACGTGATTAAAACGGGGAATTTGTAGAGATTCAATCACCTTGGGTGCGTATTCTTGAGTGGAAAAGAGAGCGCACGAGTTGGAAATTTAATCGATGAAGGAGTACTAACCTAAAATGATAACGCGACAATCCGATAAATAAATAACTTAATATTTAGAATAAAAACTTTGTTTAGATTTTAAGTTAATTTTATAATTTATATGAATATAATTAAGCCTTTGAAATTATGCATTTTTAAGCGTTTTAAATGTATTTTCTTTTAATATGAGTTAGGAAATGGAATAATAAAAGAAAATTAAAAGCAGAATAAAATAAATAATAAATAAAATAAAAAAATATGTCAGTCTGACAGCTGGCAGACCGGTATAATCTGGATTTTAAGCATGCGTGTTGAGACTCGAACCCGTGACCTCTCGGTTGCGTGCACGCAGCTCTTCCAACTGAGCTACGTGTCTAACTCGAAAGAATCTGGATTTTAATTATACTTATACACATTTTAGGTTTATTCAAATTTAATTAAATTTAAAAAGGTTATACTGGATCGAACCGGACGCGCATCAAGGGTTTCGAACCCGAGACCTCTGTTGTAACTTGCACCCAGCCCAACCAACTGGGCTATGTGTCTAACCCGTTAATACTTGAAATTTAATTATATTTATATGTTGAATAAGTGTAAACAGAAATGATAGATTAAAAAGGGGTTTAAATCAATCGAGCCGGTGTGTGCGCGTGGAATCGAACCCACGATCCCGGGTCTTGGCACCTGGCCCATTATAATATATATATATATAACGCACGTCATCTTCTTCGTTTAACATTTGAACCAGTTATATACCCGCCCAAATTAAACCCTTTATCTACTGATAAAACTAATGTACATTGAGTTAATAAAATTCAAAAGAGAGGAATGAGAGTCTACCGATTACTGAAAAGGAGGATCGCGGTTTTACGGCGGTGGAATTCCGGCGGTTGACAGCGTTATCCGGCGAACATGGGGTTTTGAGCAGAGGAACAATAAGAGTAGAAAGGGGCGAGTTTTGATTGAGAAAAACGATTAGTATTTATAGGCGAGGACAGGGTGTTTGCTTTCGGCTTTTTTTGGAAACTCGATTCGGTGATTGGCAATTTGCCAAGCAGATGACAAACAACTAAATTGGGTTTTGCCAAAAATAAACCCAGCGCCAATTGTCGGAGAATTCAAAAAAAGAAAGAAAAGGCGCGTGAAGGGTGGACGATGATTCTGGTTAGTTGCAGGTTTCATCGCAATATCAAAATAAGAGTATTAAGATTCTAACATTTGCACAACCAGTGTGTGCAGCATAGTGGTGTTTGTGGTGTGTGTGTATCCGGGGGAACCCGGGTTCGATTCCCGGTTCACCCATTTTTTTTAAAACTGAATTTTCTTTAATTCTTTTTTTTATTAATCCTTTTTAATTACTATAAATATGTATTATTTAGGTGATTTATTTTATTTATTTAATTGATTATGTGATGCAAATAATTTTAAACCTTAATTATATATAGAATAGTTTAATATCTTAAACAACAAATAAAACTATCGAACGGCATAAAAAATACGCTTTAATTGATAAATTGGAGCGGGTTTTCGAAACCCAATTTACACAATTGTTACAACTTGAACAATTAAATTTGTTCACAACAACATCAAGTTGTTTTCCACCAAATAATATCCACGAGAATGAACGTTAAACGTTTTCCAATGATAAGTTTATAAAAATAAATCATTTCTCATCATTTTTAATGCACACATAGGCAACTAAATGTTTACATAAAAATTTCCATTCATTATGGCTTATACAATGTACAATCTCTTATATTGTATTTGTGATACATGTTTCTAACACACGTGTTAGAAAATTTAAGTCATTCTATATATATAGAACATGACCATTTAGATTTAGAAATCACAAATTAAAGTTGGCGATAAATCCCACACAACTACACCATCACTTTATGGTGATTTAATTCTTGTATTCTTACTCTTGTAGTATTCAATTCTCATCAGGTTAGGCACATAGCCTACTTTTAATACATGAGCCATGGGGTGGAGAAAAATCTCACTCAATTAGAGATTTTATTAGAGACTAAACTCTAATAAAAACTAATAAATTGACATAAAACTCTACTTAAGAGTTTATCTTCCATTCTCAATTAGAGATTTTATTAGAGACTTAAACTCTAATAAAAGCTAATAAATTGATATAAAACTCTACTTAAGAGTTTATCTTCCATACTCAATTAGAGATTTCATTAGAGACATAAACTCTAACAAAAACTAATACATTGACATAAAACTCTACTTAAGAGTTGAACTTCCATATGAAAAATCTAGTAAATGATTTTAATGTCATTAAAGTCATAGAACAACACCATCACTTTATGGTGATTTAATTCTTAAAGCCAATCAACTTCAATTCTTGAGTTAGTTTTCTAGTTTTCTCATTTATATCTAGTTTTCTCATGATCCTCTCCCTATATATATATATATATATATATATATATATATATATATATATATATATATATATATACATACACATGTTTAAACTGGTTGATTGTTTAAAAAAAACCGACAACTCTCTTTAACTCCTAAATTTTGCTTATATACCAAGCTCGATGGAGTAAAAAGAGAAATTTGTCGGGTTTTTTAAACAATCAACTCATGAAAACATATATAAATATTTCATAATGAGATAGAACAAAAAAAAGTAGTTCGGCCTGAAAAGGACAATCTAAATTTAATCCCTAAGATTTTAGTTTTAGACGTGTATAATCTAAAATGTTTCTATATCTAATCGATTGCCTACAGTGATGGTTACGGACACAAACTAGAAATTGCAAGCAGTGACAAGCAAATTGCAATTTATTATTTTAAAAATGTTTTGTACCCTCAAATGGGTTAACCCTTCCCCAAAACAAATATAAAGCACGTATACAGATCGAAATATATAACAAATATAGGACGTCTTTTAATATTTTATCAATTTGTTATGTATAATATATTAAATTAAATTAGGATTATTGCTATAATTTAAACGGATACCAATGGTAATGATTTACATTATTATTTGTACGGTTAGTTTTTATTTATTTATTTGTTTATAATTTCAAAAAGGTTTATCGAAAAAGGAATAAAAGGTGGTTCCAATTTATGTAAAAACTCAACAATACGCAACTTTTAAGATCCGGTTTTTATACCGAACCGGATTGGGCTAAAAAACGGTTTAATCGGGTGTTTCGGGCGATTCAACCGAGTGTACCCAACGGTTTAACTAGTCCTACCAGACGGTTCAACCGATACTACCGAGCGTAAAACAATCAACATATATATAAATATATATATAGGAGAAGGATTCGTTAGGAACCACCCTTTATTGTGAGAACCACGAGAACCATTGCGAACACAAACAATAATACTTAAGAAAAATCTAAAAAACACTCAATTTTTTTTGATTTTTTAAATATATTTTTTTTTGAAAAAAGTCGCTATATTTTGTCAACAAAAAAAAATAAAGTTTTTTTTCAAAAAATATTGAGTAACAGTTATCCATGCACATGTGCATTTTTATCATTTCTTTGACAAATTCCGTAATACATTATAAACATTGGACAATTGTACTTTTATTTACACTACCACATGTAATACACTAATGTTTATGTTACCAAAATTAGAAATGCAAATGTGCATCTATATGTATCAACATGAAATAAGGTGTTTTGGTACACTACTTTGAATACACTTTCTCTTTCATCTATCATTTCATCCATAATACACTACCATGCACATGTGCATATGTATCATTTTTTCGACAAATTCCGTGATACGTTACAAATATTAGACAATTGTACACTACCATTTGTAATACACTACTCTTTATGTTGCCAATATTATAAATGCACATGTGCTTCTATATGTATCAACATGAAATAAGGTATTTTTATACACTACTTTGAATACACTTTTTCTTTCATCTATCATACCCTCCATAATACACTTTCATTACCTCCTACCATCCATAATACAATACCATTACATCCTACCATCTATCATACAACACCAATACCAATATTTTCACTTTATTGCATGTATATGATCACCATTTATACCATCCAATCAACATTTTAAATCATAAAGTGACAACTATAACTAAACCATCAACCACTAGATATAACTAACCAAAAACATGTATATGGGCCTACTTCATCATTCAAAAAACATAACTTTTTGTACCAAAACACGTTATATAATGGTTATACAAAATGATGACATTTTGAATATTGGTAATGTAAAAAGTCGTGTATTACGGATGGTATTGTAAATTAAAGTGCAATTGTCTACTACTGATAATGTATTACGGAATTTCTCAAAGTTACGATACATATGCACATGTACATTGATAACTGTTACTCGAAAAAAAGGTTTTTTTAGGGGTAAGAAATGTAGCGATTTTAAAAAATAGTAAAAAAAATTGAGTGCGTTTTTTTTTTTTTTTTAGATTTTATTTTGCAATAAAGGTGATTGTTGCATGAACCTTACCCTCTCTCTCTCTCTCTCTCTCTCTCTCTCTATATATATATATATATATATATATATATATATATATATATATATCCTAATGAGATAGAACAATCAAAAGCCCCAAAAGGGACAATCCAAAATTCAGACGAGTAAAAAGTAAAGGGTTCCTACATCTAAATGATTGTATGCAAATATATGAAATAATTCATTTTAATTAAAAACATATAAATATAATAAGTTTACCATGTTAAGATTCAGAAAATATAGAGTGAAGAACTCCTTTAGAACGAATAATGTATAATTGGATGTTAATGAAGATGAATTTGACTGAACCTTTCTTGAAAGTGTTGAAAGAAGTTGATCAATTATAGATATATAAGTTTTTTCTTGTTAGGAAAGATTTCGATTATTCGATAAACATCCGTATATTTTTTTTTTTATTTTAAAAGGTTCTTATACTAAACATCTGTATATATATGTGTGTTCAAATTTCAAAGAGTTATCAAATATAGATATATTGATATTTAGTTTGAATTGAATAGGTTTGTTACTCGTATATATGTATATATAGAGAGAGTTAAAAAGATGGTTCCTTTTTCATGAATATTTTAATTTAATTTTAATTAAAATTTGTAGATTTAAAGAATCAGAGTATAGGTTTATATATATATATATATGCGTGTGTGCCCGGGCGCGTGTGTGCGTGCATGTATTAATTTGGCAAGTGTAGAGTAAAAAGGACGGTTGCTTTCTTAATAAATATTATATGTGTTTTAGTATGATAAGTGTACATGAGATAGTAAAAAGGACGGTTGTTTTTTAATGAATATTTTAATTAGAACTATGGTTGCGAAAGTTACTAGGCGCTCCCTAGTCGGTCTACCGGGGAGTTGAGAGTACTCGCATAAACGGAGAGTACTCGGGGAGTACTCAGACATGTTAAATTATAAAGAAATTAGTTTTTGAAAATTAAATATATGTCAAATAACATAAATTTACTAATATTTATAACAAAAAACGTAAAAATGATATTCATTCTTTGATTTGATATAATAGGTATAACAATTATCTTTATATTTTTTTGAAAGTCAGACTCAGCCCGAGTGTTCCTATTAGATCTGATTCTGACCGATGTTGACCGCATTTGATCGATCCTGAGTAATTAGGCGGAGTTGAAGAAAGTCGTCTCAGCAGCCTACTTTGGAGCGATTACTCGGGGAGTACTCGACCTTGAAGACCTTCTTTTACAACCATGATTAGAACCTATCAATAAAGCCGGTTATGAATAAAAAAAAATTACTAAAAAATAGCAATGTTCTCAGACCCGGACCGGCCCCGTGATGTCTGTCGTAAAGGACATGCAAAAACCAACTAACTCTATATCTAGGGTAAGTCGGATATCGAACCAAAGGAGGATTGTGGAAAGTGTTATAATGAAAAGTATTAATTAACTACTGCTGAATTGGAAAATCTGTTTGATTGGTTGTGAAAATTATCTAAATTAACGAATTAAAATGAGGTTTGAATCAATAAGAGAGAAGATGGTTCCTCCAGATTTCAGGTTTTACAGTTAACCTCAACTATGTGTTTGATCGTAACACCTACATAGACATAAGTGTTAAACTTGATTAACTAATTGTGATAATCAACTATTAAGTACTCCGGTCAATACATGACGGGAGGTTATCGATTGATTATCAGTTGCAATTACCAACCCTAACTCAATAACAAATATATCCCAGTTACTAGAATTCTCGGAAATTGAGTGCTTAAAAATCAAGGTTTAAATAAAATGCAATTGTTTAGCCGCTCATCTCGCTCACAAAGTCAACAAAAGCTTGGAATGGTGGTGAATTCATGATCGGATGAATGATTCGATGAAGGATCTTGATGAAACAGGTGAAAAGCCTTGATCTTGGAGCCTCGGGAGTGCCTTTGTTCGTCCTTGGAAGTGCAGATAATGATAAGCGGCCTCTTGAAACCCTCATATACCTAAAACACCAAAATTCCCCGTCTTTACGTCAAGCCAACCGTAACCGACAGTCAGGAACCGTCAGTTGCGGTTCCAATGTTCTGTATTGCTTGATTAACCAGACCGTAACCTACGGTCATGGACCGTAAGTTGCGATCCATTCTTTCTGTTCACAATCCAACAACAACACCCAACCGTAAGTTACGGTTGGGTGACCGTAACCGACGGTCGAGCTCAGATCCATTTTCTTCTCTTCACTTCAACTTTCAACAATTGCCATTTAAGACCCTTTACATCTCCTCCAATTCCTTGCATAGATGAACCCCAAACAACTTCCAATTAAGTACCAACCGGTCCCAGGACTTCACTCTTTCTTGACTCTTGCTCTCTCAAATATCTTTATCAACCGAACAAGCTCCAAATTCGTATTACTAGCTGCAAGTTCCATCTCTTAACGTCCACTTCATCCTTAATCATCGTATTTGCACCGAATTACGTGTCTTAATTACCAGCAAAACAACTATTTCTCGTAGTTAACTCTCCCGACCGTAACTTACGGTTCGGATTGGCTGATGAAACAGAAGGTCAGGACCGTAACTGACGGTCTAGAACCACAAGTTACGGCCACCTTTGTCCAAATTTTTTTTAAAGCATGGTTTTAGGTAGATTTTTTTAATATAGATACGTGAAGACATAATTATATTTATGTTTCGATTTCCTATCAATTACTCGCCCGCTCGACTCCCCTTTTGAAAAGTTTGTGTCGTCCTCGACACACAAACTAATTCAAAAACATACATGGGCGTCTTCAACGTCCCCACACTTGCTTGAAGTTGTGGGTATACGTACAAACAAACTCTTCAAACCATTTGACATAATAATAAATGAAAAATATAACGAAAGAAATATGTACCAACATCCCGGTTGCCTTCCGGTAGCGCTAAGTTTTATTCTTCAACCGGACTTCTCATGACTCTCAATCAGTCGTGTATTCCGGTGAACTTTCGAGAAAACTCACCTCTTTAGGTGATGGATTCAAATCATCACCGTCCTGATACGGTTTTAAACGTTGTCCATTCACCACTTGTCTTCATTGATCTTTCGGGTCCTCGATCTCCACGATTGTCCCACGCGTGTAACGAGAAACTGACCAGTCCATTTGCTTCTCAATTTACCTGGAAACAATTTAAGACGTGAATTGAATAACCAAACCCTTTGCCCTACCGCAAACACTTAGTGTCTCAGCTTCACGTCGTGTACCGCCTTCATCTTATCTTTGTACGCGGCTGCGGTATCATACCCTCATTGTGTAATTCCTCCAACTCACTTAGCTTCAACAACCTGTGAGCACCTACATCTGAATAGTCAGTATTCACTTGTTTAACAGCCCACAAAGCACGATGCGCGATTTCCATGGGTAAATGGCAACCCTTTCCATACACCAAACGTTAGGGTGTAGTGCCGATAGGAGTTTTATAAGCGGTGCGATATGCCCATAAAGCATCATCCAATTTGGATGACCAATCCTTACGGTCAGTTTGCGTCGTCTTTTGCAAAATTTCCTTAATTTGCCTATTCGACACTTCAACCTCTCCACTCGTTTGTGGATGATATGGTGTAGAAATTCGATGGTCAACGCCATACCATTTCAACAGTTTGCCAAAATTAAAGTTTTTAAAGTGGGATCCCCCATCGCTAATGATTACCCTAGGGATCTCGAACCTTGCAAAAATATTTGATTGTACAAACTTGCAAACAATGGTATGGTCGTTTGTCTTAGTGGCAATTGCTTCAATCCACTTTGAAACATAATCAACTGTCACTAAGATGTAAAGATTACCATTCGAATTGGGAAAAGGACCCATGAAATCGATCCCCCAAACATAAAAAATATCAACAACCAAGATTGGTTACATCGGCATTTCATCTCGTTTTGAAATCCCACCCATCTTTTGACAACTAGTACAATATTTAGCAAACTCAAACGCGTCTTTAAATAAAGTTGGCCAATAAAGACCACACTCAAGCACTTTATGACCCGTCTTCTGCCCGCTAAAGTGACCGCCACATGCAGATGAGTGAGCATACTGTAGCACTTCCAAGAACTCTGTCTCGGGAACACATCTTCGGATGATTTGAACAGCACCAATCCAAAACAAATCTGGCTCATCCCAGATATAATTCTTCACCTGTGTCAGGAACTGCTGCTTCCTATGCTTATTCCATGCATCCGGTATTGTACTTGAAACAAGATAATTTGCAAAATTAGCATACCAAGGTCCAGAACTAGCAGCCATAATGAACTCACAGGAAATTGATCATTGATCTCGGGTGTGACATCCTCTACTCCAGCTGGTAGTCGTGACAGATGGTCAGCAACTACATTTTCACACCCTTTCTTGTCCCTGATCTCGAGATCAAACTCCTGCAATAGTAGGACCCACCGAATCAGTCTCGGTTTGGCATCCTTCTTTTCCATTAAATACCTGACTACACTAGGATCAGAGTAAACGATTACCTTGCTTCCACAAATATAAGATCGGAATTTGTCTAAGGCATAGACAACTGCAAGCAATTCTTTCTCCATTGTGGTATAATTCAATTGAGCATCAGAGAGAGTTTTGCTTGCGTAATAGATAACGACCGGTTTCTTATCTACTCTTTGCCCAAGTAAAGACCCAATAGCAAAATCGCTTGCATCACACATTATTTCAAAAGGTTTTGTCCAGTCTTGTGATTGCAAAAGCTTGTACTAATTGTTCCTTTAGCACTTTAAAAGCATTTAAACATTTATCATCAAATTCAAATGGAGCATATTTTAGCGATAGGTTACATAAAGGTTTCGTTATGACACTAAAGCCCTTAATAAACTTATGTTAAAACCCGGCGTGTCCTAAAAAGGAAGAGGCACCCTTCACATTAGTAGGAGAGGTAGGGAAGAAATGACTTTTATTTTGGCCCTATCAACCTCAATTCCCTTACTCGACACAACATGTCCTAACACTATGCCCTCTTGAACCATAAAATGGCTCTTTTCCCAACTAAGCACTAAATTCGTTTGGACACCTCGTTCTAATACCCTAGATAGTTCATTCAAACAAATATCAAATGATGACACAAAGACCGAAAAGTCATCCATAAAAATATCTAAGGCGTCCCCGACCATATCTGAAAAGATACTCATCATACACCGTTGGAAGGTGGCCGGGGCATTATACAACCCAAATGGCATTTGCCTAAATGCGAATGTGCCATAGGGGCATGTGAATGTAGTCTTTTCTTGGTCATCGGGTGGATGGCAATCTGATTGTACCCCGAATAACCATCAAGAAAGCAATAAAACTTCTGACCTGATAATTTCTCCACAATCTGGTCAATGAAGGGCAAAGGAAAGTGATCCTTTGATGTGGCGGCATTTAATTTTCTATAATCAATGCATACCCGCCACCCGGTTACCGACCGAGTGGCTATTTGCTCACCATTTTCGCCCTTTACAATCTGAATTCCCGCTTTCTTTGGCACTGTTTGGGTTGGACTCACCCATGGATTGTCTGAAATGGGATATATGATCCCATGGTCCAACCACTTGATGACTTATTTCTCTACCACCTCTCGCATGTTGGGAATAAGCCTCCTCTGAGTGTCCCGTGCAGGCTTCGCATCTGCATCAGTAATAATTTTATGTATACAAATAGAAGGACTTATACCTTTCAAATCCGCGAGGGTCCACCCGCTCGATGGGTCTTCAGCACCTTCAGTAGTGCTTCCTCTTGTTGCTTCTCTAAATTGGCAGCGATAATTACCTGAAGAGTCTGGTCCTCTCCCAAAAATGCATACTTCAAATGCGCTGGCAGCTCCTTCAATTCAACTTTCGATGGACTGATTAGGGATGGTTTTAAAACCAGATGAAATCTCAGCAGGAAGGCTCTCCACATGATGAGACCATGGAGGCCTTCTCTCTTGCACCGCCTGTGCTTCCAACTTCTGAACTTCTTCTTCCAAATCACACATGTGATTCTATTCTATCCTGTCACAAAGCAAACAAAACTCGGGCATCTCATCCTCTACGTGAAGACAACATCCGTCTATAATATCTGCCATGAAACATTCATCACTAGAAAGCATGTCAGAAACATTAGAAAACACATTTAAACGGACCTTTCTATTGCCAAATGTCATGTCAACAGTGTCGGTGCGACAGTCGATCTGAACATGTGCAGTGGCTAAGAAAGGTCTGCTCAAAATCACATTTGGTTGATTGACTTTATCAGACGAAACATAGTTAAGCACCAAGAAATCCACTGTAAAATAGAAATCTTCCACCTTTACGATCACATCGCGTACTATCCCTCGGAAAGCTTAGGGGTCAAATATGCCAGCACAACAGTTGTGTCGGCACGACGCAGTGGACCAAAATCATATTGGTCGTACAAGCTTCCCCGGAGGATACTTACGCTAGCTCCAAGGTCCAACAACGCCCGACTCATTTTAAAATCACCAACTTGAATAGAAATTAAAGCATTCTCGGATCTCATAGCAAAACAGCACTAACCCTATCAGTTAAGTCAACTTTTAGGGACTTTGTGCTGCCGTTTTTTAGTGCACAAATCCTTGAGATACTTAGCATAAGCCGGAACCTATTTAATGGCGTCGATTAACGGTAAATTAATTTTTACCTTTTTAAATACCTCCCAGATTTCCTCCGGTTGAGGCCACCTTTTATTGATTATTCTTGTGTTACCTGGACCCTCCAAGGCTTCAGGAAAGGGAGGTGGAATTGAGTCCCCTTCCTTAGCCTTGATTGGCTCAGCAGTTGTAGCTCGGGTATTATTATCAGATTTACCATCAATTTTAATAGTGTTAGCCTCCGACTCATCATCACTCTCACCATCCTCACCTACATCCTCCACCACACCATCAATAAGCTGTGGTGGAGTGTCAACCTTTTTATAACTTTTTACCACTACGTAAAGTACTTACCTGGCCGACTGAGCTACCTTTCTTTTGGTGAACGGGGCTTGTTGTTGTGTCACTCGGTAACTTCCCGCTACTCTGCTTCAGTTCCTTCATCTCGGTTGCAAGTTGGCCCATCTGTGTAGTCAACGCTTGAATGGCCTCGGCTCGCACCTCATCCTTCTGCGCCCTCACCTCATCCATTTGAGTACGCTTTTGCAAATCAAGCTGAATCGCCTTTAACATCTCCATCACGTCATTACCCCTAGTAGTGTTAGAGGGCCCATTTGGTCCTCTTTGATTGTTCTGGTAACCACCTTGAACATAGCCTTGGAACCGATTATGGTTAAAGTTGCGCTGACCACCACATTGGTTATTTCCTTGAAATCTCGGATTGAGCTGATTGTTTGCATTCCCATAACTCAAATTCGGGTGATTCCTAAGGCCCGGGTGATAGGTGTTGGACTGCATGTTGAAGTATCTACCACCTCCCCCACCTTGAATGAAATTTACATCTTCACTATCACCCACAATCACCGGACACTGATCTGCAATATGTCCTATGTCTCCACAATGCCCGCACAATGGGTATTGGCCACTTGAGTCAGGTGGGTTCTCCACCGCTTGCACTACCGAATGCCGAGTTCTCCTTGAGGATGGAGCTTTTCATTTCGACGTCTTTGCATTCCTTTCAAAAAAATCCCAATCAACCTCTTCGTAATTTGTACCAAAAGTACCATTGGATGTTGAACTCACATCTCGTGCATCTTCATCAGTTAGCCCTTCATGAATCGCATTGAGAAGCTCCCAGAGTTGAATCCCATGATGTGGACAATTCTTGAGCATCATCTTAAAGGCGATTGAATGCTTCGTGAAATAGCTCAGCAGGTGGTTGTCGGAAACCCGAATATCCTTTCTAGCATTGTTGGTGCGCAGCGGAGTGTAGAATTCATCTAAGAACAACTGTTGCATATCATTCCACGTAAAAATCGAAGTTGATGGTAACGACTGAAACCATTGCTGGGCTTTGTCTTCAAGGGTGAACTGGAAAAGTACCATTTTCACATCATCGGCCGAGAAACCTTAGCCACCAATTGTATTGCAATGAGCATCGTATGCGGTGATGTGTAAATAGGGCTCCTCGTGTGCTTGACCATGGTACTTCGGCAAACTGGAGATCGATTGTGCCCGTACCTCGAATGATCTACCCTGAACTTGAGAAATAACTACCGGTGATGGGTTGTTAGCTATTGCGGGCTTGAAATGGCTTTCTTTTCATGGAATTCCCTCTGGTAGATTCACCGGTGGTTGTAAGTTTCGCGGAAGTGATCTTATCTGACCCGGCATCTGAGGTGCCAGTGGTGGTAGTGGAATATCTACCGGTCGTCTCGGAATGGGTTGCTAATTGACCGGGTCAGGTTGGTGATATTGCGGCTGTTGCATCGGTATCGGTTGTACTTGCGGTTGCACATATTGTTGATACCCCAAATTATCCTGATTAACCCTCTTAAACGCCCCTACTCCCGCTGTTTGCCTTTCATACATACCTGTGTTGACCACCTGTCTCCCATTCTGACTAACGTAATTATCATACTCTTCATACCCGTCATCAAATTCCCCCGAGTTGTTCCCTTGATCAAAGAGTGCCGATCGATAGGAATGTTTTTGCGGTTGAATTTGTTGTGAATTAATCGGTCGGGTAGCTTGCGGAATTAATGTCGCCCTTTGCGATTGAGGTTGACTTGGTGACACGGTGCTATCCGGAATAACTGTCACATATGAAGATGTCTACTGTATGTGGGTTGCAACTGGGTATTGGAGAGATGTGGTTGGTTTGGGTGGATGCTTGCTGAAGGTTATCAAGGTTTGGGAAGAAGGTTGAGAATGGGGGGACTGGTGTAGTGGATGCGGGTTGCGTAGGATTTGGAGGTGGTGGATTTGGTAATGTAGTGTTTGGTGAGGGTTGGTTGGTTGTTGGTGAGAATTGTTGCGGTTGCGAAGTCTCGAGTTGCTTTTACGGAGTTCCTAAGTTCTCCATTGCTTTAGATGCTGTTACTAGTGATTGCAGAACTTTGTTTCCTCGATGTACAACCCGAGTATGTCGAGTTGTTCTTTTAATTTCTGGATCAAAGACTAATGGTGATGAGTTCCCGGAGTTCCGAGTATGATGCATACACGATTGCGATCACCTGCACACATTAACAGAAGAAACCTCGTGTAATTCTGAACGAAACAAAATAAACAGAAATATTTTTGGATTTTTATTTATATCTAACTAAACTTAACACTTAAACACTTTGCGCACGCCTCCACAGCAACAGCGCCATTTTGATGTCCGTCGTAAAGGACATGCAAAAATCAACTAACTCTATAGCTAAGGTAAGTCGGATATCGAACCAAAGGAGGATTGTGGAAAGTGTTATAATGAAAAGTATTAATTAACTACTACTGAATTGGAAATCTGTTTGATGGTTGTGAAAATTATTTAAATTAAAGAATTAAAATGAGGTTTGAATCAATAAGAGAGAAGACGGTTCCTCCAGATTTTAGGTTTTACAGTTAACCTCAACTATGTGTTTGATCGTAACACCTACATAGACATAAGTGTTAAACTTGATTAACTAATTGTGATAATCAACAATTAAGTACTCCGTTCAATACATAATGAGAGGTTATCGAATGATTATCAATTGCAATTACCAACCCTAACCCAATAGCAAATATATCCCAATTACTAGAATTCTCGGGAATTGAATGCTTAAAAATCAAGGTTTAAATAAAATGCAATTCTTTACAATCAATAAATCAAATCAAAGGTGAAAAGCATCGAATGCTTAGATCACCAAGTCAAAACGATTATAGCACACACATAATATCATTTAACTTACAAAAACCCTCCATCCGGAGGAAACCATAAAAGTTTAGTCGCTCATCTCGCTCACAAGGTCAACAAAAGCTTGGAATTGTGATGAATTCATGATCGGATGAATGATTCGATGAAGGATCTTGATAAAACAGGTGAAAAGCCTTGATCTTGTAGCCTCGGGAGTGCCTTCGTTCTTCCTTGGAAGTGAAGATAATGATAAGAGGCCTCTTGAAACCCTCATATACCTAAAACACCTAAATTCCGCGTCTTTACGTCAAGCCAACCGTAACCGACGGTCAGGAACCGTCAGTTACAGTTCCAATGTTCTGTATTGCTTGTTTAACCAGATCGTAACCTACGCTCATGGACTGTATGTTACAGTCCATTCTTTCTGTTCACAATCCAACAACAACACCCAACCGAAGTTACGGTTGGGTGACCGTAACCGGCGATCGAGCTCGGATCCATTTTCCTCTCTTCACTTTAACTTTCAACAATTGCCATTTAAGACCCTCAACTACATCTCTTCCAATTCCTTGCATAGATGAACACCAAACAACTTCCAATTAAGTACCAACCGGTCCCTGGACTTCACTCTTTCTTGACTCTTGCTCTCTCAAATATCTTTATCAACCGAACAAGCTCCAAATTCGTATCACTAGCTGCAAGTTCCATCTCTTAACGTCCACTTCATCCTTAATCATCGTAATTGCACCGAATTACGTGTCTTACATGCAAAACAACTATTTCTCGTAGTTAACTCATTCACGGCAAATAAATACATAAAACGCAAACAAAACTCATGATTTAAACACTTTAAGGCTCGGGTTTCACCCTCTCCATCACCCCGGACCAGCCGGTCTGACCGTTCGGGCCTGGATCCGCTGCTTACGCCGGTCCGGTTCCCCACAACAAACCGTTCTTGCAGTTGGCCGGCAGTTGGGCCGGGGCTGTCCGGAAAGTCGGTGAATGGTCGGACCAGTTTCAGAGTCCAGACGAGCATTTTAATCACATTCTTAACGACTTTGATATTCCACAAGCATCTTACAAGCTTTATCTGAACATTTGAAGATGTAAATACTAATAGAAGAGATCGTAACGGAGACGAGTGAACTGTTAATCGACTAGAAATCGGAGTAGAAAAAAGAGAAGATACACAACCTTCACCTTGTTTTTTTGTCGGCCGATGCGTGAGTTTAGCTCATAGATCTGAATGTGAAGAGTTGAGATAGATGTTTGGTGTTTGCAATTTATGTAGATACTGAAATTTTGATTTTTTTTTTTTTTTTTGTAATTAAGTCTACCATTAATAAAGCCTTAGTCAATGATGGCTGTCAATAGTCTGAATGTATTTCAAATAGTGAAACTTAATTTCTAAATATAAAAATACGATATACATATTAGAAATAATAAAAATAGTTAAACTGAGTTTATTTTTACTTATTTTTTTTATTAAAATACTAGTATTAAGCTTCTGCGTTGCGGTGGGAGTGTAAAACCATGCCAAGTAGCATTAATGTCATACCAATGTCAGCGTCTACCAACACTGGAAAAACTTTTAAAAACAAAAAAATAAATAAAAAAATCGAACGAAAAACAAACGTAAAATCGTTGAACTACACACACCCATTGCGATGTGTTAATGCAAATAAATTAGTCCGAATAATAAAAAAAATGTAAACATATTTTTTAAATATAAATTTTATTAGTTGAAATTGTTATATGGTTAGGTTCGAGATTATATCACTGACTTTAATAGTAGAACTAATAATAAAAAAATATAAATTAATAGTATTTATATAACGGAGTGATTGTTGTACGTTTTCATTAATACTTAATTGAGTGATTGTTGTGGCTGAACTGGTGCAGTTAAATTACCAAAGGAAATTTGGAAAAAGATAAGAATTCTTGATTGGGACTTTGACAAGAATCCATGCAGTTTCGAATGGAACTAACTCTGCTATGTTGACTGCAATTGTTCTTTGACGGAAATCTCAAGTGTCGTGTTACTAGAATGTACGTACCCCTGGTATTACTTTGGTAATTTGTAAGAGTCATGTTAAACTGAAGTAACAAGCAAATATGAGTCAGCTAGTTAGCTAGTTGACATACATAGATACACAATATACTAATAATTTGTTTTTATTTTTAATATAGGAAACATGAGTAAAATTAATACATATTGTGGATATAAAATAATATACAATATGCCAGCCGTTAACATAAGTTTGCCTCTCACTAATATATGTTTCTTTTAGACTAAATGAAGTTCAAGCTTAGGTTAGCTAATTAAAACCATGGTCCCTTTGAAGTTAAACAAAAATTATGTTATATTATATGTGTATGCAGATCTAGAGTTGCGACGAACATGTCAAACAAGAATAAATACACGCCTTGCGGCGGACATGTCAAACTAGAAAAATAGACAAAAAATGTTGAACCCCACTTGCACGTTGCGGCATGTTAACTCAAAAAATTTAGAACGAAACGTAAAATAAAACACTTGCGAAGGATGAAAGTATGGGAGACCAACTTTGAAAGTAAAAAAGTATGTGGGTTAAACTGCAAAAAATGAAAATCTTTAGATTAAATGTAAAAATAATCAAATAGGTTAGATTGTAAAAGATGGGAAGCTCGGGGTTAATAGTGAAAAATCATTGTTTTAAACCCCTTAAGCATAGGGTACAACACAATAAAGCACGAAAAAAATATAAATTAATAGTATGGAAATTAAAAATTCGGTTACATTTTTATTACTTAATAAATCTGGTTTTTGTCCTTCATATTTTATGATAATATCACTAAATAATCAGAAATATAAAATAATACCTAATTACTTGTTCTTATTACTTTAATGTTCAAGTAAATCCACATATCCAAATTTTTATTAGATATGTTTAAATTAATTCCCAAGATATTAATAATTTTTTAGATATTAATAATATTATTAATTAATATTTAATAAGTTGAAGGAGCAAATGTCATGTGTCATTAATTGTAGTCTTTTACTAATACTTAGATATTAGATATTAGATATTAGATATATTCATAAATTATATATTACTATCCGGTTTGTAAATCCGGTTCGACCAGTAAACCAGTAAAGCTAACTGGTTCGTTATCCGGTCCAGTTTTAAAAACATAAAAAAATACCTAATACCGTGATTCTGTAAACTTTGTTTTAATTTGGAAAATAATAAAGACTGTTTTTATATAAAACCGTGCATTTAAGGGACCGTATGTCCTTTTTTGAATGTTTATGTACTAGTGGATGTCAACTTGGTTAATGAGATGCTGTGTTTTTTACAGTTTGGTATTGGTGATTAGCTGCAGAATTTACGAGATTGACTTCTTTTTTTATCTATGAGGGTCAAAAGTATTTGTTTTTTTTTAATTTATTCAAGATACAAGTAAAATTGGGAGGACCATTTGTTTTTCAAGCCACAACCCCAAATTAAACAATTTTGTTCCAGAAACACATCCCATCTCCAGACTTTCACTACTTTTATAAGTAATTTCATTTCAGAAACTCATCTCCTCACTTTCACTACTTTTATAAAAGTTTATTACAAGTCGCCAGATAGATTTCTTTTTTGTTTTTTTATGTTTGATGGTCACAAGTCTTTGTTTTATTATTTATTCAAGACATAAGTAAAATAGAGAGGACCATTTGTTTTTCAAAATTAAAAGAAAACTGGTTATTAAGAGTTTAAGGGGTAATAGAAAGCTTTGAAATTTCATTTCCGGAAACCATTCCACCCAAAGTTTTGGAATACATAACCTTGGTTGGTTGTGATGGTGTTATCATGTGTGATAATAGCCATAGTGTAACATCTTCAAAATTTTTATTTATAAAATTTAAATAAAGTATATCGAAACTTATATTATTACACGGATAGATCACGGGTAAGTTGACTGTTAAAAATATGAGCCATTTAGACGAATATAGGAACCGTTTAAAAATTATAATAATAAAAATACATTATAACTAAACCTACTCCGTTTTTAATTAAACTTAGGTCAAATGTAGATAAAAATATTTTCGTTCTAATGGCATACTCATTGTTTTATTAAACGTCATATTTTAAAAGTTATAAACAATAAATAAGATGAGCAGCTTAATTAATTAGAATATATAATAATAAAATAATAATAAATCCAATATTAAAATTCAAATGGATATGAATGTGTACGTGGAATGGAGGAGCGTACCTTCAAGCTACTTTTCAAATATAAATAGGAAGCATCAACTTCCTTTTTTCATGCTACTTTCTCGCTCTCCCTCTCGCCCTCTCTTTCTCTCACAATATAACCTATTTTCTTTTAGTTAATCACTCTATAATACTCCAAAACCCTACCCCTTTTAAGTGTTTTAACCCTGATCACTAATTCGGTACCCTGCTCGATTGATTTAGGACCCACCAACGTATGTCAAGGCTCTGCTCGACTAAGTCGTTGGGGTTCTGTCTCGGGTTATATGTGACATGGGTTATTATACTTAACATGAGTGCATTATATATTTTATTTAAGAGCTTGGAAGTTATGCCCAAGATTATACCAGGAGGCCTGTAGTTAGACTCTAAAGTTACCAAGTGAGTACATTCTCTTTTTGTAAATCTTTTTGTGAGTCAAACCGTTTTACCAAAACCTCAATTGTTTAGATTATGCTTAACAGTGATTCTATTTCATAAGTTGGTCATGTTTGGTTTTTCGCACTATTTTTTTTTTTTGTTTCAAGTATTTGATGTTTTATCCTTTCGGTACTTTAATAATAAAATAACTTCCTATTATGTCTCATTATTTTGATATGGCTAATAAATTTACGAACATAATGCTGAAATGTATAATGAGAATAACCTTCTTCATAAACATTGCATTCATATTTTAATAAACATTCTTTTTTCAATGTATACCCATTGTATCATTTATTTAATTTAAAAAAAATCAACTAAACAAATGAGTACCTTATTTTTACTACCAACGGCAAAAAATAATGAACCTATTTAGAGTGATATATTACATAATGAATTAGCTAACCTATAAATAATTAAAATTTATATATTTCCAAAAAATTAAACCTCATATGTAGTATATATCTATATATTATATAAATGTCGTTCAAATAAATTTAAATATGAACAGCCAAAATGACATAAATTTATTCGTATATTTACGATCATTTCCATAACTAATTGTAAGATTCGGTCAAATCTTGTATCTTTTATAATTTATTTACATAAATAACAGATATAATTACAATTCCACTGTTATCGTTTTCGTGAATTTAGATTTACACTACGATACTTACATTCGCTTTTTTACGTTCAGTTTTGATTTCAATAACATGTCTATTCATGCAATCCTTACAATATATTTTTCTCATCACATTACATATATATTTATTTTAATACAAATACATATCATTTTTTCAACCACGCAAAATTAGGGTGTATTTCCTTATTTCATAAGACTTTAATACAATAATGTTGTCATATGATCATTATTATAATATATTTATAAATTGTGTTCTTTTGCATTCGACTATAACAATATAACAATATTATTTAATAACACAACATTTCATGTTATGTATGTGTATTTACGAAACATCTTTTTTACTAATATTTCATTCTCACCTAAAAACTTAAAAATTTTAAAACAAAATTATCAATACACATGAAGGTGTACTTTGAGATACTAATGAAACCTAACAAAACATTATGAATTGGCAAGGAAAGAAGATACTAATGACTTTCAGAATGTTGATTATGTATTTTTTTATTATTTAAATCCTAATTTTTCTATCCCGGGATGTTCCTGGTTGGTAGGCTAGTTATAATATATATAATAATAAAATAATAATATAAGCATTAAATGAAAATGTGTACGTGAAACAAAGAGGCGTGGCCTCCAAGCTTATATTTTGGTATAAATAGCCTACATCAACATTTCTTTTTCTCTGCTCTCTCTCTCTCTCTCTCTCCTTCTCTGCTTTCTCTCGCTCTCCCTCTTTGCCTTTTCTATAATTCATTTTCTTTTAGTATTTCACCCGTAAATACTCCAAACTCTGCTATGTTTTAAGTGTTTTAACCCTTGATCACTAATTCGTTATCCTACCCGATTGTTGTACGTACGTTTTCATTAATCCAATAATGGAGTTATTGTTCTAAGTTTTCATTAATTAGATAACGGAGTGATTGTTGTACATTTTCATTTAATACTTAATTGAGTGATTGTTGTGGCTGAACTGGTGTAGTTAAAGTACCAAAGGAAATTTGAAAAAAAGATAAGGATTCTTGATTGGGACTTTGATTGCAATTGTTCTTTTGACGGAAATACCAAGTGTCGTGTTACTGAAATGTACGAATCCCTGGTATTATTTTGGTAATTTGTAAGAGACAAGTGAAACTGAAGTAACAAACAAAACGTTTCCATGGTATGCGAGTTCGAAATGTGGACAAACATTACTTCATCTCACCCTACTCCAATTTTACATTTCTCTTACAAACTCAATTACTATTCTTTATGTTCTAAGCAAATCCGTGTCAGCTAGTTAGCTACTTGACATACATAGATACATAATATACTAATAATTTACTTTTTTTAATATAGGAAACATGAGTAGAATTAAATACATATTGTGAATATAAAATAATACACAATATGCACCCGTTAACATAAGTTTGCCTTCACTAACATATGTTTCTTTTATACTAAATGAAGTTCAAGCTTAGGTTAGCTAACTAAAACCATGGTCCCTTTTGAAGTTAAACAAAAATTATGTTATATTACATGTGTATGCAGATCTAGAGTTGCGACGAACATGTCAAACGAGAATAAATACACGCCTTGCGGCGGACATGTCACACGAGAAAAATAGACAAATAAACGTTGAACCTCACTCGCACGTTGCGGCGTGTTAACTCAAAAAATTTAGAACGAAATGCAAAACAAAAAACTTGTGAAAGATGAAAGTATGGGAGACCAACGTTGATGGGTATGAAATTTTTTGCAATGGTCAAAGTCACTTATTACATGTCCCCGGGTTGATGTTTGGGCGAACGTAACGTCATCGTCGGGCACCGGGTAGGGAAGCTCTTTGTTTCCCTCAAAAGAGCTCGGGTAAGTGACCAACGATCCACAAAGCATCCGGTCAAATCGCTTAAATAGCATAGCTATAATAAGCCTCGAAAAAACGAAAAATTCACTTTTTACATGTCCCTAGGGTCCATGTTTGGGCTAACGTAGCGTCACCATCGAGCACCAGGTTTGGATGTCGTTTATTTCTCCTAGTAGACCTCGGGTAAGTGTCCAACAAACCACAGAGAATCGGGTCAAATCGCTTAATTAGCATAGCTATTACGGGCCTCGAAAAACGAAAAAGTCACTTCTTACATGTCCCCGGGGTCTATATTTGGGCTAACGTAACGTCATCGTCGAGCACCAGGTTTGGATGTTGTTTATTTATCCTAGTAGACCCCGGGTAAGCGTCCAACAACACACAGAGCATCGGGTCAAATCGCTTAATTAGCATAGCTATTACGGGTCTCGAAAAAACGAAAAAGTCACTAACGTAACATCATCGTCAGGTACCGGGTTGGGACGCTGTTTGTTTCTCCTAGTAGATGTCGAGTAAGTGCCAATTATAATTAAGAGACTTCTGAAAGATTTCCATCATGGATGAGCTGATATTTTGGTTATAAAATGGAATCTCATATTTCTTGAGATCGTGTTATCACTCGTGCAATATAAATTGTCAAAGTATCTACTAACCCGAAGCATCAATCAAGGGGTAATTTGTTGATGCATGTGAAATGACATCAACAGATACGTGAATGAAGTTGCAGCATATTCAGCACAACTCTTAATTTTGAAGTTAAGGATTCGACAGCAACGGACAAAAGGAAATTTGTTAATGCATATTTGTGTCCATTACTTTACGAACAATCAAATGCATGAGGGATACGTTTGACTGAGTTCTAAACGTTTGAGTATCTCAAACATATGAGACATATGTTTGAACATATTAGGCGCATGAGCCATACGTTTAAATCTTCCAAACGTATGGGGTCATAGGCTATAAATAGAGGTGCTATGCATTTGAGCACGTAAGTTTCATTTTGAGAAGAGATATAACACTTGATTCTCCTAGAGCTTAGAGCTTAAACAATGTAAACTCTTTCGTTATCAATAAAATCTGTGTCGATTCATTCCTATCATGTCTATCCAATCCGTATTGAGTTCTATTTTTCGAAATTTTGTCTTGGAAGCATATAAACACTAATCGTTAGGTTTTACGATCCGTATCACCTAATTTCTTAGTATCTTCATATACCAATACTTTAAAGAATGACAATTTGTTAAAGAAAAAAGTACATTGTATCTTCATATACAAATGTCGATTTACTTTATTGTTTCAAAATTTGCCATTACAAATGGTGATCTCTTACAACCCAACTATTACTCCCTTACATTCACTACACAGGCCTACTCCATTCACAAAATCGCCATTACAAATGGAAATCACGTTATTTTCAAAAAAAAATTGCAAGATGGCACTAATTGTGAAAACACTTTTACAAAACGTAGTGGTTCTTGTTAGGATCTGAGTATGAATTATTGTAAAAGTTTTAAAGATGAAAGTAATGAATGAAGATAAATAAAGAGTAAATGCAGCGGAAATGTAAACTTTGATTCACAACAATTGGAATATTGTTTTCATAAACATGCTTTTGTAATATTAATCACGTATGCATGTATACTCACAATCTCCCCCTCGACCTAAGATCACTGTCTTTGTTCGTACATAATGCAAAAGGAAGATAGATTGATAAGTGGTGAAAAGTGATAAATAGAACAGTATAGACATTGTTCTCTTTATAGTAGATTTGTAACCTCTGAGCATCTTATGGTGACGTCACTATGAAAGTGACATCTAACAAACTTAACAAACTATAACATCTGCTAGGCTAAACACTATTGCAATAAAATGCATATAAACTTTGATGATAACAACTGCTAATCATATCCGCTGTTGAGCTTTAGCAGAGCTTGTAATCTTCATTAGTGTTTCTTTGTCAGCAGAGCTTTGACACAACAAATCTTTAAGAGCAGTCTTTAGTCTTCAACAGAGCTTTAGTCTTCCACAGAGCTTTAGTCAGCAGATGTTCTATTATTATTATGGATCAAATGTTAGATGGTTTTGGCTTTTCTATTATCTTTTCTTTTGTAGTGTTCAATTTCCAATAGTTCTGAAGTAAACAAACTCTCAAGCTTTGGGAATGGCTCATGCATTTTCATTCACTTTATTTAACATATTGTTTACTTTTTCTAATGTATTTCTTATGCATATTTCCTTTTTATGTTTTATGATCGAGTAATAATTATTTTTAGGGTCATGGGTTTAATGCACCACTACATACATATACACCACTAATTTTGTGTCTTCCAAACTTACTCCTTAGGATCACCAAACCTTTTGTTTTCTTTTTTTTTTTTTCATATTTGATATTTAATAGCTTGTCTATTCAACTTCATGAATTAATTATCAACTTCCGTTACAAATCCCTACTACATTCAACGTAGAAGCAATACTTTTCTTTTCCGATTACAAGAGATTTACTTACATTTTTTTATCACATGGAAGGTATGTATTTTGTTTTATTTTTATCTCTATCTGTACTTGCTTCTATATTAGGATTTTCTTTTGTATTTTTTTTTTTATGTGCATATACAAGAATATACATAGGAAGACAGCTAACATGTAAGATAACACTTTTCCCTTCTGTCCTTATACATGAATTTGTCCATATTCGTTGTCTTTTTATCATTTTTTATTTTTGCATCATAATATAATTTGTTGTTGTCTTTTTGTAATCGATACATAGCAGTTTTCGTGTATATTTTTTATTCTTGCACCAAAATATAATTTTGATATATGATTAGTATTAGTTGATTATTATTTTAATATACAAATCAACTGTAATCAATTATTATTTTGATGATCGAAGTTTTTTTCTTAATATGAATAGCAATTTAAACCAATATAAAGTTCTTTTTTATTTAGATGAAGGTCATATTTCCAACACGAGTTCACCATTTCATAATGAGTGTGTGTACATAAGAAGGGGGAGTTGATGAATTGGGTGCAAAACACAGCAAACACTCTTGGATATGTTGTTGTCACACAAAGAATGAAGAAGACCGAAATGTTCTTAGTCAACAAGGCTTGTCTTATGTGCAACCGTTCGTTGTGGTGTGTACAAAGAAACAACAAAGTCAACCACACATTCGGGTACAAAGAAAATTGGATGTCCATTTCAGCTTATAGCAAAACACAACAAAGAACTTGGAGGTTGGAAAATACAAGTAAAATGTGACCAACATAACCATGAACATGCACAATTTTTGGAGGGGCATGCTTATGCAAAAACAAATTATCTAAAAGAGATCGTGATGGTGGAAGACATGACAATAATAGGCGTTCAGTCATGTCATATTCTCACTTCAATAAAGGAAAATAATAAGCAAAATGTCTCCACAATTGAAACCATATACAATGCACAAAAGAAGATACAGATGGCCCAAAAAGTTGGAAACACCCTTATGCAAGCTTTGTTAAAATCTTTACACATAAGTGAATATGTTCATTACATTCGTACAAGTAATCATTCCAATCAAGTACAAGATTTATTTTTCATGAATCAACTTCAATAGAAATATGACGTGCATTCCCACATGCGCTTCTTTTGGATGCCACATACAAGACGGACATGTATCACCTCCCTTTTCTTCAAATTGTTGGATTAACTTCAACGAGCAATATCGCTTTTGCACTCATACAAAATGAAAAAACAAAGAATTTTAAGTGGGCTTTAAACTTTTTAAAACCAACAGTAGACTGCTACATGCTACCACGAGTTAGAGTCACATATAGAGAGTTAGCTCTTATAGAGGCATGTCGATATGTCTTTCCAGAGGCAACCTCATTACTTTGTAGATTTCACATTCAATAGAATGTCAAATACAAAAGCCGCATCCGATTACTTAAACTCCCTTTCAGCAAAGTTACTCCCAAAGCCTCCTGCGTTCATGAACCAAGATATTGACGGACAAATTTCTATCTCTATTCCTTTAAGCGTATATGGAAATGATTTCATGATGTTGAACCAAGATAATGACAAACAAAGCTCTTTCGCACCGTTCTATAATTTCATAGGGTTAAACCAAGATACCGAATATATTTCTCAACCCCATGAAATCATAGACCGGCGCACTTGTAGGGTTGGAGTAAGAAATCTGTCAACTCTGCCACCAGTTGGTGTTCATTAGGTGTTAACCGTTTTAAGATTAGGTGTCCCTCCATATATTCTCCGGGTGGATGATTATGTTCAGCAGGTTTTACTTTTATCGTCCAAGAACCATTCTTTATTGAATAGTTCCCTACCATTTCAAACGGGCAGTTAATCTTTCTGTTGTCGGTTGCTTTACTTGAATCTTCAACTTATTTATACACACCACCACGATCTCACATAAGTACAACTTTAGACACGTAGGCACTTTTTGTTTTCGATCTTTTAATGACAACAACGTAACCAAGACTACATCCGGTGTTTCTAACCCATTCCATCAACTCCTCACGAGACTTGAACACCAAAAAGTGAACTAACATTAGTTGCGAAAGATTAATTGTTTTGGGGTAAAATAGTAATTACATTAAAAATTTTGATCCTTATAGGTAAACAAGCTTAGTAAGGCTTATAACTCTATATGTGAGATAAGTTATTAATAATGATAAAGTGGGGTTAAGTTTGGATTCAAGGCATAAGTTAAGGAACAAAATGTGGGTACTTGGGTAGTTATAAAATAAAAATAAACCTTCATAAGTTTGAAGGACTAGTTATGTTATTTAAAATATTAGGTTATTTCTAGTCATAATAAAATAGATGGAATCTGGTGGTTTTCTCTAGAACCATCGATGGTATGTGTGTGTGTGTTTTATGGTGAGACCCTTTAAAAATCAAAGAGTAGAACATAGTGAAAGATGAAGTACATGAGGAAATGGGTTTTAGTACTATGAATGTTTATACTATGAAACTTGTATGTTAACTTGATTCGAAATGACTACAAATTTTCGTAGTTTCAATGTAATGAAAGAAGTCACAATTTACTTTTGTGTGAAGCAGTGGCCAAACCATTAGTTGTAGACTTGGGGTCGTAACATAAATGCTTTATAATTATCGATGTACGTTAAAAATTAACTTATACAAGACTATGTCACTAACAATTTCATCTTCCAATAATTTAACTTCTTGACTTATTCTATACTTATATATATTCGTAATAAACGTATTCATTTAACTATTAATGCTTAGCATTTTCCTTTCTACCATGGTATCTTTTAAAAAAAGTCATTTTTACTTATAAAATTTATAGAAAATTTTTATATGAATGATTAAATAAATTTTAAATTAATATATATGTATATATGTAAATAAAAAGAGAGAGATAGAGAGAGAAAGTGTAGTATACAATTGGCCTTAACGTATAATGCGTACGCGATTTGAGTTCCGCATGTTATAATCCGCCAAACGAAAACCCGCATGTTATAAATTATAATCCCGCATGTTACAAAACAGAAACTCGCATGCTCTAAATGCTTCCGTGTTTGTGGTATTTCCAGGTTTGGGATCCTTCTTTGTTTCTTTAAACTCTAAAGACTCTATAGAGACAATCTAAAGGGTCAAAACGCACAAACGCTTCTTCCTTCATTGCCGTCGAGCTCTCTAGTAAACACAAAGTTTGGCCGGACGAAGGGTTAGCGGACCCCCTACCCTCTTGTAGTTCCGCCACTGGTGTGAAGAACTAAAGATTTTCAGCATGAAGTCAAGGACACTTGAGGCAATGGTAAGCTAAAGATGGGTGTTACAAATGTTTCATATGTATTTTTAATGGTGTGTATATTAAAGAATACTTATAACTTGTGTAACTAATACCGTATAATTATTTTCCAAACGAACTCATTTAAACTAAAATAAGACCCTCAATCTAGGTGGCTTTTATAGTTATGTTGAAACTTGAAACATGGGGATTAAAAACTATACAAGATTCTTTGAAAATCCAGACATCTCTTTAGCTCTTCTGAATGATATGATGAAGCATATGTAGATCACTTGTTGAACAAGTAAATTTATGAACAGACAACAATCAGGATGCAGCTCATGTATGAGTATTTCAAAAACTATGATGTAGCTTATGAATAGATAATAATATGTGGATGACAGTGGTTTGCTTTGAGCAGCTTCATTTGAATTAATAATATAGTCAATCACAAGCAAAGTAGTTAAACTATAAGGTCAATGCTATCAAAGGAATATAATCATTTCTTTGAATGATTTTTAAACATGTGATGCAGAAAATAATAATAATAATAATAATAATAATAATAATAATAATAATAATAATAATAAATGAGGTGATGGTTCATTGGTAAAGGCAACTTCTTTAAATACTTTGAGAGAGGAAGGACTTGGGTTAAAGTCCCACTGATAGCAGGAATAAAAGAAAATTGCCGTTAAAAAACAACAAAAATACAAAAAAATATTGATTTATAATGTAATCATAAGATATTTTTATAGGTAGGTACGATTAATAAAAGGGGGAGCGTATGTAGCAACACTCTTAGACTAACTCAAAAAATGGTTAAAATTAAATTGAATAGAGGATAAATACAAGAAATCAGATGTGAAGGTTTTTTTTTTTTTTTTTGAAAATCTTCAAATTGATAAAGTAAATGTGTTTTTTAGTTAAGTTATATGAACATGAATAAGAACTCTGATGTGAATGGTCTTATATAATGTTTCTATAATTTTCTAAAATATATTAACTTAAGAATATTTCATTATCATGTTTTTTGTTACTCATATATAAAAGTTAAAATAAATATAAAATTTAAACCAATTATACCCTTATACAATTAGCAACTTGAGTTATGTCCCATTTTCTTAAAGTGATACCCTTTAGTTCATTTTGAATCACACCCTTTCATTTTATTCATTTTACCTACCGTGAAGAAATTGATGTATGTTTGATGTTTTGTTCTCTCATGAATAGTACACATATGATAGGAAATAGTTATACAAGTAAATGAAAATAACTGTAGAAATAGTTATCGAGGAGAAGATGTAAAGGTAGTTATAATGAAGGGAAGATGTAAGGGTATATCTGATTTATAACACTCCCCCTCAGATATACATTCATTACACACTATTAACAGCATGCTTCAGGATGATGTTAAATCGGTACTTTAGGACCTATGAGATAAACTGATACTGCTGGACCAGTTGTGCTGCCTCGTTAAAAACCTTACTAAGAAAACCCAATGGGACAAAACTTAGTCAAGGAAAAGAGTACAGCGTGTATAATTCCTCCCCTGAATTTAACAAACATCTTTAATCTGCGAAGCCCGATCTTATGTGATAGTTGCTCGAAACTGCTTCTAGGTAAAGACTTTGTGAACAGGTCAGCTAAAATTTCACTTGACTTGATCTGGCGAACATCAATTTCCCTTTCCTTTTGCAAGTCATATGTTGAGAAGAGCTTTGGTGAGATGTGCTTTGTTCAATCACCCTTGATGTAACCTTCTCTGATCTGAGCTATGCAAGCAGCATTGTCTTCATAGATAATCGTCGGCTCTTTCTTGATCTGTTCTAATCCGCATGCTTCTTGTATGTGATTAATCATTGATCTTAACCACATGCATTCTAAACTAGCATCGTACAAAGCTATCGGTTCGGCATGATTGATGTTGTTGTAAGTGTTTGCTTGGTCGACTTCCAAGAAATTGTTGTGCCACCATATGTGAATACATAACCTGTCTGAGATTTTGCTTTGTGAGGATCCGATAGATATCCAGCGTCAGCATACCCAACAAGCTGGGACTTTTGATCCTTTTGATAAAGACCTAAGTCTTGTGTCCCGCAAATATACCGGAATATATGTTTTACACCATTCCAGTGTCTACGTGTTGGGTTCGAACTGTATCTCGCTAGTACATGAACCGCAAACGCAATGTCAGGTCTTATGTTATTTGCGAGATACATAAGGGATCCGATCACGCTTAAGTACGGTACTTCCGGACCAAATACTTCTTCGCCTTCTTCTTGAGGGCGATAAGGGTCCTTGTGTGGATCTAGCGGTCGGACAACCATAAGCACGCTAAAAGGATGTGCTTTATCCATATTGAAACGTACTAACATCTTCTGAATGTAGTTTGACTGATGGACAAATGTGCCATTGCACAGATACTCAAATTCTAGTCCGATGCATAATTTTGTCATACCAAGATCTTTCATTTCAAATTCCTTCTTTAACAACTGAACATCTTTCTCTATCTCTTCAGGAGATCCAATGATGTTGATATCATCAACGTAGACTGTTATTATAGCGAAATTTGAGAGTGATCTTTTTATAAAGACACATGGACTCATTACATCAGACTTGTATCCTTCCTTTTCGAGATATTCACTAAGTCGATTGTACCACATACGACCAGATTGTTTGAGACCATATACGTAACATTCGTCGTAAAACGGTTTCAAAACCCGTTCGTTTAATAATCAAATATTCGGTTAAAAGTTCGTTGCGTATATTTTTCCGGTTATTTTAAATATCTCCTAATTAATAAATATTTTAGAATTTAAAAACGATAATTAATAAATAAAACAATAAGTAAGTTAATTAATCTTTAATAATCAATCAAAAAAAGTAAAATAAAAATAAAGAGTGATAGCCTATGCCTCTAGGCAACTCAAAGTTCATGAGAAGAATTACACCACCCACGACGTAGAACTTAGAGCCATTGTGTTCGCTCTCAAGATATGGAGACATTACCTATACGGTACCAAGTGTGAAATATACACTGACCACAAGAGTTTCCAACATATCTTCAACCAGAAAGAGTTGAATATGAGGCAACGAAGATGGGTCGAACTTCTCAACGACTACGACTGTGAAATTCAGTATCATCCTGGCAAGGCAAACATGGTAGCCGATGCGCTCAGTCGAAAAGGTTATGCGAACTCCATTCGTCTTCTATGTTCGCAAATCATAACCGACATCAAAGATCGAATCCGGGCAGCTCAACATGTTTCTGTAACAGAAAATGACGTACGCGACGAGCTGTCATGTGTAGCTGAACTCAAAATCGAAACCAAATCCGACGGTATTCTATACTATTTAAACCGCATATGGATTCCTGATCGCGATAACCTTCGTGATTTCCTCATGAATGAGGCGCACAAAACACGATACTCTGTACACCCAGGAGCCGACAAGATGTATCAAGACCTACGATACACCTACTGGTGGCCTGGCATGAAAAAGGATATCGCTGTTTTTGTTTCCAAGTGCCTTACCTGTTCCAAAGTAAAAGCTGAACATCAAAGACCTTCAGGACTTCTAGTCCAACCCGAAATACCTGTATGGAAGTGGGAAAACATAACCATAGATTTCATTACCGGGTTACCTCGCACCTCCAGTGGGTATGACACCATATGGGTAATAATCGATCGTCTTACAAAGTCATCTCACTTCATTCCGATTCGCGAGGACTTCAAGAACGAGAAGTTAGCTCGTATCTACATCAGCGAGATCGTAAGCCGTCATGGTGTACCATTAAGCATCATTTCAGACCGTGATGGTCGTTTCACTTCACGAACATGGCGAGCCGTACAAACCGCTTTGGGTACACGATTGGACCTCAGTACCGCTTTTCATCCTCAAACTGATGGTCAATCTGAACGCACCATCCAAACCCTTGAAGACATGCTACGAGCATGTGTCATAGACTTCAAAGGGAACTGGGACGCTCACCTACCATTAGTTGATTTTCGTACAACAATAGCTATCATTCAAGTATCGGTATGGCTCCTTTCGAAGCTTTATATGGTCGTAAGTGCCGATCTCCAGTATGTTGGTACGAAATTGGGGAAGCGCAAATCACCGGACCAGAATTAATTCAAGAGACAACCGACATGATCCTTCAAGTTCGAAACAATCTTCTAGCGGCTCAAAGTCGTCAAAAGAGTTATGCTGACAAACGACGAAAGCCCTTGGAGTTTGACATTGGTGATCAAGTACTTTTAAAAGTATCACCGTGGAAGGGAGTGGTTCGTTTTGGCCAGAAGTGCAAGCTAGCACCACGCTACGTAGGACCTTTCAAGATACTCGAGAGAGTAGGTCCTGTAGCATACAAGCTTGACCTACCAGAAGAGCTCAACAGAATTCATCCCACATTCCACGTATCAAACTTGAAAAAGTGCCTCGCCGATGAAAACCTCCATATTCCTCTAGAAGACATTCAAGTCGATGAATCGATGCACTTCGTTGAAAGACCAGTGGAAATCATGGATTTCGGAGAGAAACGTTTAAGGAGAAGTCGTATTCCAATTGTCAGGGTACGTTGGGAGTCAAAACGAGGACCCGAGTTTACTTGGGAACGTGAAGACTCAATGCGCGAAAAATACCCGCATCTTTTTCCAGTTACCACTACTAATTAAATTTCGGGACGAAATTTCTAAAAGTAGGGGATACTGTAACATTCGTCGTAAAACGGGTTTCAAAACCCGTTCGTTTAATAATCAAATATTCGGTTAAAAGTTTGTTGCGTATATTTTGCCGGTTATTTTAAATATCTCCTAATTAATAAATATTTTAGAATTTAAAAACGATAATTAATAAATAAACAATAAGTAAGTTAATTAATCTTTAATAATAAATAAAAAAAGTAAAATAAAAATAAAGAGGGGTAGCCGGGTCTCGAACCCGGGTCTCCCGCTTATACACACACAGTTTTTACCGCTACACTACACACACATTCGTGAATAAAACTGAAAACAATTAAGTTTTATATTAAAACTCGCATATCACCTGTTTGAATCTTGACTGAAACCGCCATCTCAGTCAAGCTCAAAATCTGTTTTAGAAAACAGAAAAAAAACAGTTACGATCTCGAAATCAAAACCAAATTAACTACAAACCGTTTAAAGTTGAAATCATCAACCCGTAAATTAAGTCTCGAAACGAAAATCTTAGGATTAGAATCCACTATAAATACCGATGCACACACCACAAATACCTCGCTCAACCCATTCGAAACCTCACTATAATTCTCTCTGATCGAAGTCTTGACCGCCGGAAAACGGCTGCGCTAGCCGGAAACTCTCGCCGGAAATCGCAAATCAGGGTCGACGAAAACTTTGCCGGAAATCTTAAGAAACTCTCTGTTTTGGTATATCATGTTACTTAATCTTTTTATTCAATCTAATATGAGTTTGTTTAAGATATAGTTGATCAATTAAGCAAAACAGTCGGGATCATTGTTCTGTGTTTTTCTTAGTGAAGAAGATGAAGCTTAAGATGTATACTAATATAATTAAAATCGGTATTAAACCGGGTTAGACACACAGTCCAGCGGTGGACTGTGTGCAAAGTTAACAAGAACGTTCCGGGTTCGAGCTTTGCTTGTGACCGATAGTTCTGATTAAAAATTCGTTTTTTTTTAAAAGGAGTCTGTGCTTTCGGCAACCAGTTAATAAAAGTATTAAATCTCCCAATAATTACGGGTTAGACACCCAGCCCAGTTGGTAGGGCTGGGTGCAAATGAATACAAGATCGAGAGTTCGATGCTGCGGGTGGACAGCGGTCCGATGATTTTAAATCTTTTTAAAATTTCAGAAAATTACTTAACTAGTATATAAGAATAATTAAATCAGAGAATATTTCGGGTTAGACACGTAGCTCAGTTGGTAGAGCTGCGTGCACGTATACGGGAGGTCACGGGTTCGAACCTCACACGCTGCCTGAATTACATGCTATCCGACCGGTCAGACCCGGTCAGACCTGACAAGGTCAACCCATTTTTAATTTTTGTTTTCTTATTTTTTTTAATTTATTAAATTGAAAAATTATTTAAAAATACTTAAAATAAGATTTTTAAGGTTAAACATTTGCTTTAAACTCACAAAAAAAAAATCTAAAAATCTCATTAAGAGCACTAATTAAAAATATTAATCTCAAATAAAATTTATTTATTTATCGAATCATTTCGTTATTATTTAGGTTAGTTTTCCCTCGTCGGTTGAATCATAAATTCGTGCGCATTTATCGTCATCAAGGAACGCACCCACTGTGAGTGAATTCTTACAAATTCCCCTTTTTAATCACGTTTTAGGGTGTATCATGTGTCGTACTATTCTTTTATTTTATTTAAACACTTGTGCATATATCATTTCCGTGATCAAATGTGTATTGATTGTTGTGTGAATTATATGTAGAGTAAATTTATCATTTCAGTGCACGCATTTCATTAGGCCCATCAGTTCCCCGTGGGATACGGGTTGAGCATCAGGAGCCTCATTAGATCGGCTCTGTTTGATTGAGCCTTGATCTCAAATACATCATCATTCATGACATATATTCATCCAAAGTGGTTTGTGATTGTTTACATATATATGTTTGCTCACATGTGATTAATGCACGAATTTTCTTTAATAAATAAAACAAGAAATTAGTTAAAATGTTTTATCAAGGTTCACGCCAAATTAGTTAAAATGTTTTATCAAGGTTCACTCGCCAACTTTTGTTGACCCAAAATCTCCCATGTTTTACACATGATACAGGTGATCCAGTCGAGACAGGAAACACTTAGGATGGCCTAGAAGAATAAACAAGTTAATGCCTTGGAATAAATATATAGTTTCGTTTTCCTTTGTAATTGTATGAATTTTGTTTTTGGATATTTAAGTTTGTAATTTGAATTTAATAAATATGAAACTTCTTAGTAAATATCATGAGCTTTGGTGATAACCCAATTATGCCCCGACTTTTATTCCGCTGCGGGTCGGGGTGTGACAATATAAAGATCTCTGGAGTTTTATAGAACACATATCTCGAGGTGTTTTTTTTTTTAATTTCGGGCAATTTTAATCCTTTAGGTATTTTCATGTAGATGTCATTTTCCAATGTCCCGTATAAGTATGCGGTGATGACATCCACAAGTCTCATATGAAGTCCTTTAGAGATTGTGAGGTCGATTAGAAACCTAAGAATTATCGCATCCACTACAGGGGAATACGTTTCCTCATAATCAACTCCTGGGATTTGGGAAAACCCTTGTGCTACAAGTCGAGCCTTATATCGTACAATCTCATTCTTTTCATTTATCTTTATTGCAAACACCCTTTTATAACCTATTGGTTTGACGTCTATGGGTGTTCGGACTACACGTCCGAAAACATGTCGCTTTTCAAGCGAATTTAATTCAGCATTTATGGCTTCTTGCCATCTTGGCTAATCATTTATGTGCATGCACTCTTCTAAAGTTTTAGGCACGTAATCATTTTCATTTATTACATCCATTGCTGTAGCATATGCCAATATATCATCAACACGTATTTTATTCCGGTTCCACATTGTACTATCTTGTACATAATTAATAGAGATCTCATTTTCGTTCGGTACAGGTGTTTCTTCTGAAACTTCATTTTCCTCTGGAATCATAGTTGTCTCTTCTGGGACATTTACCTCTACTGGGGTTTCATTTCCAATCTTTTGTGAGTTTTTACCAACTGCGTCATTTTGCTCTTTTTGTTTCCGTGGATTCTTATCTTTGGAACCGATTGGTCTCCCATGCTTTCGTTGTATGGTAATCGCTTCCGGGATTACTTCAATTCGAGCAGGTGCATTTGAGGCTGGTATATGTGACTTTGTCACTCTATTTGTGTCCGTGAATGCATCTGGTAATTCATTTGCTATTCTTTGCAAATGTATAATCTTTTGGACTTCATATTCATATTGACCACTCCGAGGGTCGAGATTTGATAGCGATGATGCATTCCACATTATTTCTTGTGTTACAAGTATTTCTTTGTTCTTATCTCCCCCTAAGATAAAATGACAATCTGCATATCTTGTTGTAAACATGTCTCCCGTCATTGGTTCTAAGTATTTAATAATGGACAGGGAGTTAAAACCAATGTAAATACCCAGTCTTCTTTGGGGTCCCATTGTAGTACGTTGTGGTGGCGATATTGGGCGTATACCGCACAACCAAAAATTCTAAGGTGGGACAAACTTAGTTCTCTTCCGGAGACCAGTTGTAATAGGGAGTATTCGTGATCAACAGTTGGTCTCAATCTAATCAGTGCGGCGACATGCCAAATAGCATGGCCCCATGCAGAAGATGGTAGTTTACATCTCATTAAGAGCGGTCTAGCGATTATTTGTAATCGTTTAATTAAAGATTCAGCTAAACCGTTTTGTGTGTGAACATGAGATACTGAATGTTCAACATTTATCCCGATTGACATACAATAGTCATTAAACGCTTGAGATGTAAATTCTCCTGCATTATCCATCTGGATGTTTTTAATTTGATTGTCCGGGAAATTAGCTCTCAATTGTATGATTTGAGCCAAAAGTCGGGCAAATGCTACATTTCGAGTAGCTAAAAGACTCACATGTGACCATCTTGAGGATGCGTCAATTAAGACTAAAAAATAGCGGAATGGTCCACACGGAGGATGAATAGGGCCACAAATATCCCCTTGGATTCTTTCTAAAAATGAGGGGGTTTCGTGTATCAACTTAGTTTGTATAGGTCGAGTTATAAGTTTTCCCAGAAAGCATGTTGCACATGATAAATCTTGTGGTAGCAAAACTTTTAAGGTTTTAAGAGGGTGCCCATTGGCACTTTTGATTATTCGTCTCATCATTATGCTACCAGGGTGACCTAGACAGTCATGCCATACATTGAATGTATCTTTATCTAATAACTTCTTATTATTCACCATGTATGATTCGATAGGATTGATATTGGTACAATATAATCCAGAGGATAAAGCTTGTAGTTGTTCGGCAATGGTTTCATGGCCATTTTTGTTTGAAGTGATTTGAAGATATTCAATATTATTTTCAGATATTGTTTTTAGGTGGTAACCGTTTTTCCGAATATCTTTAAAGCTAAGTAAATTTCTTCTGGATTTAATAGAAAATAATGCATTATCAATTATTAGTTGGGTACCCGAAGATAATGTTATGTGTGCTCTACTGGAGCCTTCGATAAGGTTACTGACACCGGATATAGTACTAACCGGTGTCTCTGCCGAGACAACTTAGAAAAATATTTCATATGTTTGAGAATAGTGTTAGTACTACCGCTATCTACCAAACATTCATCACCAGTAATAACTCTAGCGGGGCTGGTATACATGTTTCTTCAGGAAATAAAATAAATAAAAGTTAATGCAGAGAACTTAAACTAAACATGACAAGAGTTTAAACCAAATCAAGTAAAGAGTCATAGTGTGAAAATAAAAACATAAAAGATGCATTTAAACATGTTTAAATATCATAAACATTTTCAATGAAATCACATGCATCCGAATGAACGTCTGATATTGTGGCTGAGGTGCATCCTCAATCAGATTAGTTTCAACTTTCTTTCCTTGTTCTTTCATCATGCGTTGATATGCCTCAACGTGGTGTTTAGGGGTGCGACATGTGCCGGACCAATGATTTGACATCCCACATCTATAACAAATGTTGCTTTGGGTCCCGCTATTTTTTCCTTTTGAAGGTCACCCCGTATTATGTCGACTCGATTCCCCACCACTATTTTTAGTGTTGTGAGACTCTCGATGCCATGTATACCCCCGCCCTCGACCACGACCACGACCTCTGCTGGGGCCGCGGCCTCTACCTCTACCTTGCCCGCGTTGATAATTTGCCACATTCGCTTCAGGGAATGGGCTTGCACCGACAGGTCGCGATTGGTGGTTTTGTAGTAGGAGCTTGTTGTTTTGCTCCGCGACCAGAAGACATGATATCAATTCAGAATATTTAGTAAATTGACGTTCCCTATATTGCTGCGACAGGAGCATATTTGAGGCATGGAACGTTGAGAAAGTTTTTTCAAGCATGTCTTCATCGGTTATTTTTTCACCACATAATTTAAGTTCGGAGGTAATGCGGAACAAGGCAGAGTTATACTCACTAACAGTTTTAAAATCTTGTAATCGTAAATGAAGCCATTCATAGCGGGCTTTAGGGAGTAAGACCAACTTCTGGTGGTCAAAACGTTCTTTGATATTGGTCCACAATTCAAGAGGGTCCTCGATAGTCAGATATTCCCGCTTCAAGTCTTCATGAAGATGATGGCGGAGGAATATCATAGCTTTATAATTGAGGTGAAGTCTGATTATCAACATTTATTGTGTCCCCCAAATTGTTTGCCGTCAAATGAATTTTAGCATCGAAAGTCCACGGGAGGTAATTGTTACCTGAGATATCAAGTGCGGTGAATTCAAGCTTTGATAAATTCGTCATTTTAACTACAAAGGAAAGAATCAAGAATTTAAAAATGAGCTTGTGTATACAATGTATTTTGTATGTGAACTTCATGTTCTCTTTAGTTATAACTTGCGGTTCTAAACAACAAGATTGTTTTAATTAGTTGTGTTGGAAGGTAATAATTATGGATATGAAAAAGTAGGATATGTTGGTATACGAGGAATGCATTAATAATTTGACGTATGGGGATGATTTAATTTATTATGGGTTGAATACAATCATATATGTGCCATAAATAGGCTATATCATATATAAACAAAACTAAGTACTACAAAAAGCAATAGATATGAATATTAATATAATATAATATTCATCTTTGAAAAATGGATGCCAACTGTTACGCAGAATGTTCAAAAGTTTAATATGTATTTAATATTGAATATTGAATATTTAATATTAGTTTGATTAGTGGATTACAGTTGGCAAGAAAAAAACAACTTATAAAATAATATTTATTAGTAAAAACATGATATATCAGCCCAAAAAAAGAAAGTTAAATGTTTGGTTGGTCATTGTGGTTTGCAAAAATTACAGACTTGTTCTCAGTGGTTTATTAATTACACGTGTGGTATCAAAACTTGTCAAAAATGAACTCGTTTGGTCCCCTGCCCTAACATCAGTTAGATTTCTCAGTTAACACACCCCATGTGCATGCCACATGAGGGTAATCTTTTGTGAATTTACTTATTTACCCTTGAAGATAAAAAGAGAATATAAATATAATATTACAAAAACCTTTTTATCCCTTCCCCTTTCTCTCTAAAAACCGGCCAGAATCATTTTTCCGGTATGATTCCTTTTTTCCGGCGGCTTGTGGAGGGCAACAATTGGAGGGCGCCGGCTGATGATTCGTTTTTCCGGCCAGATTGTTACGATTCTGTTAACACACCAAACTATTAAGTCATGAAAAACCTTTGTTACATTTGATCTTTTAGAATCTGATGGTCAATGGAATTTAGTTGTGATTGCATTATTGATAATGAATTGAAGTTTGGAACTCTGGTTAATGGCATCACAATGATCTACTTATACAGTGTTGAGGGAGAGGGGTTCAGGTGCCAAAGGTTCGATTATAAAAGGAGAAGGAGATGGAGTGTTGAGTGAGATAATGGAGATTGCCAGGTTATGATTTGCAGTGGTGGGTTTTGGCTGGGGGCAGATGGTGTTGGGTTTGAGTGGCAGTGAGTGGCGGTGTGAAGGTGGTGCTAGGTGGGTGGTGGTCGAGTGGTGGTGATAGGCGGTGTGGGGTGAGTGGAGGTGGTGGCAGTGGGTCCGGTAGGGTGGTGGGGGTAGGCGGTGGTGTGATCCGGTAGTTAGAGAAAGGGAGAGAGTATACGTGTGTTTTTGTAATATGATTATTCATATTCCCTTTTTTTCTTTAAGGGTAAATAAGTAAATTTACACAAGATTACCATCATGTGACATGCAAATGAGGTGTGTTAATTGAGAAATCTAGCTGATGTTAGGACAGGAAACCAAGCGAGTTCATTTTTTACAAGTTTTGATACCACACGTGTAATTAGTAAACCACTGAAACCAAGTCTGCAATTTTTGCAAACCACATGGACCAACCAAGCATTTAACTCCCAAAAAAGTATTTTTACGACTGATACTATGGAATTCTGAAAGCAAGCCATCATAATTTCTCTCTCTTGAAGAACCGCTAATCGCCATCAAGCAAAAGCCGTCGCCAACATCACAAATCAAGAACATCGGTGGTGCGCGTCGGTTAACCGGGGAGTTGAATCGCCGGAGGAAGGTTTTCGGGTAAGAAATTTGATGTATTATGGGTTGTTTGATGTGTTCTGTTTGGTTGCTTGTGGCGGTAGTGACCGCCGGATTGATTGTGATTTATTTTGTGCCGACAAGTGCAGATCGAAAAAAAAAACTTATGGTGTGTTCTAATATTCAGATGAAGAAAATCCTACAGGCATAATCAAATCCAAACACCAACTATCCTATTGCTATGGTTCCAAAGGATTAGATTAATTAATTTGTTAACAAATTTGAAAAGCCTCCTTTTTTTTTGTTAACATCTTTTTTATTGTGGTAAGAAAGTATGTCACTGTTTATGAGTAAGAAAAATTCTTTCCCAATTATCACTGTGTGAAAAGGAAATAAATGTTTTTAAAAATCAACGAAAACATGTTGCCATCTTATTATTATTGTATATGCAGAAGTATTTATTTATTTATTTATTATGATAGTGCATGAAGAAGATGGCATAGAAACATAAAAGCAACACATATTGGAGTTTGAGATGATGTGTACCCGGATGTTATATGAAACAACGTGCTGATGATAACGTGTGAAAAATCCACCGGTTCGACGTATTCTACGATTCAGAAAAGCTATTCATCGTATTAAAAGGTTATTACACCGGTTGGATGATTAAAAGGTTGAAAATTCCCCGGTGAAAATCCCGCCATATCTGTTACCTAAATCACACCCCCATGTGTTGTATAATTATTTTCTTGTGTGGTTTAAGATTGTTGGAAATAAATTTGGCATTATAATTATTATTTTCTACTTAGTCTAAGTATAATTATTGTATAACTATTTGTTAATCTAAGTTTGTTAGTTATAGACGGTTAACCCCCAAACGACATAACTGTTTGGTGGGGAATATCATTTGTAAATATAGTATATTTGCAAAGAACGAATATATCAATAAAAACATCTGAAAAGAAATAATTAATGTCGAAGAAATATTCATACTTTGTTTTCACCCAAAAGGAATTTGAACGAAATCAAATCAACGATCAAGGAGCGAAAATTTATTGTGTTGGATTAAGAACGACATCAAGTTTGATCAGAATCAACCAAAATTGATAAAGTCGTTCATTGTATACCATCCGAGAAGTGCTTGTTCCACGGGTTACGAATTGTGATTGTTACTCTTTTTGAAAGAAATGTAATGTATACATTTTAGGTTGTTTAGTGTGGTGGTGATTCCATATTTGGAAGATTAATCATAGGTGTTTTGAATAGCATGCTAAAATAGGTACATTTTAAACTAATATTCCTTTCTTTTGTAAGATTTATGATCTTAAAAATAAGGGTAAAATGTTGTATGTCAATGCTATACATATATTATCTGTATGGTTTGAATTAAGAATACTAAATAAAGCCCATATAGATTCTTTTAAATTAATATAAATGAAATTAAGTTTATTAAAGAAATGGGTTAATTAATTGAACCTAAAAAACACTAATATATATATATAAAATTTTTGGATAAATTGTATGTTACACAAAACCATATAATATATAAAACCTATTTTGTTTAGCCTTTTCAACATCCATCGCAACGCGCGGGTAGCGTGAGCTCGTTATTCAACATTAGTCAAATCCAAATAGATATAAAAAAAGGTGTGAAGAAATTGAACTATTAGAAAATGCGACGACCCGGTCTAACAGTATACCAATTAACAGTTAGTGATTAAAAAAGGAAGAAATTAATGTACAATAACAAATTAAATTTTTATTTTTTATGAACCTTCTGATAAAATGTTTTGTTTTAACCACTGCATTTAAAAATATAAATATAGAAAAGCTTATTGGGTATATAAAACAAGAAACCGTCAAAAGTTATTGGACACTTTATCTAAAAAAGAAAATAAAACCACATAACTTACTGGGTCTAAATAAAAATAATTGATCCATTAACCTAAATAATTATAATAGCAATTAACAATTTAACATCATTTATCAAGAATGTTATACGAGCTTTATGAATTATCGATTAGCTATTACAATATATCATTTTAGTACTACAATTTTATTATGTTTATTGCTATAACATAAATCATAACAATTTGGGTCTAAAGATTTTTTTTTCCAGACATTTAAAATTTAATAGCTAATAGATAATTTTATTACGTTTAGATGGGGACACAAACCGAGTGTGGGAGGCTATGACAACCAACATTACTCAGGTTGCGAAGGAGACTCTGGGGTCACAATAGGATAGACATACGAGCATAAGGAGTCATGGTGGTGGACTAGGAATGTACAAACCAAAATTAAGGAGAAGCAAGCGAGTTTTACCCAGAGACAACGGAATAACTGCTATTGTAGGCATATCACACCGGGAGAGTTGATGACAGCACTTAGGAAGATGGGAAGGGCTAAGGCGGTTGGCCTGGACAACATTCCAATTGAGGTATGGAAGTATTTGGGAGATGAGGGAGTTGAATGGCTGACTAACTTGTTCAATCTTTTTTTTCAAATCTGGAAGAATGTCAGACCAGTGGAGTAGTATTGTAGTGGCCTTATATAAGAACAAAGGAGACGTCTAAAGTTATGGGAATTATAGAGGGATTAAGTTGTTAATCTATACTATGAAATTATGGGAGAGGGTGATTGAGACTAGACTTAGAAGAGAAACTCAGGTTACGGTGAACCAATTTGGTTTTATGCCATGGCGGTCAACTACAGAACTGATACACATTCTAAGGAGATTGATGGAAAAATATAGAGAGAAAAATTGTGATCTACATATGGTGTTCATTGATCTAGAAAAAGCATATGACAGTGTGCCATGTAGACTGATATGGGACAACGTAGAGTGCAGTGTAACATCCGTCAAAAACCGGGTTATCCAAACCCGCTTCGTTTATTAAACCGAATAATCAGTTATAAATTTTGTCGCGTATTTAATGCTCGAATTAATTTTTATACGATACATAATTAATAAACAAATTAGAATTTTGAAACATAATTATTAAATAACAAAAAAATAACAAATTAAAAAAAATGTGGAGACGTTGGGTTTCGAACCCGGGTCACCCACTAACTTATACACACACAGTTTTCACCACTCCGTCACACGCACATGTTGTGAAGAAACTTAAGCAAATAAAACTTAAAGTCTCACCCCACGAACAATCCGATTTCAACCAAAACTGAAACCGCCAATCAATCTTCAATCCATCATTTAATTTTCGCGATCATCTTGGGCACAACAGACAACTGGGCATCGGTTATAACCAATCCATTGACTCAATTCGAATCAAAACTGATCAAACCGTATGATTTTGGAATTCGAAACCGAAATGTGATTAAATTCGAGTTATACTTTAATCGATGTATTCACAATTTGAGCTCGCGAGTCTATCAAACTTACTCTCTCAAACTCGCTCTGAAAACCTCGCCGCAAGTCGCCAGAAATCCTCTGCAAGTTGACCGGAAGTTATCGCCGGAAAACCAAAGAATCTATCCCACTGTTGCTTTACTTTATAAACAGGACATCTAGAGCTCATACCGAAATCACCCACACTCACCTTAAACTCCCTGTAGAGTCTCTGTCGCAAGAAATACATCGCCGGAATTCTCTGCAAGTCGCCGGAAAACCGAATCCATTTCATCCCTTCTGCCTTACTCTAAAAGAAGACCTCTAGAGCTCAGACAGAAAGCACCACACTTACCTCAAACTCTCTGTAGATCCTCTACCACAAGTTACACTTCGCCGGAATAATCTGCTATCGTCGGAAGTCAACCGAAATTTACTGTCGGAGTTAAACCGAAAGGTCTAAACACCTCGCCCAATCGGTACAAACATTTAACTTTCTTCAATACTGTTTATATGCATTTGTTTAAACTGGGAATCGAAATTATGTGGGCTAACAGTCGGGATTGGGAGTTCTGGGTTGTTTTAAAGAAGAAGATGAAGTTTAGGTTGTGTATATATTTAATATAAATCGGGTTATAACTCGGGTTAGACACACAGTCCAGCTATGGACTGTGTGCATTTGAAACATAGAGATACCGAGTTCGAGTCTGTCCTTGTTCCGATTCGTCACAATATTCAAACCTTTTTATAAAACCCAAATACGGAACCCTTCAGTTAGTATATAAGATTAATAAAAACAAGTATTTTAACCAGGTTAGACACACAGTCCAGCGGTGGACTGTGTGCAAAGTTAAACCACAGGTCACGGGTTTGAAACTCATCATGCGCACCGGTTCGACTAGTTTAAAAACCTTTTAATTAATTAAATAAAATTCTGAATAATCTAAGTAGTATATAAATATAATTAAAAACAGAAATTTTCGGGTTAGACACGTAGCTCAGTTGGTAGAGCTGCGTGCACGCGTACGAGAGGTCTCGGGTTCAGACCTCACTCAGCGCATATAATAAACACGGTCCGACCAGTCAACGGTCCGGTCAACGGTCAACGCTTGGTCAACGGTCAAAGTCAAAAAGTCAACATTTTTATATTTTGTTTATTTATTTAATCTAAAAATCAATTAAAAATACTTAAAAATAATATTTTTTTAAAGTTAGAAAATGTCCTTAAACTCACAAAAATAAATCTAGAAATCCTATTAAGGTTATGAATTAAAATTATTGATCTCAAATAAAATCCAGTTATTTACCGAACCACTATGTTATTATTTAGGTTAGTTTCTCTCGTGGTTAAATCCAAATTCGTGCGCATTCATCATCAATCCAAGAAACGCAACCACTGTGAGTGAATTATTACAAATTCCCCTTTTTATTCATGTTTTGGGGTGTATCATGTGTCGCTTAAATTAATTCGCTTATTCAAACTCGTGCTATACCATTATATGATCTAAACTTAGAATGTAAATATTGTTTGTTGTTATGTATTACATATTGTCAAGTTGTATGCAAATTATTTATTAGGCCCATCAGTTCCTCGTGGGAGACGAGTTGAACAACGCGTGCCTCAAAACTCATTCATTAGGCCCATCAGTTCGTTGAACAACGCGTGATTTAAAACTCATTCATTAGGCCCATCAGTTCCTCATGGGAGACGAGTTGAATAACGCGTGCCTCAAAACAATCAATTGTTGTATGTGTGTGCAATATTTAATATTATGTGTTTTGTGAATAAATTTACATCTACATTTACTCATATGTGGTTATGCACTTTATTTTATAATCAATACAATAAAAACGTTTAAAAGTTTTCATAGGATTCACTCGCCAACTTTTTGTTGACCCAAAAACCATTTTTACACATGATACAGGTGGACAAGATGAAGCAAGGAACACATAGGAAAGTGCCTTAGAAGAAAAATAATGACGTCTAGAAAGATGTATAGAACATGTTGTACTTTTATGATTTGATTGTATGATCTTCTTTAAAATTGTAATAATAAATATGAAACATTATAATAAATGTCATGAGCTTTGATGAAAACCCAATCATGCCCCGATCACCTTTTCCGCTGCGGGTCGGGGTGTGACATGCAGAGGGGTTCCCGAAAAGTATATAAAGTTAATTAAGGATATGTATGTTAAGACTGAAACTCGTGTTCGTGCACCGGTAGGGGATACTTTTTCTTTCCTGTAGAGGTAGGACTCCACCAAGGGTCAACGCTGAGTCCGTTCCTATTTACGATTGTCATGGATGACTTGTCAAAGTCAATTCAGGATCAGTTTCGTGGTGCTTGCTTTTTGCGGATGATATTGTGCTTATTGAGGAAAGTAAACAAAGCCTGAATGCGAGGTTAGAGGAATGGCGGGTAGCCTTAGAGAGCAAAGGTTTGAGGATTAGTCACTCTAAGACTGAGTACCTTTACTGTGATTTCAGTGGAGCAGGCGATGATCATGGCACTCAGATCACCATTAAGGGCCAAGTGGTCCTGCAGGCAACTAGTTCAAGTACTTAGGATCGTTTGTCCAGAGTAATAGAGAGATAGATAGTGATGTGGCTTACCGTGTTCATAATGGATGGTGTAGATGGAGAGCAGCTACAGGGGGATTGTGCGACAAAAGGTTCCCAACTAAATTAAAAGGGAAATTTTATAAGGTTGCAGTTAGACCGGCTATGTTATATAGTACAGACCGTTGGGCAATTAAGAAAATTCATGCATGTAAGCTAGAGGTATTAGAGATGAGGATGCTAAGATGGATGTGTGGGGACTCTAGGTTGGGCAAGATAAAAATGAGGTTTTCAGGGAAAGATTAGGGGTGACTAGTATTTCAAATAAGATAAGGGAAGGGAGATTGAGGTGGTTTGGCATGTCAGGAGGAGACACGTAGCAGCCAAGGTTTATTCAGTCGAAACGCTCACGTAGAGGGAAAGAGGAGTAGAGGCAGGCCGAATATGACTTGGATGAGCGGATTAGACAGTATTTGCTAGATTTGCACCTCTTAGAGGACATGGTCTATGATAGAACTTCGTGGAGACGTAGGATTAAGGTTAAAGACTTTTAGGAGGTGGGCATGGTTTTGTTTTAGGTTCTTGTCTTAGAAGGTTAATTTTCAATTTTTTTTAGGTTTTCACTATTTCCTGATGTCGTAGTTTTACTAAGAAATACTTTTTATGTGTGTATTTTAATTATTTTAGTTTTATGTTTTTATAGTAGTTGTGTGCCTGAGTATGTTGTTTGGAATCTTATGTCTTGATTATGGTTTTGGAGTTGGGGTTCTTACTAGAAGCGGTCTCTCTATCCTTTGAGATAGAGGTAAGGCTTGCCTGGGTAAGGTTGTTGTTGGTTGTTGTTTATTTAAAACTCAAGATTTTTTCATTCGTGCTTTATTCATTTATTTACCCCCACCCACGTTCCAATAAATTAAGATTCATAAAAGCATAATAACAACAGGGACTAAAATCGTCATCACCAAAAACTCAGGGCAAAAATTGCTTCATCCTCTAAACTTGAGGGGCTGTTACAGAAACTCTGGATCGCGGCGTATGCATATCCGTTTGTGATGCTGACTCAGAGTTGAAAATAAATAATAAATCTTGAAAATTAAAGTTGAAACCTTTCCATCATCTGCACCTTGAACTCTTCTTCGGATGTGATCTTACCCTAATTCAAGGTATTTTTAATTTATTTTTATGTTTTTTTTCTTGTCACAAATTGTTTATGAGATCATAATTGTTGTGTACTACTTAAAGTTTGAATCTTTTAATTGATTGATTCAGTTTCTTGGATCTTTTTTATGTGGGTATAATTAGGGAATAAGGTTTTAATCTGGGTATTTGATTTCAAAAAGTTATGTTAATCCGGGTTAAAAATAAAGATGACCCGATATAGGATCCGGATTCTGTATAGTTTTCCCCAAATTTAGGAGCAGTTTGTAGTTACTATGATGCATTCATCCATGGTTAGCTAGTTTATATGGAAGTTTGACTGTTTATGGTCAACTGTGGTCAACAAGTATTAGAGAGTTTAGAAGTCCTTAAGGATCTTTTAATTTACTGAATGAAATATGAATATTTCAGCGATCTTGTTTTTTTTTTTTTTTTTTGGTGATGGGTTTTCGATAAAATGGTATAATGAACAAAACATGTCTGGGATTACGCAATTAATAGAATTCGGTTATTCGGGTTTCTAATATGGAGACCGGAGACATGACCCATGTCAACGTGTATCAAAAAGTGTTTCGGTAAGATAATACTGATCCGAACACAACCGTGGTTTGTCACACTAATTATTTATAAAAAAGAAAGATAGGAAATTTTGGGGAAAATGTGTTTCGGGGTAACCCAAATTAACCAACCCCGAATCGTTGCAACCTTGCAGCCCGTACCAGAAAGTACCCATCATTGATTCTTCTGAACCTAATTGCTGTGGTGACGAGTTATATATTGTCGTAATTTTATGACAGAAAAATGGACAGAACAAATAGAGGTGGTACCACTGATGCATTATTACATAACTACAAGCTCGGGAAAACTCTCGGCCATGGTTCTTTCGGTAAAGTCAAAATCGCTGAACATACCTTGACCGGCTACAAAGTGGCGGTCAAGATTCTTAACCGCCGTAAACTTAAGAATCCCGAAATGGAGGAAAAAGGTATAATGATCATATTTCATTAGATTTGTTTTATTTCGCCGGGTAGCGGTGCAGCTTGTTGCTCATTTACGATCTCTCTCGATGTAGATTCATATATAAAGTAAAAATGAAAAATGGTTATGAGATTTGTTTCGCCGGTTAGATATTTCATCTGAGAACCATTCTTTCATGTGTTATGTTTTTGCAGTGAGACGGGAAATCAAAATCTGTAGATTATTTGTGCATCCTCATATTATAAGACTTTATGAGGTGATAGAGACACCCCTTGATATATATGTTGTTATGGAGTATGTGAAATCCGGAGAGCTTTTTGATTATATTGTAGAAAAAGGGAGGCTAAATGAAAATGAAGCCCGCAAAATTTTTCAGCAGGTATGTTTTTGATCCAACAATTGTAAGAAAAAAAAAACTATTTAAAGAATTTCAAATAGAAGCGGTAAAATGGGAGGCTCCGGTAAAGTGTCATGGCGGGTGACTTTTTGTTACGTGTCAGATTGACCTTATTATATGGAACACCTTTTATCCAGTTTTACGTGCGTGATTAGTGTGTTAAACATAATTACAAAAGTAAAACCTACATACTACAAGAATAATATGATTTTTTGAATTAAAAATTTAAAATACGCTCCGGGCAACTTTCACACATTTGACCGAATTCCTTTCTAGCTATAGCTTATAAATTATACCCATTTGACCCGTTATAGACTAGACTTAACAAGGATTAAACTGTTCATCTGTAAATTGGTTGAAATTGCCACCTCTACTTATAAGCAATTTATAGACTAACATAATAGGCAATTTTATGCATAATTAATTACAAATAAAGAAGTAATCTTTTTTATCCTATATTTAGAATATTTATGATGTTTTCAACTTTATTATTATTATTATTATTATTATTATTATTATTATCAAAACAGATAATCTCCGGAGTAGAATATTGCCACCGGAATATGGTAGTCCATCGGGACCTTAAGCCGGAAAATATTCTGTTGGATTCAAGAGGTAACGTTAAGGTTGCGGACTTTGGGTTGAGTAATATAATGAGAGATGGACATTTTCTTAAAACAAGCTGTGGAAGTCCAAATTATGCTGCTCCAGAGGTCAGTTACGCCATTTTTAATTAATCATATTGGTTATAAAACCTAATTTAAAAAGATTCGTACTTGATATGCAGGTTGTTTCCGGTAAACTTTATGCGGGACCTGAGGTAGACGTGTGGAGTTGTGGGGTCATCTTGTACGCTCTTCTATGTGGCACTCTTCCTTTTGATGATGAAAATATTCCCAATCTTTTTAAGAAAATTAAGGTATTGTTTTGCCTTCTATTTAGACGTGGCGATTTCGACCCGTTGACCCATGCATTTTACTATTTTTTAGTAAAAAGGGGAACGGGTCAAACAGAGTGAAAGTCGTCCAAAATGTATTTTACATGCACACAACATCCTAGACCTGTTTGTTTGAAGATTAACATCATTAGGGTGAAGGGAGTGGTTAAACATTTGGAATAGGTAAACTCCCCATTCACCCAATCAAACAATGCCACGTCAATTTACCTATTTTGTGTACCTAATGCTCAAAAACGTTGGCGGTGGTTTACCTATCTTGAATTAGGTAAACTATTTTTTTATTTTTTTTTTTTATTTTTTTAAAATAGTATATTAAGAAAACAAACATATACATACTATGTTTCAAACACACACATACATATATATACTCAAACCTGAAACTCTGTTTCAAACACAACACATAACGAAACCTTCTAAACAAACCACAGCATCGTCCAATCGTCTCTTCTGCTCGCCGGAGACGATTGTCTCTGACACACATACAAACATATAAACAAACGACACATAACTCTGTTCCGATCATCTCTTCTGCTCGCCGGAGCCCGAAGAATCCGGTGGCATCGTCCTCTCCGTCGTCTCACAAACAAAATTATTTTTTTTTGTTTTAAAAGGCTATATAGCCGTTGAGAAGTCCAACGGTCACAAACATCACCCCTTCTCGCATCGGTAAGCCTCAACCGATTCAAATGATCACCGATCGGTAAACACCTCGGCGACGGTGTTACCGATCATGCCACGCTGCTGTTTTCGGAACAGCATTCGTGTCCGTAGGACGTGCGGGCACACGCGGGTTCAATTAAATTTGGTTCCATTTTTTGCACCCCCCTGTGTGCGCACGGGGAGGACCTTTGGTAAAACAAGTCATAAAGTTATATTGGTTAGGCAAATGTTCTACCTTATAAATAACTTTCACTTTGTCCCTACACCTATGTGGGACAAGTGTTTTACCATTTGAGACTTCCATTCACACACACCCAAAATTTCAACATAAATAACAGTTAGATATAGCTATAAATAGTTGGATTTACAGGTTATTGTTAAATGTACATGTAAAATAGCATATATACTAGGGTATATTGATATAATATACATATAAAAATTTTCAAAATTCTTTTTCTAGTGTATCGCTATTTTATAAATAGCCGTCACTATTTGTCGCTATTCGCTACGTAGCCTATAGGTGCCTTGTCGCTATTTGTCGCTATGCGCTATCGACAACTATGTTACCTACGACTCCGTTCACCCTTATTGTAATCATATTTAACACGTTAATCATTTTCAAGAAAATATTATCAAACGAACAAAGACTCGACCAATATTGGCCCGAATCGTTTTGACCGATCACACAACCTTCCCGATCACCGATCTTTCCACCTCTAGTTTTATTTACCATCCGGTGGAAATTGTAACTTTTGAGTCGGATATTTTAAACACCTCTTAGTAAATGACAAGATTGTGAAACTCTTCCAAAAGATCTACCATAGATAGTGTAAATTGGAAACTTTTTGGAAGAAAATGCTACAAAGTGTTGCGATTTTAATTTCTCGTTTATTTATTTTCAGGCAGGAATATATACCCTTCCTAGTCATCTATCACCCGGGGCTCGGGATCTAATTCCGAGAATGCTTGTGGTCGATCCTATGAAAAGAATTACAATCGCCGAGCTTCGTCAACATCATTGGTTTAAAAGTCAACTTCCTCGTTACTTAGCCGTTCCTGCCCCAGATGCAACAGAGCACTTAAAAAAGGTATGTGCGGGTCATAACTGGTTCTTGTTTTTCTGTTATTTTCGAGTCATCTAACTTCATGCTTCTTTTATCTGTCAGCTCGATGAAGATATTATCAAAAAAGTGATCAACATGGGTTTTGAACGGAACCGTCTGATACAATCACTTCAAAGCCGAGCACAAGATGATGTGATAATCTCATTTCTTTTGTTAAAGTTTTGCGTTAAGTTGAAATCTTTTTCTGGTTTTATCATCTTAAATTTGTCTTATATCAGGCTACAGTGGCATATTATTTGATGTTTGATAACCAAACGCGTGTGGTTGGTGGGTATCTTGGAGCTGAAATATCCGAGTCCCTGGTGCGTTATTTTTATTCACAAAATTTTTGATGTTCCAAAGAAAAAAAAAGGATATTGTGGACTCAAATGCATACGATTAATTTTACCTTAGAGATGGCTTGTAAACAGTTTCGACTTTTTTACTTATAGATGTATGGAAAACTATTATCTTATAAAAACTTGGTGTATATATCAATTCAATCATTAGACGTTCACATTATTATATTGCGTAAAGTATGATAATTTGGGTGTGACATTTTGATATTATTTGGCTTAGGAGGGTGATCTTGCTACTATGCGTCTAGACAATGTCTCCCAAATGAGCAGGCTTACGCGGGAAAACTCTTTTAAAGCCAATATGCCTGGTGAAAGAAAATGGAAAGTCGGGATGCAGGTTTGTTTTAACTTCATCTAATTTTCGTGATTTAAGATATTTAAGTAAAGAGTTACACTTTGACTTTGGAGGTCAAACTCGTGACTTATCAAACCCAATTCAATTTTTTTTTCTCATAAATTTAACATTAAACCGGTTCCATTTGTAGCATGTTGTCCAAATTCGCACCCAGTTATAAGGGATATTTCGTAAATTATGGGAAAATAGATATGCAGTTTGAATTACGAGGTCAAACTTGCGCCTTCTCTTATTAAATATTGACGTGGGTTCTCTTACGAGTTTAACTCGTGCATCATCTCTTACACAATTGGTATCAATTTGAGTAATTCTTTAATTTCTTTCTTTGAGAAGTCGAGGTATTTCTGTTGATTTCAAAGTTAAAAGATTAGTCCTTTTGACTTTGAAGGTTAAATACCGCTTGTTTAATGACCAGAGCTTTCTTTTTATATTTAGTCGTTGATTAATATGATTTACATGAAATTTTTGTTTTGGTTTTGAAGATTCCAGCGAATCCCCGTGAGATAATGACGCGGGTTCTTGAAGTTCTGAGAGACCTAAATGTCTGCTGGAAAAAGATCGGGCTTTATAACATTAAGTGCAGATGGGCTTCAAGCATCCCTAATGCTGAACCAATCACAGCCCACCATCTGTACGAGAACCATTACATCAATTCTGCGATTACAACCAACGATATTCGATCACAAAATGGTGTGAAGTTTGAAATTCAGGTAAAACCCGTCTTGTTCACTAGTTTTTTTTAATGTTTTTACCATCTTCATTGATTTGTGAAATGGTTTTCTTCTTCCTTCAATATGAAACTCAATCGAAGAAGAAAACCATTTCACGAGTTAATGAAAATGGGCTGGTCAAAATGCTTACATCTTTGACCTGGTCAAAGTGGGTCGGGTCAAGATGAATCGAAATATCACTTTGAATTCTATATAAACAATTTGTATGCCATATATGATTACGACAATTATATATGTTTCAGTAATAATCTTGTTTTTCACATTTTGACAGTTTTATGTAATAAAAATACTCATCACAACCTTTTTCGCTATTTTTTTTTGTTCTACGTTTTTGACCCTCTAGAAATTAAGCATAACCTGAATTAAGTAACTCATTAAGTCATAACTAAACGTGTCGAAATTGTCACTTTTATGTAAATGAAATAAACAATTATCTCATGTTGATTCAACAGCTTTACAAGACTCCAGAGGACAGCTATTTGTTCGATGTCCAGAGGATCAACGGTCCACAGTTGCTATTCTGGATTTCTGTGCTGCTTTGATACTGCAGCTAGAGACTAGCATCTTCTAAGGCACATAACCGCTTGTAAATACGATGTTTTTTCCCTAGTACTCTGTTTCTTGTTACAAATGATCAACGAATCCTTATTTTCCGCTAATTTTGTTAGTTTTTATAGGTCTGACGTACACTTGATTTTTTTTGCTTGGTTCTACATACTTGGATAGTTGGACCACTGATTATGTGCCTATAGCTTTGTTTGGTAACTTTCTTGTAATGAAATAATTTTCAGGGCAGATTTTTCTTTCTATTTTCTAGATGATAGATTGATGCTTGCTACCCAACCGACACGACCCCCTTTCCTTCTTTAGTTTGCTCCCGCCGTCTCCTCTACCTCTGTTACGCGGGTCTACAATGCGAGTGTTTTGAAGTTGTTGTGGGGTGGATATGAGGTGGAGATGGTGGCTGGATGGGTCATTTTTGGTGTTTAGGGAATCTTCTAAGTTCGTTGAAATTTTTGCCGGAAAATGTTTGATTTCAAGTTTGTTATGAGTTTGAGACCGATTTTTCAGGGGTCGTCGGAATGATGAGGTCGCAGGAGTCGACATGAAGAGGATGGGGTGTAGTTTGGAAAGAAGACGGGTGAGTGGGGCCAAGGGTTGTCGTGGGCAAATGAGAAGACATAGGGCAGTTGATTTTTTATTGTTATTATTGGTTATTTTGATCATTAAAAAGTTAGTTATATATGTAGTATAGTGGTATCAAGTGACAACTGTGATGAAAATGAATCCCTCCTGTAGAGTTAAGAATTTAAAATTGACTCTTGTGATTAACATATGTATTAAGTGGACTCACATCACATCCATTACTAAAAAAACATGAGTACCTTTTTTTGAAGAATATTTAAAAATATGGTTAAAGTATATTATTAAATGTAATTTTAAATATAAAAAGAAAGTTCTATAAGTAATTTACTACACCTACAAAACTTTTAGATGATGTTTTCTTGTAGTGATTGCTTTGTCGCCGTATTTGACTAAATCGAATAGATTATTAGTCCACTCCGTGTCTAGCGTCTATCCTCTAAGATTGTGGGTATGATGGGCGGGACTTTGGGGCATGGTCTGACATGTGGACTTGAATGGGCATCGCTGATCGGTTGCATTATCGGTGGGTATGGTTGGGCGTGGCTAGGCCACGTATAATTTTTTTTCAATTTTTTTTATAAATAAAAAAACCAAAGTAAAACAAACCTAAAAATATTATTAAAATTTCCTAAAAATTACAAATCTAAAAAAATAATTACAAATCTAAAAAAAACATAATTTAGCATAAAAAACCCTAAAGCGTTAGTTAGATTTCGAAGAGGGCCAACTTCTCAAACGGCTTCCGCTCCTTGCCCCGGTGCTCTTGGCCACCGCCACCCGGTCGTCGTGACTTATGTCACCGCCGGGCACGCTGCCCTAGTACGCTTTGAACCGTCGAGCTTCGGTCGTAGTTCGCGCCACTTGTGTTGGCACGCGTTTAGATTGTGCCGGTCGTTCCCTACGTTATGCCGGTAGCTCACGAAAGCTCCCGACCAGTAACATGTATCACCAGGTCGGCAGGCCTTCATAGGGTCCACGATGCTCGTTACTAGTGCTATCTCTTCCTCGTTCGTCCATAAGGCCATGATTTTGAGTGTCGGGTGAGGATGGTAGTGGGGGTTTTATACTACTCGGGGTGGCGAACAAAGATGGCGGTAGGGGTTTTATACTACTCGGGGTGGCCGTTTGGCTTGGCCAAACGGTTATAATTTAAAATTCAAATTCTTGTCAGCGGCCTAGCCAGCCAATAAGAACCGGCCACAGAGGACCGCTAGGCCAGCCCAATACCCGGGCTGAAACCCCCGCCCAAGGGGCCATGCCGAAACCCAAGCCCACCCGGGATGGTGACTTGGGCGTTTGTATCCAACCTACACTAAAACCCAAACCTCATACCCCATAGTCTAAATTATATGCGTCAATTCAATCTTTTATTCAAGCTTCACATGTTCGAAAACCAAAATCTTAAACTTCCAAACATATTGTTTTGGATAAAAAAAATATTATAGTTCAAAATTCATATTTTAAGAAACCAAACATATTGTTTTGGATTAAAAAAAAATATTATAGTTCAAAATTCATATTTTAAGAAAAATTTATAACATAGCACTTATGTTTAAAAAATTCCAACCAAAAGATTTTCGGTTGAGTTGTATTTCACACTTAATATAATAATACATCTTTTTTGTGTTAAGTCTCTTCATCAATAGCCGTTTGTCCACAACATAAATTCGAAGATTTTATGTACATGTGACAATTATGACAGGTGGCCTTTCGTTAATGGGTTTGTCTAGTGGCCAGGCTTGTATAGTGTTTGTTGTCGTCGAAAAAAATGACACTTTCTTAAAGAATGAGTTGATTTGGTTAGAAGATTATGCCAACTCAAATTAGAAAACATGTTAATTGGGTCTTTAAATGTATAACCGGCCAAAATAAATAGTTCTTAAAAACCTGCTACCATAAAACGGGTACAAACTTATCTACTCAAATTACTCCACCACCACTACTGAAACCACCTCCACCTCCAGCACCACCACCACTCGTCATTGCCTCTGCCACCGACACCACCTCGTGATCACCGTTGCCACCATTGGTTCCAACGCAACACCACCACCTACGCCTCAATGGCCACCTCCACCCATTGCCATTAGGCGTGACAAAAAAAGACGTAGAAGGTGAACTTATTTTAATATTATTTTCCTATAACACCTCATTCAAGCCAAGTCCGTTTTGATCATAATTAGTTTTGACCTAACCCAAATTGATACATTTTTATTAATTGGCCCTTTTAACATGAACATTTTTATGCTTTAACTTGTTTAACACGAACCGAGTATGACTTGAACACATTCTGACCCGGTAGCCAAGCCGACCTAAACCCGTGTTTTTCCAGCCTTAGATGTCTCTAAAGTATTCTTTAGTTACGTCTATCCTTGAAAACCTGTTTACAACACCTTGGTTTTCCATTAATAGATATAACAATGTAACATGTTTAGACCGTGGGGTATGGTGGGGCAGGGGTTGACACGTGGGCTGGGTGGACTTCACTGGCAAGCCCAAAAAATTGAGGGTATGGTGGGGCTTCGGTTTGGGGCGTGGTTTGGCCAAATTCCTTTTATTTTTTCTTTTATATTTTTAAATTAATGGATAAACCATAAGGTAGGGTGCACCCAATGTCCACCCGCCAGCTCAGATGAGTCGCCCCGTCCAACGGCCGGGCTGAAACCCCCGCCCAAAGGGCCACGCCCAAACCCAAGCCCACCCAAGGTGGTCAATGGGCGTTTGTACCCAACCCACACCCCAACCCCGCCCCATACCCATAGTCTTTGAACACGCTTCTAAATAGTTTAGTATTGGCTAGAGCCGGCTTTAGGCCTGTGCAGGAGGTGCCACCACACAGGGCCCAAACATTTCTGAGGCCCAAATATATTTTATTTATATATGTATTATAGAACAAAGAAACACAGATCTCCCCTTTGGCTCGATGGAAAGCAACACTTGAATATGGCCTTGACGTTCCGAGTTCTAATCCCACTTACAGTGTTTTCCTCTTTTATTTTTCTTTGATTGCTCCATGTTATTTTATAAAGAAGGTAAAAGGCCCCTATAAAGCTTATTTTAAGTCTTTAGTCATTTAACCATTTACATATTAAAGTTTATATATTTTCTTGTCTAAAATTTGTAAAAAACAAAAAAAAATCTCATTTAACCATTTAAATAAAAAAAGGGTTTACATGTTTTCTTGTTTGAATTTGTAAGTGTTTTAATTTTTTTAATTTCTCAATCCTTATCTAACCATTTACAATATAGACCAAGTAGAACACAATTTATAGTTTATAGCTCTATTTATTTTATTTGTGAAAAGTCCGTGTTATCAAAGTAATTTGGATATGTTTACACATATAACATATTACACTTCTTTTTGTTGGAAATATTTAAATATTAGTTAATTTTCGCTTGTCTAGAGGGTGTTGAAACTAATTTTTAGGTGTATTAATTTATTTGTAACATAAAACTTGGATTTATTGTTTTTAATTGATGCAAATTTGAGATGTGTATTCACTTTATAAACATGGATAATTGTGATAACTAATAAACCATTTTGAAACTAATTGTGCTCATCTTTATACTGATTTTTTAGATAATACTTGAACCCTATATTTTGATTAAAAACATATGATATGCATATTAAAATTTTTGTTGCTGATTGTGGACTTTGAGATATGCAAATTGTCGTCGGACCCTGGCAACTTATTCATTAGTTGAATAGAAATGAAGAACCTCACGATTCATTTAACTATTTAACATAGATCATTTTGCTACAATGTCTTTTCTTATTTATTGTTGTTACAACCATCGTCCTATTACAGATTTGATATATATAAGTTTTAATGTAGGGGCCTATATTTTTAACTCGCACAGGGCCCAATGTTTTTAGAGATTTTCGGGAACGGCCTTGGTATTGGCTAGTTGGTTTGTTTTAACAAATTCTGCCGTTCTAAGAAAATTATGTTATAACCACCTGATTTAAAAAAAAAAGGTCGGTATTTCCCTTATTACTTCTGTTATTTTCCTTTTATTTATTCCTTCTAAAAATTGTTTGTATAGTTACACATGTAGTTGGACATATCGGACAAATTGCTTAAACCACCAAAAATAAATTGCATGACAATGGTGGTATGTCTTCAATATAAAGCATAACAAAATACATATCATTATGTTTTTACTTCAAACATTATTGAATTGATATAAATTCTATAAAACATTAGCTAAACCATGTATTTAATAAAATGTCATATTATTAGAGGGAATTTAATAAAAAAATATGAAACCTAATTGCTTTCTCTTGATGGGTTTAATAGAAGTTTTACGATCATGCGTGATATATATAACAATGACTCATATGACTCATGATAGAGTTCATAACACGAGTGACATTAATTTGAACATATCAAACCAGGAAATGAACCCCCAAGCTACATGTATGTGGGAGTCGGTTTTGGATGGTGGGTACAAAGTTAAATGAGATTGTTACTTTGATGCAATCAAAATAAAAGTTTTTTTTTTTTTTTTTTTTTTTTTTTTTCTGATTTGATGTTTTCAATAACACTGAAACGATTCGGAGGGTCTAAACTATGTATATTTGACAACGTTGTTCAGTCTAAACAAATCTCCAAAAGCATCTTTGTCTATCTACTTGTTAAACCTTTCAACTTTTGTAGGGTTATAGTGTTTCTACGATACATTTCACGATGGTTGAACACAACTAGCCAAAAGTGCTAAATGACACATTATTATAGTACATTCTACAATGGTTTAATAGTTTCTTGTATCGCTTAAAGAAATTTAAAGTCAATTAATAATACTTATTGTTTTATCTGTCATGTATAATATTGATATTGTTTGTGATTGCTCAATATTTGGTGCATGGTTATGTTCAATTTTTATCATAAAAATTGAGTATGACGAAGAATGTTATGATGATTATATTTAAAAAACAGTTTAATAAATAAAACATTGTTGATCGATGTGACTTTTCATTTGATCGATATAATTCATGTTTAAGATGTGTGTTGTCACTATCTACACTACCATTAAATGTTTAAAGACTTCTTCAATAAGGACAAGTCCTCTAGGTAGTCATTTTCGCAAAGGTTACAAGCAAGGTTAGTTGTTTGGTATAGTTTTGTGGAAGTCCTCACCCCCCATCAACAAGAGAAAAGAGAAATGCAAGATCTTCCATATAAAATGATATTTTTGGTTTACAAGCTAAGAGTATTGTACATGGTTTTTAGGATTCTTAAGCTTGAGTATCCTTGTTATCTTCGAAGAGCAAGTGATAGAAACATGGTAAGAACGAGGATAAAAAGGATTTTGGGGCTTTTGTTTGTCTACTATTGGCAACCAAACCCAAATTTTATAGACTCCTGATTGAATAGTCAAAGGTGGATAAACGACATTTGTTCAAATATTAAACTACGTTACCTTTATCATGCTAGAAACAAATTAAAACTTTGTGCCAAATTTGGTTGTATGTATATTTATTGGATTGATTAACAAGCAAATTAAATACTTATGGTTTCTCTAGGGTCATGTGATTTTTCGAAGGACAACTTTCATTAGGGTTGTCATATGTGCTAAGCTTAGTGTAATTTTAGAGTATTCAATGAACAAAGAGTTTTTCCTATCAAGAAATGGTTATTCTGTAGATTAGGTGGGATGTCGTTTGTTCATATAATTCTTGCTAGTAGTTAAGACGTGTGTGGTAGAGCTTAGTGTACCTGCGCAAGTCCTTGTTCAGGTTCGTTTGATTCCTTTACAGCCCTAGCCCAAAGATAAACTATACCATGATGTAGGGGTGAATAAAAACGGAACAATAACCAAAACCGAACTGTTCAACAAAAAAATTAACCGGAATTAACCATAACCGACAAAAACGAAGGGTTATGGGTAACTAAATATAAATAACCAACCATTCGGTTATGGTTATGGTTAATATGCCTTCATTAACCGATTTTAACTTAACCGAACCAAACCTTCTATTTTATGATTTTCTAGCTTTTATAATATAAATTGGATCTATTTGAAGTGGTTGTTAATGTGGAAAAAGTATAAGTTCTTGCTTATTTTGTCTAGTTTGCTCATAAAAATTGCTATATGAAAATACCTTTTAAGTTTTCAAGAATAATACTTTCATCGGTTAATTCATAGTTACCATAGGGACTCATGATGCATAATTCCAAATTAATTAACTAGAATTGAGCTTGGAACACCATAACCAAACTATTTTTAGCTATAACAAAACAAGAAAAGATGATAAAAATACACTAGATAATTAATCGAAACCGACAGTCAACCAAACAACGGTTAATCGACCACCACTTGTAACTTATAGTTAACACTTTTCAATTAACCGAACTTTTAGTAAACCAACATCGGTTTAGCGAACCCACACTTAACCGACTTTACACACCGTATGCCGTGATGCATCAAGAAAAAATTAAAAGTATTTAGAAAAATATATGTTTGAAAAGATTTTAACAACCCCAAACTAGTCAATCACCCATTCCAACAATAACAAGTTATCTGTCCTTTTGTCATCCACCCCGTTGACCCATTCTCCTTTCCATTTACCCGTCAACGGCGGCCCACTCACTTTCTGTTTCATCTTCTTCCCACTCAAACCCCCTATCTTTCTTTCTCTAAAACCCCCAAATTTCCTCACTTTCTCTCTCTAAAAACCCCCACCCCAAATGGCCATGAATTCCAACCTCCAAGCCATCCTCTCCGCCGTCGCCAGCTTCTTCCTCCTCTCCCTCATCTTCACCTTCATTTACTTCGTCTGCCGCACCGCCACCAAACGACGCCGTGACTCCGCCCATCGCCGCCGCACCCGTTCAATTCGCCGCCCACCCGATCTCCCCACCTCCACCTCCTTCATCAGCGTTGCCGAGAGCCAGATGTTCGATCCCAATTTGAACGAAATTGACATGGTTGACTTGGTCAACGCCACCCGCAACTTCTCGCCGGAGTTGATCGTCGGCGACGGAAGTTTCGGGCTCGTTTACAAAGCAAATCTCTCAAACGGCGCGACCGTCGCGGTTAAGAAGCTCTCGGCGGATGCGTTTCAAGGATACCGCGAGTTTAAGGCGGAGATGGATACTCTCGGCAAGATTCAACACGATAATATCGTTAAGTTTTTCGGGTATTGTGCCACGGGGTCGGACCGGATTTTGATTTACGAGTTTATCGAGAAAGGGAGTCTCGACCAATGGCTATACGACACGTCATCGACACATAATGACTCGACAGGGTTGAAGGTACCCTTGTCCTGGAGTATGCGTATTAAAATAATAATAGGGGTGGCGAAAGGGTTGGCGTATATGCATAATCTAAGCGAGCCGATAATTCATAGGGATATTAAAGCGAGTAATGTTTTGTTGGATGCGGATTTTAAGGCGCATATTGCGGATTTTGGGTTGGCGCGGACGATCAAGGGGGAACATTTGCATGTCTCGACGCAAGTAGCGGGGACTATGGGGTATATGCCTCCGGAGTATATTTATGGGGCGCCTGCGGCTACTGTCATGGGAGACGTGTACAGTTTTGGGATACTGATGTTTGAGATTGTTACATGTAGGCGTCCGAACTGGCCAATAAAGAGCGAAAATGGGGAGGAGATTCGGCTTGTTGAATGGGCGACGAGGATGGTGTCACAAAATCGAGAAATAAAAATGTTGGATGCTAATATATCGAAAGAGAATTTGAAAGAGAAAGAGTTTTTAGAGTTTTTCAGGATTGCTACGTTATGTACTAAGGAAGTACATAAAGAACGACCGAATATGAATAGAGTTGTGGAGTTATTGAATCAAATTCAAGATGAACCTACAATATAGTGATTTCAATTAAGTTTAATTAAATTGTTTGTAGGTAGTTTTTCACTTTTTTGGTCATTTTAATTGTGAGTTTCATATTGAAAGGGATGTATGTAAGTAGCATCCTATGTAAAGTATATAATAGCAATAAGAATGCTCAACTCAAAGTGTAGCAATATAATATTTATTATTTCATTATTACAATTTGTCTTGGTATATTTGTTTTAATCATGATTTCGTCTTCAATTATAGAAGTGGTGTATAGACTATTCTGTGTGGAAATAGTTTAACTTATATTTTGGGGATGGCCTGATTATAATACTCAGCACTAACTCAAATGAGGATATTAGATTACTAACTAAAGGTACCTTTTTATAATTTTATTAATAAATTATTAACTAAAGGGACCTTTTATAGAGTTTTAATAATAAAATAAATCTTAATAACCTTGTAAATTAATTTAATGTTACAAATATGGACAAAAATCAAATACAAATACCTTTAACATACAAAACATACGAACTGAATGTTTTGCTGAAAAAACGCGGTGACGTTTTCGTAATTATTTACTTGTAGAGTGATTATCAAAATTACCCGATAAATAATCTTGTAGGGTAATTTTGATATTGTAAAATAATTTTGTAAAATGATCTTTAGGGTAATTTTGATATTTGTATGGTAATTTTGTAGAGTATTGCAATTACTCTATAAATGATCTTGTAAGGTAATTTTGATCTTGTAGGGTATTTTTGAATTCTATGTTGTATGATAAACTAGTAGAGTAATTTTGATACACTTGTAGAGTAATTTTGATAATTACCCTACAATCACATTTTATAAAATTACCATACACGATCACAATTACCCTACGAGTAAATAATTATAAAAATGTCATCACGTATTTTTTACCTTTTCATGCATTTCGAACGTTTTGTACGATAAAGTTGTTCGTATGAGAACTTTACCTTACAAATATGTTTATGCCAATAAACATTAAGCTATTCGTTATAATCCATGTTAAACATAATTTTCAGATTTTTTCAACCTTATTACCTGATAAGAACTTTAGCTCATTAGATCAACGATGTTAAGAAATAAGTAGATTTGGAAATAGTTTTAAATATTGTAGAGATCGATGTCATGTACTCATGTTTCTATAGCTGAGAATATGTCAGATTAAGGATGTGGTTGGGGGTCACTTTTATTTTTGGACAATTGGTTGCATTGTTTATTACAAAAGGATGTGTTGTGGTTGATGATGGTAAATTAGGTTTTGAAATAAGTATATAGTAGGGAATGATGGTAAAATAAAGTTTAAAATAGATTACACTGCAAATTTCTAAAACCTCATGGATGGTTTTTGTAAACAAATATATTTTTTTATCTTTAAATTTGATTACGAAATAAGAGGTTATATTTTTTTTTTCATGGATGGTTTTTGTAAAAACAAAAACAAAAAACAAAATTATCTTTAAAGTTGATTACGAAATAAGAGGTTAGAATCTTAAGTTCTAGCTCAAGTGGTAGGAGAATTTGAGTTCTTCTTGGTAGACTCAAGTTCAATTCTCATTTGGTGCAAAAAATGAGTAAGGCACTAGTGGACAATGATGGCAGACCCAGGGAAACCTAGGTTCGATCCTTGAACCAAACGAGTTTTACCGGTAATTTTACCGTCGTGCCTACGGGTGGGTGGATTACCGGGTTTTCCCCGGAATCGGTGGTGGACGACTGGGTTACTCTCGGAGTACTCTGTTTGTCCAGTGGGTGCCCCGAGAGTGCTCGGGATTTGATTTGTTGGCCGTTAAAAAAAAGAATCTTTTTTTTTTCAAAATAGCTCTAATTAATGACATGTATCTCTCCCCTTATAGTTAAACCAATATTTACAGACCTGGACCGGGCCGGCCAACCGGGTTGGGATCCGGAAGGTTTACCGGCCGGTTCAGGCTATTAGGTTGTTCTAACATTGGGCCGCTGGTCGGGCTGGGCGGTTCATAACAATAGGTCGGGTCGGTTTCCTCTTTTTTAATTGGTTCACTACCCTAACTTAAACCTAAAAATTTTCTCACACACAAAAGAAAAATATGCATCCTGTACGATGCTACCCACAGTCATGGCTCACGTTCTAATCTCATCAATCAGCGATTAGCGATTGTCTTCATCATTTTCATCAAGCATTAGTGATTATCTTCATCAATCATCATCAATCATCATCAAACATCAATCTAATCTCGACAATGATTCATCTCAGCCTCCATTCATCTCGATTCATAGGTGTGTAGTGTTCTCTGATTTGTTTATAATTTTGCCTATGAATCTATGATAGGATTTGTTTATAAGTTTTCCTATGAATCAAGCATCATATAATTCTATTGTTTATTTTTTCATTGATGATATGATGTATATCTAGTGAATTGATGATCCAAATTGCTAGTCAATTGATGAAATTTGTCAAAATAGGTATAAAAGCATATTATTTGAGAAAGAAATTAAGTGGTTTTCTTACAATACTAAAAAATTGATGTAAATGTGTGGATAGAAATTGATGTAAAGTCGTTTGTGAATAAGTGTCAATGCGTTAGATTAGAATTGAAACATAAACGAAGGATGAACAAATTAGGTATTCAAATTCGAAATCAATGTTTGTGACGTTATATTAATATTAATCCCTTTTATGTTTTTTATATACTGTAAAGCATGGATTTACAAGAAGAAGAGGAATCTAATCCCCAATCCGAGTCGACTGCCCAATCAAATGTTCGCTTAAAGACGGAAGTCACATGGAAATATGTTACCGAAGCTCAAGATGAATTTGGAAAAAGAAGCGCATTTGTACATTTTGCAACAAGTCATTTCGTGGAGAGGCATTAACCGAATGAAACAACACCTTTCTTGAGTTAAAGGAAATGTAGTTAAGTGTTTAAAGGTTCCGACGGATGTAAGGTCTCAAATGAAAATTCTTTTCGAAGAGAGTACGCAAAAAGGTAAAAATAGTGGACTAAATACAGTTTCAGAAGCGGAGACGGGTAGCACACAAAAAAGTCTTGGTAAAAAGAAAGCTTCTTCAACATCCGCCAACGCACAATCATACTTCTCAAGAGGTATAAATGATCGCACTCAACCTTCAAATAAAATAAAGCTGTTTGGCAAAGTAAAGAAAGACTGTGTGATACAGATTTAGTTGTAGCAATGTGGTTATATGATGCCTAGATTTGTAAATTCTCCCATTTTTCCAATTGCATTAAGTAAAGTAGCTTCCATGGGGCATGGATATACTGGACCTTCCTATCATCAAGTTTGTGTATATTTGTTGAAAGATGCTAAGAAATCTATGAAACTTATAGTTGATTTTTATATAGAGCAATGGGCAGAAACATGTTGCACTATAATGAGTGATGGATAGAGATATTTTAGACAAAGAGCTCTAATCAATTTCTTGGTTTATTGTCCAACGAGAATTTCATTCATCAAATTTGTTGATGCTTCTGATGTTGAGAGAGTAATGCTGAAAGCTTATGCAATCTGTTTAGTGAAATTTTTAAGATTGTTGTTTACAAGAATATAGTTCACTTGGTCACTGATAATGCTGCAAATTACAAGTTGATGGAAGATTATTATGTAATAGATATCCAATGATTTCTTGGTCTCCTTATGCAACTCATTGTATCAGTTTGATCTTGAAGGATGTTTCAGAAATGGAAGACGTGTCTAGTTTGATCCAACTGATTCATAGATTACAGTTTTCATCTACAACCATAAGTGGTATCTAAATTGGTTGAGTAAAAGACCCGTTTGGACATAAATTATCCATCCAGGGGACACCCGATTTGGCACATCATTCATTGCATTGAAGAGTTTGTTTGATCATAAGTGTGATTTGCAAGCTTTAGTAACCTCCCTTGATTTCAAGAAGATGTTGAAAGTGACTATAGCTAAGGATATGAGACAAACTATCTTAGATGATAAATTTTGGCAAAATTGTTTGATAATGGTTAAGGTGATGAGTGGGTAATTTTTGGGCCACCGTCGTTGCCGCCCCCCACCACCACCGCTACCACCCACCACCAATGTTCACCACCGCCACCCCCGTCACCCACCACCAACACGCACCTCCGACACAAACCTGCTGCCACCCATCATTACCCACCGCCACCTTAACTATTATCAAACAATTTTGCCAAAAAATATCATCTAACATAGTTTGTCTAACATCCTTAGCTTTAGTCACTTTCAACATCTTCTGGAAATCAGGGGAGGTTACTAAAGCTTGCAAATCACACTTATGATCATATAAACTCTTCAATGAAATGAATGTTGTGCCAAATTAGCTGGTCACTGGACGGATAATTTCTATCACCAACTGGGTCTTTTTCTCAACCAATTTAGAGGCCACTTATTGATGAAAATTGTAATCTGTGATGCAAGTTGGATCAAACTAGACACGACTTCCATTTCTGAAACATCCTTCAAGATCAAACTGATACAGTGAGCCACACAAGGAGACCAATAAACCATATATCTATTACATAATAATCATCACACAGCTTTGTAATTTGCAGCATTATTAGTGACCAAGTGAACTATATACTTGTAACCAACAAACATAAGCTTTCAACATTACTCTCTCAACATCAGAAGCATCAACAAATTTGATGAATGATATTCCCGTTGGACAATAAACCAAGAAAGTGATTAAAGCTCTTTGTCTAATATCTCTCCATCCATCACTCATTTTAGTGCAACCTGTTTCTGCCCATTACTCTCTATAAGAATAACTATAAGTTTCACATATTGCTTAGCATCTTTCAACAAATTTATACGAACTTGATGGTAGGAAGGTCCCATATATCCATGCCCCATGGAAGCTATTTTAATCATCGCAATTGGAAATGGGAGAATTTACAATATTTATCAGTATACATGCATCATATAACCACATTGCTACAACAAAATATGTATCATGCAGTCTTTCTTTTAATTTACCAAATAGATTTAATTGAAGGTTGAGTACGATCATTTAAACATCTTGAGAAGTATGATTGCCCGTTGTCGGATGTTGAAGAAGCTTTCCTTTTACCAAGACTTTTTTGTGTGCTACCTGTCTCAGTTTCTGAAACTGTATTTAGTCCCCTATTTTTACCTTTTTGCGTATTCTTTTCAGAAATAATTTTCATTTGAGACCTTACATCCGCCGAAACCTTTAAACACCCAACTACATTTCCTTTAACTCCAGCAAGATGTTGTTTCATTTGGTTAATGCCCCTTCCACGAAATGACTTGTTAATTTCCATCTTTTTCTCAAATTCATCTTGAGCTTCGGTAACATATTTCCATGTGATATCCGTCTTCAAGCGAGCATTTGATTGGGTGATCGACTCGGATTGGGGATTAGATTCCTCTTGTTAGTGTGAATCCATGCTCTACAAGATATAAAAAAACATAAAGGGATATATATATAACATCACAAACACTGATTTCAAATTTCCATACCTAATTAGTTAATGCTTCATTAATGTTTCAATTCTAATCTAACGCATTGAATCTTTTCCACAAACAAATTTACATCAATTTTTTAGTATTGTAACAAAACCACTTAATTTCTTCCCTAAATAATATGTTTTTATACCTAATTTGACAAATTTCATCAACTAATTAGCAATTTAGGATCATGAATTCACTAGATATACATCATATCATCAATGAAAAAAATAACAACAGAACAATAAGATACTTGATTCATAAGCAAACTTATAAACAAATCCTATCATAGATTAATAGGCAAACTTATCATAGATTCATAGACAAAATTATAAACAAATCCGAGAACTATACAAACCTGAGAATCGAGATGAATGGGGGCTGAGATGAATCAATGTCGATATTAGATTGATGTTCAATGATGATTGAATCACTGATGCGTGATGAAGATGATGAAGATAAGTGCTAATCGCTGATTGATGAGATTAGAATGTGAGCCATGACCGTGGGTAGCAGCGTACAAAAATATGGAGGCATATTTTTCTTTTGTGTGTGTGTGAGGGAAATTTTAGGTTTAAGTGTTAGGGTATTAAACCAATTAAAAGAAAGGAAACCGGCCAGACCTCTCGTTATGAACCGCCGACCCAACCGCCCGACCCAACCACCGGCCCAATGTTAGAACGACCTAATAACCTGAACCAGCCTCGGTAAAACTTCCGGATCCCAACTCGACCGGTCTGGCTGGCCCGGTCCAGGTTTGAAACCGTTGGTTACAAGTGCTTAAACAAAAATAAGACAAATAATATAATTGTGAACACCCTTTTATAAAAATCGTTTGGCTTGAAATCAATAATCTACTTTCTTTACACTAAGATATAGAAAAATCATGTACTTAACAGCCTTTGTTAAAAAAAAACACAACTCTTTCATTCCCGTAAAACATAGGTAGTGTTGGTATGCAGGGATGAGAGGGTGAAATAGAATGGATCATTGAGAATGAATGAACAAACATGTGTTTGGTTGGTCAATGGAATGGAATCACCCATTACACAAGACATTCCATTTCTTCAAAATCATTCTTTCTATCCCCCATGTTTTTTTCATTGCATTATCTCTTTCATATTTCATTAACAACACCATAACCCATTACCATCGCCACCACCCACCTCCGTCGCCCATCACAGTCATCACCACCACCCACCGTCATTACCGTCACCCACCACCGTCGTCCACTAACACCGGCCGCCGCCGCTACCACCCACCACCCATGTTCACCACGACTACCCGTTGCTGCCACCCACCATCGCCGCCACGCATCTTCGCTACCTAACATTACCCACAGTCACCGCCGCCTTCCATCACCGACACATACCCCACCGCCACCTATCATTACCCACCGTCACCGCCACCGACCACCACCCACCACTGCCACTTACTACCGAATTTATTCCTTCATCTTTTCTTTTCTACCTAACAACATAAAGTGTTGATTCATTCCATTCCTACATGGTAATCAAACAAGACATGTTATGGTAATGATCCATTCCATTACTTTGTCCATTCCATTACCTCATCCATATCATTCCCTCGTCTACTCCATTACCCAGCGAAAGAGATTAGAGTCAATTGGGTAAGGATTAGATGATATGGATGTTAATCACCCATTAAATAGCCCTTCATATGATGCTTCTAGAGAAGAGTCAAGTACCCAGCGAAAGAGAAAAAGGCGCAACAGTTGGGATCCTCTGATGAATAGCCTGAAAGAGTCTGCAGAAATAATCGATGCAAAGATTAGGGGGGCTTCAGATACTTTCAATAGAATTTTTGGAACAGAGAGCAATAGAGAGGAACTCCGTAACAATCTTTTTGCGGAGATGAATAAAGTTGAAGGTCTAAGTACTCGGGAGTGTAACAAGGCTGTATGTAAGCTCGCGCAATACGAGGAGTTGATGGTAGTCTTTTTTAAGGTTGATGAAGACCGCAGGCTTGAATGGGTAAAGAACATGCTTGAAGATACTGCTTGACGTGATAAAAGATGACTTTTGGAAGATTATTTATTTTTTTTAGTTTGCAAATTTTGGATGATTTTCATTTTTTATCTGGCTCTTATCGGATGATTTTTATTTTTTTGTAGTTGGAAACTTTTGAATGAATTTTGAATTTTGTTAGTTAAAGTTATTTTATTTTTTTACTATAAAGTTATAATTTTTAATCAGAAAATTTTGTGAAAGTCGGTAAATTTCTTTTATTTTAAGACATGGGTATTTTTGTCATTTACAATGAACTACATTCCATTCATTCGTTTTTTTCTCCTACCAAACAACACAAAGTAATGTATCATTCCATTCCCATAGGGTAACCGAACAAGACAATGGAATGGTAATGACTCATTGCATTCCCTTGCTCATTCCATTCCCTTGCTCATTCCATTCCCTCACCCATTTCATTCCATCGCTCATTCCATTACTCCATACCAAACAGACCCATAGTGTTCCTTTTATTTTCTCAGGAAAAATCGTTCGCTTACAATAAAAAAATAAAGTAACTCATTGATCTTAAAAATGTTGGATATGATTTTAGAGGTTGTTTGGTACCTTATTATAAATGATGCTATTAAGAGGCTACATTTGAATGGATCATCATTAAGCATTAAGTGTGTTTGGTTCACTAGAAAGATACCTTAGAACCAGTCAACAAGCCTCTTTCCTATTAAGTAGGGGTGTGCACGGTTCGGTTTGGTTCAATTATTAGCATTAAATGAAACCGAAAGTCATTGGTTAAATTCTATTTTTAACCGTTTGGTTTTTGGTTCCATTTATAAGGTTATTTTGTTGGTTTTAGGTTCGGTTATTTTCGGTTAATAACCCAAGCCAAACTGGGTTTAGTTTTATTGCTTAAAAATACATGTGATAAAGGTATAACATGAAACAGATGTATAAATACATGAAATGAAACTATAAAAGCTACATATATATATATACATATATATATATATGGTTAATTTTGGTTCGGTTTGTCGGTTCGGTTATTGCTCACTCTTAAGTTTCAAAATGATTCTAAATGAGAAAATTACCCCTTTGTCCCTTCAGCTGCGTTAATAACCCTCAGTCCCTCCCCCCCCCCCCCCCCCCCCCCCCCCCCCGACCGACCACCACCTCTTCCACTACCAACCACCACCACAACGGCTTACTCAACCATCAATTCACGACCGCCAACTGAAAGGAAAAAAGTGTAACGCAAAAGTACATAAATTAGGGTTGCCACTCTTCTAGTCTCCTCGTCATCGCGACGTCACTCCCCTTCCCCATCGTCGTCGCCGACCACACATACCATCGATTCAATTTTTTTTAGCTCAGTTTTTTTATCCTAATTTCTCGTTCCCTTTGCTGTTCTTCTGATTTTATTAAAATGCAACAATTGTTTCGACCATTTCTTAGAACAATAGAACCTATGATTGCAACTTGAATGCTATGATATAATTTTGACTTAAAATTGACTTGCACTTTACCACCAATGATTGACTTTAAGAATGTTTAAAAGTGATAATTTGCAGATTCAAACTAGTGATACGATTTTGTTGATGTAATTATTATATCCAGTCTTTTCAAGCTTGATTTGCAGATTCATCCAGTTTAGCTTGCATAATGTATTGTAGTTTTCTTGCATAATGTGTTGTAATTTTGAAAGATGATTATTCTTTGTTGTATGTTATTGATCTAGTCAATTATAGTTTAGAGGGTAAAATAATCACTCTGCACAGTCTTTCAGAGGTCCAATAAAAAAACACTATAGACTATGCAATTACTGGCTGAAAGTCTCTTACCCAGTGAGACCTCTTACTGACTCAACACATACTAATGCAAAGGTTGTCAAACAACCCATTACTCTTAGACAAATAATCAAGCATCTAAAAACAAAACATTAGTAGTTAAAAATCGATAACTACGAAGTTTCAAAAGTTCAAAGGACCGAAAATGAAATTCACCAAAAGCTAAGACACCAAAATAAAATTTCAACTAATATGACTTCTAGAGTTGAGATTACAGTCATACAACTACAATCTCAACCTTCCTCCACCCAGCCAACAATGGCGGAGGAAGAAGCCCTAAAGCACGATATATTACACCCAAACACTCTAATCGCTTGGGAAAGAATCAATCTACCTTCTCTCCCCACCCAATTTCAATCTCAACAATCTATCATCTCATTACAAGATCCACACGGTGGCGACACACCATGGTCAACGCCACCTCCTCCACACAAAGACCACCACACCGCCGTCGTCTTCCCACCCACCAATCACGAAGGCCTCAATCTCCATCATCATGTTCCAGAGACACATGTCGAAACAGTCAAACCGGTGGTTCCTGTTGTTTCAACTGAGGTCAAAACGGCGGCAATTGTGGGACCCATTACGAGACCCATTTGGGTTAAGTGGTGGTTTTTGCGGTTTAAGTTGACCGGCATTGTCTTGAGTGTTTGGAATCGGTTGATGAATTTTCCGATGATTGGATCGACGGTGGTGGTGGTGCTGTGTTACTGGCTCCGGCGGCGGCGGCGGTCGCGGGGAGAGGCGGTGGGTGAACTTCTTGGGGTTATTAAGGAGAAAGATGAGGTGAGATTTTTTGGTTTTTGAGTTGGTTTATAAGTTGCGAACCAAGTGTTTGATGAAATGTCTAGTTGAAGTAACTAGATTTTATATGTATGTTAGGTGCATTGTAGTTTAATGTAATAGAGAGTTTTCATATGTCTGATAATTTTAATTTTGGGTTTGCAGAGAATTCATCAGTTATTGCATCAGATTGCGCGAATGAACGAGTTGCTGCTTGCTTCACATCATGGAGTTCCTATGATATCTAAGGCTACATCTACTTAGTCAGGTTAGGGCAGCCACTGTTGTGGTTCGATCGACAGGGTTGATGATGGTATATATTTTATATTGTAGTATAAAGATTAAATGTTGGCTAAAGTTACTGAATGAATACTATTGTGAAATAGTTTTATATTGTAATTGTTTCGTTTGTTTGCCACGGTTTAGCTTCGAATTTAGATGTATAAGAACTCCAGTTGAACTAGAACACAAAACATGGTATTCAAATAACAGTGTATAGATCTAGTTTGGTAGTCTCTATGATTTCCATGTTGGGATGCAAGTGAAATGCGTGTATATTGTACATACAAACTGTGATTGTTTCAAGATTCAGTGGGAGCTGGGGGTCTCAGTAGGAGCAGTGTCTATCTTTCTTAGATGAAAGGTTTATCCGCATTCTACCCTCCCTAGACCCTACCAACACCTTGCTATAAGTGGGATTTTACTGGGTATGTTTGTTTTTTTGTTAACTGTTTTAAGATTCAAGTTAGATGCATTTATACTTGTGCAACGTTGTAGGTGTCGTGACCTTACACACACACAGTGAAAGTAGCTCTTAAGATCTCCAACTGATGGGTAGTATTTAACTAGTGGGCAGGGATGAGCAAATGGTACCGGGTACCGATTCGGAACCGGTACCAGTACCGAATCTCCCAAAGCGACTCAGTTTTCTGTACTGATTCGGTACCGACATTTAGTGTTTTCCGGTACCGGTTATGTACCGGTTTTAACTCTCAAATGCCGGTCCATACCGTTACCGAACTGCACCGTACCTGGTATTTTCAGTACCGGTACTCTTTTTTGGGATTTTCAGTACCGATTGGTACCGAACTCATCCCTATCTGTGGGTGATGGGTCCTTCATGCTGTTTGTCAAGAACTTAGAGGGGTGAATAGGTTATTTTTAAGTTATGAACATAGTTATCGATAGCGAAGGTAGCACTTCATAGCGAAGCACCCATGTCTTGCAATCTATTACGTAGCGACTCCATAGCGTGATTATAGCGGATTCTGACAACAAATTCCGGCGAGAAACCTGCAATTTTTGCCGGAAACTTGCTGGAAACTAGGAAGAAGAAGAGCTGCTGCCTTTTTGTTGCCTTTGAGCCTTTTTAGGGTTAAATAAGTTCCTGGATTTTAACCAATCTATCTTTCATTAAGTTACATTTAGTCCCTAAAACTTGTATGATTTACATAAAAAGTGTAAAATTAGTTTGTGTATTTTAACATTTAACCCCCCTATTTTCACTAGTTTACATTTGGTCCTTAAACTTATAAATTTTTACATAAAAAGGTATAAAATTAACATTATATATATATATATATATATATATAGGGTGAGGATCATTTCAGAACTAAAAATAATTTCAGAACTTACAGAACTCATCTCAACCATTTAACTATCAGATCAATGGCTAAAATCGAAAATGGCTTTTTAGTAATTATCTAGAATTTCGAGGAGATTAAACAGATGTGATAAGGGTAGTATAGGTATTTTATTTCATCCATATCATAACAAATCCAAGTTTCTCTCCATATATCTCTCGTTCTATCTATATCTCGGTTCAACAAAAAGATTAAGCATATAACTTTTTTAAATTCATCAAATCGGTGCTGCGTAGAACAAATGTGCTAGTCTGTGTGTTTTGGGTAAGATGGTAGTATATTGTTTGGGTGTTGGTGGTGAAAAATAAACCATCATTTAACTATTTTTCAATCCCTCTCTTTTTTATTTCTATTTTAGTTTCTTAGCTCATTCATGGATCTCTTTTTCCCTGAAAATAATTTGATTTGCACAGATGTGTCAAACAAAAGTAATTATAGTTTGATGTAACGCATGTGCACGTACCTTGAGTAAAACTGAATTTTGAAATGAAAAATACATTTGCCATAGTCATGTGTTTGAGGTATATATATTTTTTTACATGGGAATTACATCAATAACTAGTTTAGGTTTTTTTTTGCTTCTTATGTTATGAACATTTTATATCTTATTATTTAGAGTAAATTGCACAAAACATCCTTTATGTTTCCTCAAACTTGCAGGTTCCGGCCTTAATGTTTAAAAGTTGCTAAAAACAGCCTTTAAGTTTATTTTTGTTGCGGGTTCAATCCTTTACAGCTAACCACGTTATTTTCTTCAGTTAAGTTCCCTCACATGCATAACATGTGAGGGTATATTCGTCATTTTGGTTGATCTTTCACCCACGTCAATTATAAGAAAAAAAATATTTAAGGTTTAACCTATTTTAAAAAAATTCTAACCGCAGGGACTAATGTGCAATAAAACCAAACTTTAAAAACCAAACACCCTCTTTTCCGGTCTTCTTCTCCGGCGACTTCGCCGGATTCTGGCGAACCCGGAATTAAGATAGGAATCTTGTTAAGTTAGCCACTAAGCTGTAAAGATTAACACAGATTTTGATCATGCCATTCAAACTCTTCAGGATTATCATCAGTTGGAAGAATCGGCGCCTTATTCGCATCAGACGGAAACGACAAATGACTCTTCAACCCTAGATACCTCTCACGGAACTCCGATGCCGTCAAATCAGAGAACTTCGTAACATCGTGTTCAGTAGTCGGATCCAGCAACTGGTGACGCTTAGGACGCCGCAAGTTAGACTTAAACACTATCAAACGGTAATCGTGCTCCTGTGTAGTCGCGTACGTTTTACCAAACTTTGTTTAAACTAGGTTAAAACTTAAATATTCTTTTTTTTTATAATTGAAGTGGGTGGAAGATCAACCAAAATGACGAATATACCCTCACATGTTATGCATGTGAGGGAACTTAACTGAAGAAAATAACGTGGTTAGCTGTAAAGGATTGAACCCGCAACAAAAATAAACTTAAAGGCTGTTTTTAGCAACTTTTAAACATTAATGCTGGAACCTGCAAGTTTGAGGAAACATAAAGGATGTTTTGTGCAATTTACTCTATTATTTACATATATGTAAATGGTTTCTTTACACATATGTATAATAAGACTGTGGGGTATCGGGCGGGGGTTTGGGCGTGGGTTGGCAGGCAACGCCCAAGTCACCACCTTGGAGGGGCTTTGCTTATGGTGTGGCCTGTTGGGCGGTACCCTGGCACCCGGCGTTGGGCGGGGCTAGGTGGGTGAGGTGGCGGATGGTGATTGGCGGGTCAACCTAGGGTTTTTTTAGGGTTTTTTTTAATATGTTTAATAAGTATGTTTTTCTTTTGTAATGTTTTAGGAATGTTTAATAATATTTTTAGGTTTTCTTAATTAATATTGTGTGTATTTAAAAAAAAATCCACATGGCCTAGCCAACGCCCCAAACCCCCGCCCCATCATACCCACCGCTGGGCTGCTTCATGGGCGGTGCCCCTCCTTTTCCACGTGTCAACCAACGCCCCAAACCCCCGCCCCACCATACCCCACAGCCTAAAGTGTCATGAAGAAATAGTTATTTTGTCAACTTAAGTTTTTTATTGATTTAAATATTGTATAACTGTTTAATTAAAACTATAGTTTTATTTATTATTTAACAAACAAAGATAAAAGTTTTAATATTAAAGCTGTTTAGATTGACCGATATGTTCTTTACCTTTTAAATTTGCTGTTTAAGCTTTTATTTATAATTAGTATAAAGATTTGCATGTATGTAAAGAGAATACCAGTTTAAAGAAAAAGATAATTAATATGAATATATATACATACATCAAATAAAGTTTCATCTTTGAAAAAAATATGATGAAGAGTTTGAAAATTTACATATATGTAAACAATATACTTATACATATGTAAATAGAAGATCATTAGTTAGTTTGATTATTTATCAGGTTAGAAAAAATAAAAGATCATATTCTCAGATGAGTTTAATAATTAACATTAATGTAATGGGTAGAGAGGGGAGGAGGAAAAGTAGAGAGAGAATTAACTAATTAATTAATAAGAGAGAGAAATTATTTAAAAGATTACTATTTTACCCTTTTTAATTTATTTTAAAATTTTTATGACCTAAAAAAGAGTAAATTAGGGGAAGGTTCATTGGGGAACACTAAAAAAGTGGGGAACGGGAACTGACTCAAACAAACTCCTATTGGATTTATTCCAGCAGCGTTGGAACCGGCTCGTCGAACCCTAACTAGGATCTCTTAACCCTAAATCCTAACCCCGAAACCCTAAAGCTAAAAAATAAGGCTAAAACCTAAGCTAAATCGTAACCCTAAAGTTAAACTCTAAAGCTAAACCCTAAATCTAAATATTAATGATTAATCCTAAAAGTAAACCCTAAAACACATTATATATGTATGTATATATATAAATTATATAGAGTAAGTTCAATATCAGGATATGTTGTTTTCCAGAGTAAGTTCAAGTGATTTGTTTAATAGAAGTGTGAGAACTTTTTGGAAAGTTCTTTTGATAAGACTACTGTTGATCTGCCGTGCTACCGTCTTAAAGCACTTTTTACGGATTTTTCTGATCGTTGAATTTAGTCAATACATGATACTCCCTCTGTCCCATTAGAAATGTCCTATTTTGAATTTTCAAAGTCTTGATTTATAAACTTTGACCTTTAATAATTTTGTTTGCGTTAGTTAATACTTGATGAAAGTTATATGATTTGAGTGTGTTTTACATGTATTTTTATCGGGTTAATTATCATCAAGTTTTATAAAACTAAAATAATATATAATTAAAGTTAAAGTTTATAAATAAAGACTTTGAAAATTCAAAATAGGACACTTCTAATGGGACGGAGGGAGTATTTATCTTTTGTTAAAGAAGTGTTTTCTATTTTCCGAAATAGGAACTCATCCTTCCATGCTTTGTTCATACATAATATTTCTTCTAGGGATTGTACCATTTTATAACATGTGAATTAGAGGTTTATAAAAGGGTTGTTTTTATTTTTATTTTTTATGAGTCTATTTATAAGTGAGCATTTCCGTTTTTTGACTTGCAAGTTGGAAAAGATGAACTTTCATTTTGAAAAGTTCATATAGAATCCCAGGCTATAGTTGTTGAATCTTCTGAAATTTGCAGCTCTGGGTGTGTTCGATATACAGTTGGGCCGTGCGTCGACCAAGTGATTCTGTTTTTTAGTTTCAAGCTTTGTTGTGCTTAGCTGATCAATGTTTCAAGCTTTGTTGTGCTTAACTGATCAATATTTCAAGCTTTTGTAAAAAAAAGTGATTATTATGTTTTTTGTATACCATATATCTTTTGTAACAACAACAATGGATACCACTTCATATTCTTGGACCTACCTATAATCGGTCAGAAGGATGAAAGTAGAAATTTAGGTAAAAGAGGGAACATGTTAAATATGCTAGATCATAGAAATCGCAATTGGTTGTGTATTTAGGCGAATTTTTGTATATCTAGGCTCATACCAGACCGTAAAACATGTCTTTTACCTGGTCGCTTGTACCAATTACTGATTACTCGTCGTGTTTGCCCTTCCTCCACGTGTATTGGGTATACATGCTTGTGATCTTATGAGGTTAAAATTACCCGTTGGGTTCTCGTTACCCGTCAGTCCACCAAAAAAAAAAAAAAAAACAAACAAAACAAACAAATTGAAATATCAAATGCTCAAATACATTTATAACATATAATTTCAGGTTTTAACAGCTTGCAAAAATATTTATTATATTACTAAGATCATATGATATATTTGGTTTTTATGCGGGATGGTCTCATATTGGGAGTTTCTCTGAACAATTAATCACATACCCGGTCTTTTACTCAACTACCCGTCTTAAAGGTTTCGGAGTTAGGGTTTAGATTTTTTCTTGCCATCAGGTGAAAGTGATCAAAAGTGTATTAAAGCATAACCAAAAATCATAATTTACTTGATCAAAGAAATTGAATTATCGTTACTTAATATCTAACACGTTAAGTAACGTAATGAAATTGCATTGTTATACGTCATACGATAATTTCCCTAGCTTTATATCATCATACATTTCGATTTTCTGATCAATAATCAAACACCTAAACTGTACTTCAAGTTGAGGAAAAATATGTTAAAAGTTATGTACTTATCGGGTCCGGGTGAAATTTTGACTATCATAAGTTCATAACCATCACAAGTAACATTAGTAAACATTCATGAAAAAATGTTTTTATTATTTTACTAACCAAACTGTTGAGGACATCTTTCAATGAAGGTCTTAAGCCGCCAAAGAGTTTCATCTTTATCCTCTCCTCGTGCCAACAAGGACGATGTAGTTGATGGCCGAAAGGAAGTTGATAGTGATGATGAGATTGTTCAAGGAACCATGGAGGAACATGTCAATGCAATCGGCCGAAAATGCGTGAAGCATAGAAAGGAATTCAAGAAAGGAGACTACGCCAACCTTAAAATCCACTAATTGGGTGTGTGTGTGTTTGTAAGAGGATCGGTTGTTTTTCAAGGAATGCCAAATGATATGATATGATCAAGGGGATGTCCACCTTTTTTTTTGCTTTGTTAAAAGTGAGAAAATGTATAGGAGATGTAACATGTAAACATGAGATGACAGTTGACGCGGAACAGAAAGACAAAAATACTAGATGCGTTCTAGGTAATGTTCAGATAAAACTTGCATGAGAGAAGATTTATTACCCTTTACATTATAAATAAGCCTTTATTTATCTTCCGTACGTTGAATACGAACAATCTCAAAATCAAATAAAAAGCCAAAAATAGATTCACTCGCCATCAAACAGACAATCACACATATAGAGATAACCAACAGTGTTTCAACGTTAACAAATTAATCTACTAAACCCTAAAAATAAGCGCAGAAGACGATCAATACATAAAAACAGTTATCTAGGGCTTGTGAAGGAGAAGATGGTTGCCAGGTTGGAACGGAGTTGTTGTCAGTGGCTATGCGATCAATTTCAGAAGATCAGTTTAGGGTTCATGAAGAAGGGAGTTCGTTTGATCGATTTGGTAAAGGTAAATGGTAAAAAACGGATGCTTAATGGAACGCAAGAACCCATAACATTGAAATGTGTTGAAAATAATAAAGAAATCCACCGACCTTTTGTTTTAAGAATAAGGTAAAAAGTCTAGACTAGTCTACTAGCCTACACATTAAATTCGGTCAAGGTAACCGAAATATCAACTAGAAACATAATACCAACACTATAGACTTAATTGTAATTAATAATAAAAACCAATAACATAAAATAAAATAAAATTAAATCATTAAATCATATTTTTTTAGGATAATCATTTTTTAGATTTATAGATCGTTTTTTCATCTTTCTTCCACATTCTCACCGGTTCACAAACAAATCTCCCGAGTCCCGCTCGAGTTATCGACCCACATCAATACTAAAACTACCTGTGGTTAGTTTTTCTAATTGTAAAATATGAAGATTGCCAATTATCTCTAGATCAAGTGAAGGAAGACATGCATTTCTCATAGGAGATTCAGGTTTAACTTTCACTTGGTGCAGAGTGTAGAGTGAGACACCTGTGGGCAATGATAAGAGACTCAGAGTTTGATCCTTGAGCCAAACCAGTTTTACCAGTGGATGGGTGGATTACCAGGTTTTCCCAGAATTGGTGGTGGACTCACGCCTATTTCAACGCAAGAAGCATAATCATTGAAAGAAAGAAACTGATCATGCAAGCAATGCACAAGGCAAGTGGGGGTGTTCCTGATGATTAGTGGTGGAGTTAGTTTACGTGATGCAAAGATAATGGGGAGTGTAGGTTACTCCTTCCAATTTCATTTCAACATGTTCGTTTTCATTCATTTCGTTTACTCCTTAATTCATCTATGGCCAAATTCCTGCAACATTTCCTCTTCCGAAACTCCCAAATCCAGACCCACACAAACTCCATCATTGCAGGCTATCTTCATCAACCCCACCGAACTTTTGCACACATCAACAACCCCAGCATCACTTCCTGGAATCAAACCATTAGAGCCTTTGCTGGGAGAAATAATCCTCGTGATGCAGTTAACCTGTTCGATGAAATGCTTGCATCAGGCGAAAGCCGGATGAATACAGTTACTCGTCTGTGATCAACGCGTGTGCTCATGGAAAGTTGTTTCGATTGGCGGAGAAGTTTCATGGGAGGGTTGTGGTTGGTGGGTTGTGTTCAAATATGTTTGTTGGAACGAATTTGGTGAATCTTTATGCGGTTGCTGGAGAGGAAAGATTTGGAGTGGTGAATGCGCATAAGGTGTTTGATGAAATGAGTGAGAGAAATGTGGTGACTTGGAATGCACTGCTTGCTGGGTATGTCAAGTGTCGTGCTATTGATGGGGCGCGTAGAGTGTTTGATGAAATGCCGGTGAGAAATATAGTTTCTTGGACCACGGTGGTTTGTGGGTATGCGCACAAAGGGGGACGTAAGGGAGCACTGTCTTTGATGCCTGAAATGTTACAAATTTATATGAAACTGGATCAGGTGACTTTGGTTGCAGCTTTATCTGCTTGTGCGGAGATTGGTGACTTGAAAATTGGGAGGTGGATACATTCTTACGTTAGCCGGAATTGGAATGTAAAGAACAAAAGACGCACAGTTCGTTTGTATAATGCACTCTTGCACATGTACGCTGGTTGTGGTGTTGTTGACGATGCGTATGAATTATTCAAATGTATGCCAGTAAAAAGTACTGTTTCATGGACTACCATGATCTCAGAAACATGGTCGAGGCAAGGATGTTTTAAGTGTTTTCCAACGGATGCAAAATATAAACGGTAGTTCAAAACCGGATGCCATAACCATGCTAGTTGTATTGAATGCTTGCAAGGAATCTGGTTTGGTTGAACAAGGTCACAACATCTTCAAAAACATGAAACAAGTTTCGGGAATTGAACCCAAAATCGAGCATTATGGTTGCATGATTGATCTGTTAAGTAGTGTTGGACTCTTGGATGAAGCACATAGACTTATACAAAATATGCCCATGGAGCCAAATGAAGCAAGAGCGGAGATAGCTTTCTTTGATCTGGAAACCAGTGGCTCGACCCGACGCGGACAAGAGAATGCCATCTTGGAATTCGGGTCAGTACTGGTTTGCGGTAGGACGCTCTTGGAGCTCAAACGCTACCAGACGTTGGTAAAACCCGATGACTTGTCACTCCTCTCCAAACTATCCATCCGTGACAACGGCATCACTGCAGACGTGCTCCTCTCTGCCCCGACCTTCTCTGACATCGCGGATGAGGTTTACAACTTTTTACATGGTAATTTAAGCTTCAGTTCCAATTTTGCTAATAATTCTTCTTAGCATAAGTGTTTGATGTATTATTGTATGTTAGGGAGGATATGGGCGGGTCACAACATAAAGAGTTTTGATTGCGTGAGGTTAAGGGAGGCATTTGCGAAGATTAATCGGCCCCCACCGGAGCCAAAGGGAATAATTGATTCATTGACTTTGTTGAGACGGAAATTTGGAAAGGAGCTGGTAACATGAAGGTATAAATTATAACTGCTTGCAACATATTATATGGCATAAATCAATCTTAATAAATCAGTTATGTAGCATGGCTATGCTAATAGTTTTTCTCTTTGTTCAGCTGGCCCGTCTGGCGGATTATTTTGGGCTTGGAAAGCAATCACATCGGTAAGCGTGGCATAAATACCAACAAAAATGTGTATTACCTACAGGACATTTTAAGGGATATTGGATTTAAATAATCTCAACTTTCACCAATTGGCCGATAACACTCCCAACTTTTGATTTGTACACCAGCACTCCCAACTTTCAACTTATTGGCCGATAACACTCCCTAACTGACTGAACCCTAACCCAGTTAGTTTTTGCTGATGTGACATCTGATGTGGCCCTTTTTGCCGACGTGGCATATGACATGACAGTTGATGTGGCATTTTTTGATGATGTGGCAGTTGACATGGTATTTTTCGATGACGCGGCAGCTGACATGGCATTTTTGATGATGTGGCAGCTGACATCAGCTAACTGGGTTAGGGTTCAGTCAGTTAGGGAGTGTTATCGGCCAATAAGTTGAAAGTTGGGAGTGTTGGTGTACAAATCGAAAGTTGAGAGTGTTATCGGCCAATTGGTGAAAGTTGGGGTTATTTAAATACAATATCCCTTTTTTCTATTACTAGATGACATGAAAGATAACATTGCATCTCAGTTTGACTTTTTATCAAAAAAATATTTTCAGGAGTTTAGACGATATTCGGATGAATCTTGAAGTTATCAAGAATTGTGCAATTGTTCTTCTTTTGGTAATTTCTCACTTCTTCAGCTGACAATTTGAGTTCATTTTCGCTCTCTTTTGAGCCTTTTCACTTGTGATTATTCATTGATAAATAGTTATTAAATGGAAGATAGATTTTGAAGGAAAAAGAAATATCAATATCATCATCTGTTTCGTCAGAGTTCTATCTCCAACAAGACATGTAAAATGACCAATCTATCCCACATGTAGGAATCGAACTTTCCAGATATCACAAGAAATCGCAGTAATGCAAAATCTGGTAGAAACGTTGACCATCATAATGGAGTTGAACCAGGTCATCCTCAACCTGACCTATTTGACCTGGGCCCACTTGTAGACAAAATGGAAAACGAACCTCTTGAAGCAAATGAAGCTATGGAGGAAGAATCATCAACAGACACTGCATCTAACACCATCACTGAAAGCACTGAATTTCTTGGTCTTGATCATGTGTCCATACCCTCGGTCACTGTAACTACCGTCCCCTGTTTTCATGGACGCCAAAATATACAAATACTTCACAGAGACACACGTTGCAGATCCAATATGATGCTCTAAAATTACGGTTTGGATTAAGCACAAGATTTGTTGATCATGCGGGAAGGGCTCGATTAAGTCTCGTGGTTGATGCATCTTCGAATCTTTGTGGCGTTCTTGATGCATGTGATGATATTGCTAAGAGGTTTGTGGAATCTGATAGCGACTCTGAATGGAGGTCTGTTGTGAACAGAAAGTCCGGGTCTAATAACTTACCCACCATCAAATTACAGTAAGTCTTATGTTTCATTTGCACATAATAATGTTTCATTATGTTCTTAAAGAAAGAACGTAATGCAGTTCATAGTTATGAAAAAAAGTGTTAAATGAAATGATCTACGTTTGTTTTACAGTTTACCTACCATAGCAGAAGGAGATGGTGTTAGATGGATCACAGAGATATACCGGAAAGATTCATCATCATCATCGATACAACGGGTTGTGTTCAGTAGGTATGATGTGGCAGAACTCAAAGCGTTAATTCGTCCAGGTTCCTTTGTGGATGCTTTCTTTTCTTTAGATCTGTACAACTATCAACAGAATGCTGGGATTCGATTAGTAGAAACTGATTGTTGATCCTAACTGAAAGATTTGGTGCACGTATATCCTATGGTATTAGCTTACTTCATAATTTAATCTTTGTTTGGTGCTTTGAGCTTTTGTTTAGTAGCATTTACATTTTTTGTTTAGAACTGAAATGAGCTCCTTCATTCATGTGATTTTAACAATTCTTTGCATCCTTGGTGCGATCTTCGACACACCATTGACGAGAGAAACATTATTGTGAAAAACCAAGGTAAATGTTAGTTGTTCAAAGCTACAAACAGGAGGAATGTATGCTGAATCATTTCATCATGTAGCCAGGTTAGAAGCAATTGAAAATTCTCTACCCTTTGTCATTTCTCATAACTTAAAGGTTATTTACCAAATTCTTTATAAATTTGATTTTAAAGATTGTAAACCATGTAATACTCCCATGAGTACCACTGCATCTCTCACCCTAAGTTCAACAGTGAACCGAAAAAATAATTATTTTTTGTTGGCGAACTCATTTCTTGGCATGCCACTTAGACCATACGTAGTGGGCATGAGGGAGGTTTCATCTCAGCCCTTTGGGTGTTGCACACAGGGGGGGGGGGGGTTGTCGGCGTGCGTGCGGCCACATAGATCATACCAAGCAATGTGTGTGGGGCGCTCATTAAAGAAAAAAAATAAGTAAATCCTCACACCCTCATGACCACTACACATCTTCAAGCAAGTGAATGTGAGTGCCCTTCTGTATACGTGGCGCTGAGATGACTCATCTTTTTTTCACTCATCTGACCGCTACTAATGGTCTTAGTGTGACGGCAAACTGAGAATCCACTGTCATGAACATGGGTTTTATGTTTACTTGAATCACACAAATTAAAATATTCAAATGCTGCAATCAAGGGGCACTAGATCATAGGCCAAGGACCTCCACGTCAGACTTTTTGAGTACCACATACCCTAAGAACTCTTTCCCTCTTCTTCCTCTCTTACAAAAGACATTAAGAACGGTCCGTAGCCAACGACTGACATTGGAAAACCAAAGAGATTCTTAGCAAGTCTTTGCCACATCGACGCCACACAGGACTAGGATGGAGCCAACTACCTAAATACCATAATTTTTAAAAGTTTTAAAAATTATTTTGTAAACTAATGCAAGTAATTACTAAATTAACCAGTATAAAAGGTTTCAACAACATATAACATTTGTTATTGCTGCAATGTAAATCAAACAACTTTATGTCAGTTCAAGAAACTTTTCGCGCCATAACCACAAAACACCCTCCAACAACCAGATTTCTGCAACAATTCCTCTTCAATCTCTTCCAAAAAGCAAACACCATCACAGAAACCTCCCAAATCCACACCCAGATCATCATAAACAACTTCACCCAAAAAAACTTCATCATTGTTAAGCTGCTTCAATCATACATACGTTCCGGTTATCTTCATCAAGCCCACCGAACTTTTGCACAAATCAACAACCCTAGCATCACCTCCTGGAATCAAATCATTAGAGCCTTTGCTGGGAATGATAAATTTTGTGATGCAGTTAACCTGTTCGATGAAATGCTTGAATCGGGCGAAAAGCCGGATGAGTATAGTTACTCGTTTGTGATCAGTGCGTGTGCTCGTGGAAAGTTGTTAAGATTGGGGGAGAAGTTTCATGGGAGGGTTTTGGTTGGTGGGTTTGTTTCGAATTTGTTTGTTCAAACTAATTTAGTAAATCTTTATACAGTGGGTGAAGTGGAGAATGCACGTAAGGTGTTCGATGAAATGCGTGAGAGAAATGTGGTGACTTGGAATACACTGCTTGCTGGGTATTTTAAGTGTGGTGATATTGATGGGGCACGCAGTGTGTTTGATGAAATACTGGAGAGAAATGTTGTTTCTTGGACCACAATGGTTTCTGGGTATGCGCATTATGGGAGGTGTAAGGAAGCGTTGGTTTTGGTACGTGAAATGTTGAAGTCTCGTATGGAATTGGATCAGGTGACTTTGGTTTCGGTGTTATCTGCTTGTGCGGAGATTGGTGATCTGAAAATGGGGAGGTGGATCCATTCCTACGTTGATAGGAAGTGGCACATAACGAATAAAAAACGCACAGTTCGTGTGAATAATGCACTCTTACACATGTATGCTGGTTGTGGTGTTATTGATGATGCATATGCATTATTCAAACGTATGCCGTTAAAAAGCACTGTTTCATGGACCACCATGATCTCAGGTTTTGCGAAACAAGGTCGTGGCAAAGATGCTTTAAATGTCTTCCAATGGATGGAAAACACACAAGATGATGGTTCAACACCGGATGACATAACCATGCTAGTTGTGTTGAATGCTTGCAGCCATTCTGGTTTGGTTGACGAAGGACGCAATATCTTCAAAAACATGAACAAGATTTGGGGAGTTGAGACCAAAATTGAGCATTATGGTTGCATGGTTGATCTTCTAAGTCGTGCGGGACTCTTGGATGAAGCTCATAGGCTTGTAGAAACTATGCCAATCGAGCCAAACGATGCAATATGGGGAGCGTTACTTGGCGGTTGTAGAATCCACAAGAATGTAAATCTTGCTTCTCAAATTGGTCTAAAGCTAGGTAACTTGAATCTTGACGATGATAAAGCGGCTGCGTATTTGGTACAATTGTCGAATGTGTATGCTGGTGCGAAAAGGTGGAGAGATGTTGCCAATATGAGGGAGAAGATGGTTGAATTGGCACTGAAAAAGCCTCCTGGAAGAAGTTGGGTGCAGATAGGTGAAGCGGTTAATGAGTTTTTGGCAGGTGATTGGAGTCATAAACATGAATCTTTGATCTATGAGATGCTTGTGTTATTGACAGTTGAAGCAAGGTTAAGTGGATACATGCCTGATGTTTACCAAACAGCACAAGCTTATGTAGATGCATTATAAGTTGTGGCAAAGTTTTCTTTAATTCAACAATAGGGTTACTGTAACACTGGCAATATGGACTCACTCCATTTAAGATATCGTTTTAACCACATTTGACTCACTCTCTTGCATGCACATTGAAACAAATTGACTTTTTAATAATCTTCAAGTGACCTCTTTAACTCTTTAAACACCTTCTACTTTAGAAAATGGATCATATATTAGCAAGTTAAAAAGTGTTGGATGTTCCTTATGTTTCAACACTTAGGTTATAATAAGTGGGAAGATAAAGTGGTGACCATAACCAAATATTAGTGAGACGAGTCCTTAGTGAATATAAACTCTTGGTGAAGAACGCGTAGTGTACGCAAGGTGGGTAATTAACACGAAACCAAACCGCTATAAATCCATCTTTATGCTTTTTGATCATTTTTACAACCAACAAGCTATTATCAAGTAATATTATCTAAATAATCAAAGATTATATTAGCAATAGAGTTTAGGTTAACATATTTACCAATCTCTAGGTTCTTCATATTTGTTTGTGAATGTCAAAGTGGAGGTCGCTAAATGGGCTTAAAGTCAATTCATATAGTGGCTAATTCACCAACAAAGAATCCAAGAATTGGAGGTTGTGTTCCCCGGTTTATAGGCCATAAATTGTTTTAAGCGGAAAGTGGACCCTATTATCACTATCAAACTATATACATATATATATATATAAATATAAATATTATCACCATTTAAATTTTACATATCCCCATTAAGATCCTTATAATTATCATGACCATTAATCCATTTCCTTGTCTATAATCAGTATTATATGTTTTAAAGCTATGATCTTAAAAGAGTTACACGTGCTCTAAAAATCTACATTTGAGTTATGGACATGGGTTTTCTTTTGTTATATTCTCTACATGTGAATATTAATACATTGTTGTTCATTAATCATTAATGTAGTTCTAATTCTAATACATTAGAAGGTAAAGGGCATACATGGTGTTTGCTTGTTATTATGGTTTATGACAAAACTTGATTGTTTGGAAAATAAAGAGGATGCATTTGCATTCACAACATGAATAAATTGAAAAAAAGCATCTTTCCAATTGCCTTTGTTCAAAATCTTGCATTTTACTTCATTCTTAGGTAACTTTAGCATTATTTTTCCTTCTTACTTTTCTTTTTCTATTTTCTTTCTAAACCACAACTTAAAAAATTTGCTTCACATTTTGACAAATTATTTTTTAGTCAAAATTAAGTTATCACTTACCCATGCAAACACCACTTTCTTCCAAAAGGGTATAACAGTAATACCACACGTTTTCTTCTCCACAAAACTTCTCTTCAAAGCTAAACCCCTAAAATAAAAATAAAAAAAAAAATAAAAAAAAAAATAAAAAGAGCAAAACCCCTATAAATGAAAACCCAAATCACCCACAACTCACAACCCAACAATTTTCAGATAATCTTGAAACAAACATGGTATCCAGCATAGACCGACCAAAGATAGCTTTCTTCGACCTGGAAACCACCGTACCGACCCGACCCGGACAAGGGTTTGCCATCTTGGAATTCGGGTCAATCCTGGTTTGCCCCAGAAAGCTAGTTGAACTCGAAAGCTACGAAACGTTAGTCAAACCACATGATCTCTCACTCATCTCCACATTATCCGTTCGCGCCAACGGAATCACCGCAGACGCCGTCGTTTCGGCGCCGTCTTTCTCCGACATTGCGGATAAGGTGTACGACATTTTACATGGTACTAGTTTACATATCTGAGGTTTAATTAATTATTATATATATTATTGATATTGTGATGGTGATTATTGGTTTGGTGTTAAGGGAGGATATGGGCCGGTCATAATATTGTAAGGTTTGATTGCGTGAGGTTGAGGGATGCATTTGCCCAAATTAACAGGCCACCACCGGAGCCCAAAGGAATCATTGATTCATTGGCGTTGTTGACACAGAGGTTTGGGAGGAGAGCTGGTGACATGAAGGTTTAATCTTTATAAACCTTTTATCATTAATAATTTAGGAATATTGGATTTTAATAATTCTTACTATTCGTCATTGACCGCCAACAATCTCAACTTAAAAAATAACCACTGACAGTCCCAACTATTAGCATATTGGTCTCTAATGGATCCTAACTAACAGAACTCTAACGTCGTTAATCCCCGGTCGCCGGAAAAACGTTTTTGGCCGGAAACTCATTTTTAGCCGGAAAACTCAACATTTTCGTCCCAAACCTTTTTGTAACCTTATTACGGACCTTTAGGAACCTTTTTCTAGTAAACGCCCAATTATTGAAGTCGCCGGAAAACTCAACTTTTTAGCCGAAATATTTTCCGTATCATACCTCTTTGTAACCTTAGATCGGACCTTTAGAAACCTTTTTCTGACCAAAAACGTTTTCCTGGCGACCGGAGAATAACGGCACTAGGGTTCTGTTAGTCAGGTCCATTGGTGGCCAATATGTCAATAGTTGGGACTACCAGTGATTATTTTTAAAGTTGGGACTGTTGACGGCCAATAGCGAATAGTTGAGATTATTAAAAAATCCAATATTCCAATAATTTAATAATGGCTTATATCAATCTTATTAAATTACTTTTGGTTCTCTTGTTCAGATGGCCAGTCTAGCTAATTATTTTGGGCTTGGAAAGCAATCACACAGGTACGTGTGGCTTTTTAGCTTTTATTGCGAGTGTTAATTGTGTCGGGTTGGTGGGTTAAAATTGACGAATCTTAACATGACTCGTGTATTTATTCGTGTTATATACATCAACCCTAACTTGAAGAACCTTAAAAACTGTGTAACCTGGACATGTCATGTATAAGCGTTTAGCCCATTTATCTAAACAAGTCAAATGGGGTTGACAAGGGTTAAAATGGTTGGCGGGCTAACCTTATAAAATACATATTTTTGTTCTAATTTTGAACAGATTGACAGGTCAATCAAAACTGTTAATCCTTTTAATTAAAAGCTGATCAACCAAAAACTGACCCGTGTAATTAAACCTGTTAAACATGTCACTGAACACAACCTAGTTATTAGAAAGGATTAGAAATGACGATCAAAACTTGATTATTTTCATGTTGTGTTTCGGGTCATGCTGCCCCTACAATAGATATAATTGTGAGTTTTTTTATATATATGCTTGACTGGCATTTGTTATTATTAGATGATTCGGGTTTAATATTTTTTGTGCAACAAATTTTTTCAGGAGTTTAGACGATGTTCGAATGAATCTTGAAGTTCTCAAGTATTGTGCAACTGTTCTTTTCTTGGTAATTTCTCAATTTCTAACAACACTATAAATCACTTGTGAAGTTGTGATTATGAATTTCTAACAATCCTGTAAAATGACAAATCTACCCCTCGTAGGAATCTAGCCTTCCCGATATATTCACAGAAAACAGCTGGGTTTCTCCAAATGCCATCACAAGAAACCGCAGTAACGCAAAATCTCCTGTAGATGGCACCGGCCCAAGCACTAGCCCATCATCATCAAGTAGAAACATCGAACGCCATAATTCTCCCCCAACAGGACCAACACATCCGATCTTTTCATTAACAGCGTCTGGTGCTGGAGAACCACTTCAAAATGGAGTTGAACCGGGTCGTGCTCAACCCGACCCGTTTGACTTGGGCCCACTTATAGACAAAATAGAAAACGAACCCCTTGAAGCAAATGAATCTATGGAGGAAGAATCATCTACAGCCGCTGCTTCTAACACTGTAACAGAAATCACTGAATTTCTTGGTCTTGATGACGTGTCCATACCCTCTGTTACTGTAACTACCGTCCCCTTTTTCCGCGGACCCCAAAAGATGCAAATACTTCACAGAGACGCACCGTTGCAGATACGCTGTGAAGCTCTAAAAGTACGGTTTGGTTTAAGCACAAGATTTGTTGATCATGCGGGAAGACCTCGATTAAGTTTTGTGGTTGACGCATCCCGAATCTTTGCGGCGTTCTTGATGCGTGTGATGTTATTGCCAAGAGGTTTGTGGATTCTGAAAGCAGTTCTGAGTGGAGGCCTGTTGTGAGCAGTAAGCCCGGGTTTTATAACTCGCCCACCATCAGATTGCAGTAAGTCTGTTTCAGTTGCATGTATAATGGGTCGATTTTGGGTTGTTGTTTTATCTTAAACGGGTCAAATCAAAAGATTCTCAAAGAAGGCAATGGGTCAAATAAAAAAAGTTGGGTAAAAAATTGTCTAAAAGGACAACAGGTCAATTTTTTTAAAAAGTCACACCAACTTTATTTTTTATCTTATTTTAAAATTTTTTCCACACAAACTCTTAATCATTTGTTCAAAAGATGTATATCAATAGCATACTAATATTTTTTATGCAATTATTAACGACGATGTTAATATTTATAATTATTATTTTTTAAATTGACTAGAAAGTGTTGATGGGTCAACCGATACACCCGGTTTGTTTTGACACATGCTAAAAATTACCGTTCAACCTGAATTACCCCAATGACTAGTAAAAGCCCCAATTATTGAAGTCGCCGGAAAACTCTTTTTTTTCGCCGGAAAACTTCTTTTTGGCCAAAAACTCAACTTTTTGGCCGAAAAACTTAACATCTTCGTCCTAAACCTCTTTGTAACCTTAGATCAGATCTTTTAAAAACTTTTTCTAGCCAAAAACGGTTTTCCGGTGACCGGAGACCAACGGCGTTAGCGTTCTGTACTTCTGTTAGTCAGGGTCTATTGGTGGCCAATATGTCAATAGTTGGGACATCTGTGGTTATTTTTAAAGTTGAGATTGTTAGCGGCCAATGGCGAATAGTTGGGACTATTAAAATCCAATATTCCATTATTAGCAGATGTTAAAGAACTATGATCTATGTTTTACAGATTACCTACTGTAGCAGAAGGAGACGGTATTCGATGGATCACAGAGATACACCAGAAAGAATCATCCTCCATACAACGGGTTGTGTTCGGTAGGTATGATGTGGCGGAACTCGAACAGTTGATCCGTCCAGGTTCCTTTGTGGATGCTTTCTTTTCTTTAGATCCGTACGACTATCAACAGAACGCTGGGATACGTTTAGTAGCCAAGAAACTGATCGTTGATTCTAACTGAAGGGTTTTGGTGTGTGTACCTCGCACTATTAGCCGACTTAGAATTTAGTCTTTGTATATGAACTACTAATTCTAGGGTTTAATTTATGCAAAATGTTATTATTTTCTCTCTTTTTTTAATTTTGGGGTTGTATTTACAAGTGTGAGTTTGACATTTGAATATGTCAAACTACCACATACTTTAAATTTAAGGCATGTATGCTTGTGCTGGAACATGGTGGGTTTGTTCGTTAATGATGGGTTTGCTCAGACGGCCCATTACTACCGGGCAGGCGGGCTAAAACCCAAGATACACGGCTTGCACGATGTCACAGACTCGCCTTATGAGTGTCAATGTGGCATCCTAGTTTCGTTAACCCAACTCTCAACCAGTATTGTCGAGAATCACAAGCACTTGTGTTTCCATAATTGTTGAGGCAGTCCCAAAAGATGAGAAAATTTAATCATGAATCAACAAGTTTAAGTACATTTTTGAGTAGGGACGTTAGTTGAACATTTGGCGTGTCAAATTCCTTGTGCATTGTTGTTCTTCCCGGACAACTGCCTCGAAGATTGAGTTTACATTGGCTAGAGGGGCGTTCGACAAATGTGTGATCCTGTGAACAAATGCGAACCCCCCCAGCCTAGGCACCAAGTTGGGTTGGGAGAGGTTTATTTAATCGTTACTATTAAGCAAGTTGCCCACAATTTGAATTAGAGAAGAGTTTTTAATGGACAAATACCATAAAAAACGAAAATACTTTCTGGTTTTTCTGTTAGAGGTCTCTCAACAAAACATATAAAAAGTCAACATATTTTCTATTTTGTCTACGTTAAAGTCCCTTCACTTATTCAACTTGAACAAAATTTTGATAAAAAAAAATTAAAACATGGAGCTAGTAGAGGTGTCCATCGGTTCCTTTTATTTGGTTTGATTTTTTTTTTCGGGTTAAACCAAAAATCAAACCAAACCGAAAGGAATTTAAAGTACTTCAAAACCGAATCACCAACCGCATTCGAATTCAATTTGGTTTTTTGGTTTCGTGAATTAACGGAAGTCATTTTATTGGGTTTATCCGACTAAATATAAAATATGGTTTATTGAGTTATATAAAAACCGAATTCTTTTTTATCCAGTTTAGTTTTATTCGCTTTCGACTTTACTCGTTTACAGTTCTGTAGCAAAGATCTAAGAATTCCAAACATATTTTTGGTTGAACCATAAATTAACGTAGCAAGTTATAATTTTTTCTGGTCACAATGTTTTACTCAAATCTAACATGTGTGGGTAGTGTTAAAAATTATTTGTTAAATGACTTTTGTGAGACAAAACAGAAATTATATTGGTTTTTAACGTGCAAAAAATTAAGAGTAGTTTTTGTGAACGATTTTTCTGATTAACAAAAGTGAGATATTTAAAAACGACTGTTATGATAACGATTCTTGGACATTATGTTAATCAGAATTAGACTTCTGTTAGGCCCAAAATAAATCACCTGAGCCCAACAATTGTTACTTATTTACATGAAATCATATCATTAATATACGGATTATTCTAAATAAATCATACTTTATTTTCTATTTACACCGTCCTCTATAAAATTAATTACATCTTAATTACTTCTTAATTACTTTTGACTAATAAGGTCCAATGAGAATCATTCTCTCTTTCGTTTCGTCCTTCTCTTTTCAGTTAATCTCCCTCTTGAAATCGAATATTATAATATCATACACAAAATCACATTTAGGACGCTAACCCTTTTATATTTAATTAAGTTTATTATTGTTTTCATCTTTATGACGGTGCATGCAGTCATGCCCGAAATTGTTTGCCAACCCGACCCGACCCGACCAGACCAACCTGATAAAACATGGACCACCCCACCCTTAATGATTCGGTCCTTGGTCTTCATTTATCAACTTATTTGATTATGGATGTTATGTTTTATAAACCGTTAGCTTTTATTTTCTTAAAACATATATTTAGATTGTTGGCAAACACACTCAAACCTTGTTGACAGTCAAATAGACCCTTATAAAGATAAAAGTCTATCCATTTCATCGGATTCGCATACAAACTGTAATAACCATTTAAAAAGTGCCATGTGGCATTCATCAAATTATAGAAAAATGATAAAATAATAACCTAAATAATATCAATTATATTTCATTCCCTATAATTATGCTAACAAACAATTAATTTTTTGTTTGGATCTTCCTTTTGTTTTCAATGTGCTAATTAAGAAAAGTGCTGATATCATTCACATACGTACTAAATTCAATTATCTCGATTGATTTTCATGTGCTAATATAATTCAAAAATGCTACTTTTATGTATGTATTATTTTGGTATGTGCTAATTTAACTTTTTCTAAATGCTAGGAATCGGTCTTACGGTTTGTAGGATAAATATGGTTTATACCGGAACCAACCCCGTTATATGCTGGAGTAGGCTCAAATACCTTTTTTTAATACAGTTATAAAAGACATTAAAAAATATTTGTAAACTATATTTACTTATAATAAAAACAAAAATATCAAACATTTATCGATCTTACTACCAAATAAATACTTGTTCCAACGTACAAGTTAAATACAAATAATTTTTTTTATTTACAAGACAAATATTTTTTTTTCAGTTATTTTTTATGTTATCAACTATATTTATATAAAATTGTCATTTTGTTTGTATTGACGTGTTATACGTATTGTTTTTTAAACCTTGGTGTATATATATGTAATACAGAACTTATTCCTGCATTCACTAGAAAAAATAAATATTCATAAAAGTTGATTATTTGGTAATTAATGATAAGAGATCAAAATAGAAGAGTTTAGGTAATTAATGCTTATTTAATAATGATAGCATTTATTAAGAAGTATATACAGGGTAGGTGTACTAGATCGCGACTTCTGTGCTGCTGTCTTCATCTGATGCTTCCTTCAATTGTCTAGTGCTTGTTGAATTTCAGGTAGCAACTGTCTTATATCACCAACTGCTTTCCTTTGCCATCTGTGATTGTTAATCTGATTGTTTAGTTAAAAGAGATTATTAGATTACTTTCAAATGGGCAATTGTTTTTGTTTAATTCTTGTTTGGTTATGAACATTGTCTGGTGCTGTATATTCAAGAAAAGATTTTAGATGGTATTAGTCATCTTAATTATATAGTATTTTCATTGTGTATATATATGTTGTTCGGTACGTTTGTAAGAACTTTAACTGTACATTTGAATATATGTTTGATGTTTAAAAATGACCCAACCCGCCTTACATGTTCATTTCGTCGCTATAATTACGCTGGACATGGGAATATGGCATTATGAACTAACCTCCATCTTTTTTCCAATATAATGTTTCCAGAAAAAATTGTTGATTGAATCCAATGAAGAAGTTGACATGGGTTGTTCTCTTTTCTTTCATCAGCTTTTTAGTTTCTCTCATTCTCCAATATTCAGCTCCCGATATTCATCCTGATTTTGATGATAGAAATCTTGATTTTTCCTCAGTAAAAGGTCTGTTTTTAAGTTTTCTAAGAATGCAGATTCAGTTATGATCTTGTTGTTTTGCTTTTGTAATTTATAATCATTCATCTTTATTCCTTTTTTTTTCGTTTCAGGACAAGACGGCTCTCAGAGTTCATATGTAAACGCTTGCTTGAGTAGATATGAATCAGCCTTGTATCGTAAAGAATCGCCACATAAACCTTCACCGTACCTCATTTCCAAATTACGCCAGTACGAAGCACTGCACAAACGATGCGGACCATACACAGAATCCTACAACCGAACGATAAGAAAACTAGAGCCTGGTCACATGACCCATGAACATGAGACATCGGATAACGAGTGTAAGTATCTTGTACCGATACCCTTTGATGGACTAGGAAACAGAATGCTGAGTCTAGCCTCAGCTTTTCTTTACGCGATTCTCACAGATCGCGTCCTTCTAGTCTATGACAATGAAGGTGACACCGCTGATCTCTTCTGTGAACCTTTTCCCGAAACATGGCTACTTCCACAAGATTTTCCCATCAGAAACCGACTTGAAAACTTGAATCAGGAATCCCCAGAATGTTATGGTAACATGTTGAAGCATTCAGGAAACTCGTCTTTTGTGTATCTACATCTGATCTATACCTTTGATGATTACGACAAGCTTTTCTTTTGTGATCAAGATCAAATCTTTCTCCAAAATGTTTCTTGGGTAATCATGAAATCCCAATTTTATTTCGTCCCGTCTTTGTTTTCGATCAAATCATTTGAACAAGAACTAGCTACCCTCTTTCCAGAAAAAGCAACGGTTTTCCATTTCTTAGGTAGGTATTTGTTCTTCCCCTCAAATACTGTCTGGGAACTTATAACTAGATACCATCGCACTTATCTAGCAAAATCAGATGAAAAAATCGGCATCCAGATCTGAACGTTTGACCCTAGATTCTTGGCTGCTGCTTTTAACTTTACTACATCTACACTTGAGGCTGTACCCGATACAATGCTCGCTTGTGCCTTCGACAATAACGTGCTGCCCAGAATCAACCCAAACGGATCGCTAGGAAGCGGGAAGTCTAAATCTGTTATGGTGACATCTTTAAGTTCCAAGTATTATGAGAAAATAAGAGATATGTATTGGGAACATTCGACGGTTAATGGTGATGTGATTGGAGTTTTTAACCAAGTTCAGAAGTGGGTCAGAAAACTGGAAACAAGAAGCATGATAGGAAAGCATTGGCTGAAATTTACTTGTTGAGTTTGACTGATAAGCTTATTACTAGTCCCTGGTCAACCTTTGGTTATGTGGCTCAAGGTCTTGGTGGATTGAGGCCATGGATTTTACATATGCCTAAGAATGAAATAGTGCCGAATCCTCCTTGTACTCGAGCCATGTCCATGGAGCCTTGCTTCCAAAAACCTCCGTCTAATGGCTGCAAAATGAGAACCGGGGTTGATAGTACTGGTGCACTAGGTCCTTACATCAGACAGTGTGAGGACACGAGCCAGGGTATCAAACTAGTTGATCCCGTGGCTAGTTGAACTTTTGTTTACCCGTTAATTTGCAGTTGTAAACTGTCATATCGAAAACTATATATGGTTGGCAATCAAAAACAACTTCACATATCTGTCCATGGTTTTATTTATACTCCATTTGTTTCTTTTTAAAAGTAGATTGGGAAAATGTATTTTTTTTTACTATAATAAGAAATTTCATAAAAATATACAAGATGAATCATCTATAAAAGTTGAGTCAACATAGATAGGAACCAAAAAACAGAAACGATTACAGACTAACGACAGGTAGACGGGCAACAAGCTGCGCCGCTGGACTACTGTAAAAACTCTCCAAAAACACCCTAAAACGAGCCATAATCGAAGTCCCGGACACGCGCAATGAGACCCGACACGAAAAACGAAGAAATTTCACTTGGGCGTCCCAGGCGCCACGCGCCAGAATCACTGGCATCTCCTGCGACGCACGGGAGAGTACCAGTACACGTGTCACCAGATCGCGACAAGTGTCCAGCCTATACCCTTGACGAGGCTAATCTAGGACTAGATGTCAGCTGTCGCGCCACGCGCGGGGATCCCCGGATCCTGGCGCGACGCGCGGGGGAAACCCTGTTGGGGTATATAAGGAGCGGCCTGGGAACGAGTTCAGTGCTCATTTTCGATTTCTAAATCGATTCTCTTATTTCCTCAAAGCTCTGTCCGAGTCCCGAACCCCCTAAACCCCTAAACCTGAGAAACTCTGCCGCGTTGTAAGTGTTTTAACCCTAATCACTAACTCGATACTCTGTCTAATTGATCTAAGACCCAACAACGGATGCCAAAGTGCTGCCTGTATATAAGGCTATACTTTGTAAACTACGTTGGGGTTTTGTCTCGTGATGTATCGTTAAAATCTAAGTTGGATTATCGCACTGGCACGTGTTGCATGGTAATGTTATTAGGAACGCAGGAATAGCACCGGGAAGTTCTAAAGTTAAAAACCTAAATCCACAAAGTGAGTCATTCTTTCTTTTTATCAAATGCTTTGGCAAAACCCTAAATGTTTTCCAAGTTATATTACAGTGATTAAGTCTTTGTATTCTTACTGGGAAACTATTGTTAGTATGTGGGGTTTTGTATACAATACTTGATAATCTTCACTATTGGACAATGGGTTAGCCAATAAGTGATATGACCACAGTCACAGGAACTGCCACCGAGTGACAAATACTATTTAAAATAGTTTATTTGCTATTGGACAATGTGTTAGCCAATAGTAGTTTGGTAAGATAAATAAATGTAAAAACTCTTAATGCTGTGAATATAAGAATGTGTCATTTTGTACAAATTGAATGAACTCATCAGTATTTCCTGCTGACAAAAATATTTTTAAAACATGTTTAGGTGATTTCAGTAGATCGGATTAAGAGTTAGGATACCGCACCAAAAGGCTTAAAGGAGTGGCTTATTTTATCAATTAAATTAAGAAATGTTGTTTTATGAATTAGTGTTTATCCCTTATTAAAAAGCTACCTTTATAAAACATAGGTTTTATTCCCATCTGTTTAATAAATAACAATCCGGTGTTTCTAAACTCTGATATTTTTCCTAACTACGGTCCTGATGAAATTTCCGCGGCAATGTTTTCAAAATAATCACCGGTACCACCTGACTGGTTCACGGCTCCCGCTCCCAGGGTGGGGTCGGGGGCTGTGACAGAAGGTGGTATCAGAGCCACAGCCACTGGTTTAAGCAATTAAGTGTTGTGATAATACCTAAGCTTAAACAAAAGAGTTAGGAAATTGATATTAACTGGTAGCACCAGGATAGTGTTTAGACTTGAACTTAAAAAAATGCACTTTTAAAATCATGGTTTGAGAAAAATTATTTAAACGGGAAATACAATTACCTCTCCGGCAAAATTGGGTATGGTGTGATAGACTCTCCAACTTGTTCGGGTAAGATGGGGTAGCCTCTCCGGAAAGACCGGGTAAGATGGGGTATATGTTATGTTAAAAAGTTACAAAATTCCCTAAATAATACTATGACCTGATGTTGGAAATATGAACTTGTTAAATACATTAACCTTCTGAATGATATGTACATCACAATATATGAAACATATGATCATATAGATATGTATATCTATAAGGGAATCAAAAAAGCCATTTAGGTGTTATTTTAACCTTAAACAATAAAGTTAAGAGGTTAATACAAAATAACCTATGTGTTATTTTTGTGAATATAAATTTAAATATATATGATTGTTTTGTTTTAATTGTTCTATGATATTAATAATTGCAATTCAGATGTCGAATGAAGTATCACATAATCAAGAAGTTCATGCGAATAATGAAAATCCCTTAAACAAAGAGGCCATAGAAAACATAATCGCCAAAGGCATTGCTAATGCTATCCCATTAATTATTGAGGCTGTTAAAAACCCCATAGAACCTACCAAAGCTGTGAGTAGCAAGCGTACTCATAGTAACAGCTTTAGCCACAGCGTCAATGGAGATAATGATAATATTATCAAAATCCCAGTTCCTAAGAAGATGAAAACAATGACTGATGGATGTTCCTATAAAGAATTTCTAGCCTGTAAGCCAACTGAGTTTGCCGGCAGTGAAGGAGCCACAGCTGCACTACGATGGTTGGAAAAGACGAAAGCTGTTCTTAAGATCAGCAAATGCGCCGAAGAAGATAAGGTGATGTATGCTTCTAATCTCTTTAAAGATGAAGCCTTAGAATGGTGGAACACTATTCTTCAAGCAAAAGGAAGTGACATGGCCTATGCCATGAACTAGGGAGAATTCAAGGAAATGACAGAAAGAAAATTTTGTCCTCCTTATGAGAAGAAACAAATGGCAAACAAGTTCCTAAATCATAGAATGGTGGATGTGAAGTGTCGTGAATATACGATAAGTTCTTTGAATATGCAAGAATGGTACCAACTCTGGCTTCGCCAGAACCTGTACTAATTTCTCGTTATATTTGGGGACTGATTAGTGAAATTCGCGATATCGTCAAGGCAGCTAGACCTCAGACTATCGAGGGAAACAGTCGAACTAGCCAATACATTAACAGACGGACTAATCCGCACAAGAGAAGAAAACAAGAAGAAGGAGTTAGCTCGAAAAATTACCCGAGAATTTGGCGCCGATGAGTCCTATAAGAAGAAGGGATCTGAACCGTCATTTGAGAAACGTATTTGCAAATACTGTAATAAAAAGCATTCAGGAAAATGCTACTTTAAGAGGAATCCCTACTGTAACCTCTGCAAAACACCTGGCCATAAGGAAGAACAATGCAAGAGGAAAAACCCAGTCTGTTTTACCTGTGGAGAAACAGGCCATATCCGCCCATATTGCCCAAAACTGACAAAGGCACCCGACAACAAGGCAAAAACAACAGACGAAGTTAAGAAGAACGCGCGAGCATTCGTACTTACTACGCAGGAAGCAGAAATGATTCCAGACGTGATCGCTAATATGTAATATCTAAGTTAAAGTATCACTTTACCCTAGTACAAATCGAAATTAATGAATAATGTTTTTCTGTTAACTACTTCATCTGTTCAGAACCATAACAAACTTGTTTGGTATTCACCTTCTTTGAATCATTAATTTTCATGACACCTTGTGGTGGCGTTTTTCATCAACTTGAAGCTTGAGCTAATCCCGTTTGCACACCCGATGTGCGGGTTTATTTATTCTTAAAACCCATCTTATTGATTCATTGTCATAAAACAATCTTAATACAATTATGTGTTAAGATAAGAGTACACAACTTCATGTTGTACCTCTAATGGTTCTTTTAATACTTATTGAAAATTCTATGATATTCATTTGTTATTTCATCATCAATTTAAAATCCTATGAGATTTATTTATGAATATTCGAATTTACTTTACTAAAACCTTTCAATTGATTACGAACACGGTGAACTTGTTCGGTCACCATTTCGATAATTACGACACCTTGTGGCGTCGATATAAATTTGCAGCCTGAGCTAATCATGATCTTACAAAACTACGTATGCTTTTCGTTTGACTCATTTTTGAAAATAGTCTTAATACAACTATGTATTAAGATAATGATACACTAAATTCTGTTGTGTTTCAAGTGTATCACTGTCATTCAAATAATGTCAACAAATTGATTTTTCCTCATAACATGGTTCGATAGTTGACACATCATCTTCATATTTCAGTTTCAGTTAAGCTTGTTAATTCTAAGTCTTCCTTGATTGACAACCAAGGTAAGTTTTCCTTTGACAGTGAATTCTATTGTTTCTAAAATCATTCACCTATTGGTCATAAATCTCTCTTTTGGTTTAGACCATGAAACCTAGTGACTCTGATGATTATGTCATTTCACTTCGTTCATTTGATATCGATTTCTGGAAATGATTCAATTAAACCATTGAGTTCTATTCATTGTAAACCTTGTATTCACAAAAATCGTATATATCCTGATTCATTTACCATAATACTATTAAGTGTTGGTTAGCGCGTGACATCACTCGAAAATGACATCATAACCTAAATCTTGAGGACAAGATTTTAAACAAGGTGGGGAGGATGTAACAACTCTCCAAAAACACCCTAAAACGAGCCAAAATTGAAGTCTCGGACACGCGCAACGAGACCCGACATGAAAAACGAAGAAATTTCACCTGGGCGTCCCAGGCGCCACGCGCCAGAATCACTGGCATTTCCCGCGACGCGCGGGAGAGTACCAGGACACGTGTCACCAGATCGCGACAAGTGTCCAGCCTATACCCTTGACGAGGCTAATCTAGGACTAGATGTCAGCTGTCGCGCCACGCGCGGGGATCCCCGGATCCTGGCGCGACGTGCGGGGGAAACCCTGTTGGGGTATATAAGGAGCGGGCTGGGAACGAGTTCAGTGCTCATTTTCGATTTCTAAATCGATTCTCTTATTTCCTCAAAGCTCTGTCCGAGTCCCGAATCCCCTAAACCCCTAAACCTGAGAAACTCTGCCGCGTTGTAAGTGTTTTTACCCTAATCACTAACTCGATACTCTGTCCGATTGATCTAAGACCCAGCAACGGATGCCAAAGTGCTGCCTGTATATAAGGCTATGCTTTGTAAACTATGTTGGGGTTTTGTCTCGTGTTGTATCGTTAAAATTTAAGTTGGGTTATTGCACTGACACGTGTTGCATGGTAATGTTATTAGGAACCCAGGAATAGCACCAGGAAGCTCTAAAGTTAAAAACTTAAATCCACAAAGTGAGTCATTCTTTTTTTTTTTTATCAAATGCTTTGGCAAAACCCTAAATGTTTTCCAAGTTATATTACAATGATTAAGTCTTTGTATTCTTACTGGGAAACTACTGTCAGTATGTGGGGTTTTGTATACAATACTTGATAATCTTCACTATTGGACAATGTTAGCTAATAAGTGATATGACCATAGTCACAGGAACTGCCACCGAGTGAGAAATACTATTTAAAATAGTTTATTTGCTATTGGACAATGTGTTAGCCAATAGTAGTTTGGTAAGAAAAACAAATGTAAAAACTCTTAATGTTGTGAATATAAGAATGTGTCATTTTGTACAAATTGAATGAACTCATCAGTATTTCCTGCTGACATATAAATTTTTAAAACATGTTTCAGGTGATTTCAGTAGATCGGATTAAGAGTTGGGATACAGCACCAAAAGGCTTAAAGGAGTGGCTTATTTTATCATTAAATTAAGAAATGTTGTTTTATGAATTCGGGTTTATCCCTTATTAAAAAGCTACATTTATAAAACATGGGTTTTATTCCCATCTGTTTAATAAATAACAATCCGGTGTTTCTAAACTCTGATATTTTTCCTAACTACGGTCCTGATGAAATTTCCGCTGCAATCTTTTCAAAATAATCACCGGTACCACCTGACTGGTTCACGGCTCCCCCTCCCAGGGTGGGGTCAGGGGCTGTGACAACTACTTAACAAAACATGCATAAAAAAACCTACATTGTAAATGCAGTTAGTATCCAAATATGGACTACTTAACATCACGCATGATCCCTGGCTAGACGCTACAGACGAGCTATCGTTGATCTTGAAGTCAATACTTTAATAGGTCACATTGATCAATGTTTGGGGTGTCATATCGTATATCAAGCCTTGGCATGCTTGCAGGATTGGTTCAACACAATTATTCGATACGAAAAATCTACAGCGGTAGAGATCATAAGGTCCTTAACTTCAAACCTGTCTCAACATGGTATGTTTGGGTTTCCCATAAGTGTTTATTAGTTTCTCAGTTTGTTTAAGGTTGCTTAGTTTTAGGAGTCTAAAGGTTTGTTTAATTTGTTTCTTAGTTAAAATCGGTTAAGGTTCCTTGTTGTCCATGTATTGTTTCTTAGTTAGAATCGTTTAAGGTTCCTTGTCTTGAGTTTTATCTGTGGTTTTTGATTATTATGATAGAAAAGAGTCATGTGCGGGAGTTGGGTCAAAAAACCCGAATGTTATTGTGTGTGCTCGATCCAATTATTCCAACATGTTAGAACAATTACATATCACCCAACTTAATTCGAGATCCATCCCCTCTTCACTCATATGTCTCGGTAGAAGCCATGAATGCTGAACAAGGGAGTCAATATCTCTCTAGGGATGACATATTGACATGTTGAAGCTATGTCCAATATTTTTTTAAGTTATCGGGTTGTCCGCAAAGTGGGTTTCTTTGCCTGTAAACTCGGAAATATCTCACAACGGTAAACTTCATCCTACTTCCCATGTATCGATATGTTGGGTCCTGCACTGTGCAGCTCCCCACTATCTTTGTGGGATTCTGATGCTGGTATTCCGGTTTTGGAGATGCAATTTTTTTTTTGGCTTGACCGCCTTTTGGAAGAAGTTACTTGGGAAAATGATATAGTTCCTTCTTTTCCTTTTGAGGAAAACTCGTTTGACCGCATTATAAATAGGTGTTTCAGATTTATGTTGATCGGGTTATAAGTTTAAGTATTCAAGAAATTCCTTGTATCAACATTTTTTTAAAGTATTAAAAAAACAGCACCATATTTACATCACATTGCATCATGTCACAATATATCATATTACATTATACAAGTTTGCCTTTAATAAGATCAATAAAAATTTAGGAAACGTTAAGAAATACACTACAGGAAAACTAACTATTATGGACTTGTTGGTGGTAACTTATCAGATCAAAGTGCAGTGAATCGAGTATGAACAAGTGGTAAAGCAAAGTGATCAAATAGAGACGGTTTGCAGGAAATATTGTAATTTCTTGGTGATGATCAAAGTGATGATCATCAATGTTATATACATATGTTGCAACGGTTATTGGCCCCAATCCAAACCGACACAACCGTTTTGTGATGTCTTTCAAAACTAACTACCATATAACCGTCACACACTAAACATAAGTACGAACGTTACATAATAATTAGAGTTTATAAGTCTTAACACACCCCCTTAAACCTAATTATTGTTTAAAGGTGGTGGCAGTAATGTCTTCTTAGCTTCATAGACGGTTTGAGTGGCGCTTTTTTTAAAGAATATTTATTCGATTTCGCTGCCATTTTTTTATCGAAATGTTGCCCCTTTAGGTTTTTTCTAGATCCGCCACTGTCCCACGTCTGTGTTATTTGCACCTTGAATTTCTTGGCGACGCTCAAAATAATATAATTTACGAAATGGGCTATAAGATAATAAGTTAATAATGTGGGCCTGGGATTAAACTAGAATGGGCCTACTATAAACAATGTCGAACGATAGTGGGCTTTGTAAGATCATGTGGGCTTGCAAAGTGATATGAGCTTCTACTGTTTAGACAATAATGGGTTGAGAAACTCAAGTGATAGTGTTGTATAATAACACTAATAAAAAAGTGGTCCAAAATCGTTAATGGATTTTCCAAATGAACAGGACTTCTCAAAGTTTAATGGATTCTGATTGTTGGATTTGGTTGGTGGGCTTCAAATTGATCATGAATAATTGGATCATCAAGTTTCAACAGATTATACATTTCCAATACTACAAAGAACAGAGTCTGGCGGGAATAGTGAAGACCTTTGATTGGCCATATGGATGTTAAATAAAACAGTATCAGGTAGTTGTTTGGTACTCTCTTATTAGCCCAATTAATTTATGATTTTACATTCGCTTTAAAATTATGATTTTGTCATAAGTTCAAATTTACGTTTTTTCCCCAACTTAAAATAAAATTATGTTTTTTTTCCCAGCTCAAAATTACGATTTTGCCCTCGGTTTAAAACTACGATTTTGCCCTCGGTTTAAAATTACGATTTCGCCCGCATCTTAAAATTACGTTTTTGCCTCAGTTCAAAATAAAATTACGTTTTCCCATTAGTTGAGGAAATAGTGCCAGGCAGCTGCCTGGCACTCCCCCATTGGACCAACCAGTTTATTATTTTATACTCATCTTAAAATTACGTTTTTGCCCCCAGTTTAAAATTACGTTTTTTCCCTAGCTCAAAATAAAAATATGTTTTTGCCCTCAACTCAAAATTAAGATTTTTCCTCTCGGTTTAAAATTACGCTTTTGCCCGCATCTCAAAAGTACGGTTTTATCCATAGTTCAAAATAAAATTATGTTTTCCCCTAGCTAAAAACTGCAATTTTGCCCTTGGTTCAAAATTATGATTTTGCCCCCAGTTAAAACAAAAACATGACTTTGTCCCCAGCTTAAATTTACGCTTTTGTCCTCTGTTAAAAATATGATTTTGCCTCCGTTTAAAAAAATATGATTTCACCCTCAGTTTAAAATTACATTTTTGCCCCAGTTCAATATAAATTTATGGTTTTGTCGCCAGCTAAAATTTACGATTGTGCCCTTAGTTCAAATTTATATTACGATATTACCCCAATTACAGTATTGCCATTGTTTTAGTTTTTTTAGCAAAACTATAAAAGAGTTTTTTTTTAATTGGTTCACTCGATTTAATTGTTTTCTGTATCAACGAGCTGCATAACACTTGCTTATTAGTCCGGACAAATTACTATTTTGCCCTGAGCTAAAGAAAACGGTTTTATCATCATTTTAGTTTTTTTCCTAGCAAAACTATAGTACTATTTTTTAATTGGTTGAGAATTATTCGGCGTCGCCCCGCAACGCGGGCGGGGCATCACCTAGTTTACTTACATATACATAAAAGAAGTTGGCGGCAATAGTAGTGCCACCCCAATGGTGGAAATGGGCGACTGCCTTTTTTTTTACTTCTTGCAATTTTCAAGCTTATTATAGTTATAATTAAGCATCATCAATAACACACGTTGTTTTCGTATATGTGTATGACCAAACAAATCAAATAGAGAACGTCATTGGTCGAGCCAAATTACGATTTTATCATCAGTTTAAAATTACGCTCTTGCCCCCAGTTCAAAATAAAATTATACTTTTCCCCTTAGCTCAAAATTACGATTTGCCCTCAATTAAAAAAATATTATTTGCCCCCTTTTCAAAAATTATGATTTCGCCCTGAGTTCAAATTTTGGATTTTTCTCTCAGTTCAAAATAAAATTATTCTTTTGCCCCCAACCAAAAAATACGATTTTGTCCTTAGTTCAAAACTATGATTTTGCCCCAGTTCAAAAGTTATGATTTTGTCCCCAGCTAAAACTTACGAATTTGCCCCCAGTTTAAATTTGTAGTCTTGCCATCATTTTTTCCTAGCTCAAAATTACGATTTTGCTCTTAGTTCAAAAATATGATTTTGCCACATTTTCAAAAATTACGATTTCACCCTGAGTTCAAAATTACGTTTTCGCCTTCAGTTCCAAAGAAAATTATGCTTTTATTCCCAGCTATAAATTACGATTTTACTCTTAGTTAAAACTATGATTTTGCCCCACTTCAAAACAAAATTTTTGTTTTGCCCCGCAGCTTAAAATTATGAATTTGCCCTCATTTTAAAATTATGAGTTTGCCCTCATTTAAAAAATTACGATACCCCAATTAAAATTTGTAGTCTTGCCATCGTATTAGCTTTTTTTTTTGGCAAAACTATAGTAGCTTTATTTTACTTGGTTAACTCAGTTTAACTTTTGTGTAAAGCATGTGTCTAACACTCACTCATTGTTTCTGACAAGTTACTATTTTGCATCCAGCTAAAAATTATAAGCTTGCGATCGTTTTATTTTTTTAGCAAAACTATGTAATTTTTGGTTTAATTGGTTGACTCGATGTATTTTTTTAGATCGTAATATAAGTAGTATGTACAAGTAACTAAAATACTACGTACATATTATGAAACTAAGAAATATTTGGTTTTACGTCCCGTAATGTGGGCGGGACATCCAACTAGTTTTATACATTTAATAAAGTAAATCATATGATGTGACACATGACAATTTATGAGATAATCTCCATTGAGTTTTCCAGTCAATTAATATGTTATAGATAAGGATCTTGAGTTATAGATTAGATGTGTTTAAATTGTTTGAATATTCAATAATTTCCGAACTCATTATTTACTTGACTTATTCATTGTGTTGGATTTTAAAAATGAATATATATGATACGGATAAACCTTTAGCAACCAACACACAGATTTGATAAAATTTAATAACTTAATTTTTAAAATTTAAATAAATATGATAAGTTTCAGTTTTAAAAGTTTACTTTTTAAATAAAATGTATTTTTTAAATATTATATTTTAAAAGGCTGATCCCATCTTTCTTTATCAGGAAATTATTTTAAAAATTAATATGAACGTAACTATGATGAGGGGCTTTGATTTAAAAGTATGTTCTCATTTCACATTTACGTTTATCACAAAATTATTTTCAAAACTAATATGAAGGTAGCATATTAATTTACGGATAAACTAAATAAGATGTGTTTATTTTTCAAATATTAATGGGTAAAAAAGATTTCCTTTTATTTTTTTATTCAAACTTTATATATTATATTACTTAAAAGTTTATCCATTTTTTTTGACAACATTCCAAATGAGTAACTACGTATTTGAAACAATATGTATAAGTTGTTTATATGTTATTAGTAATTTAAACTAAGAATTGTTGTTTTTAACTTGAGGTATTAACAAATAATATTTATGTTGATTATTTATTAAACAAATAAAATATCATAAAGTTATTTGTTTAATGAAATTAATAAATAGGAAGAGTTACAAAATTGTTTTTGTTGTTTGGTACCAATCAATCTTCATCATAAAAACAATTACCGATGTTCTATATCATTACGCAAATAATCAAACATAAAATTTTAGAGTATGTGTGTAGCTAAATTAACATTTCAAACGTCTTAATCCTATAATATTTTAATTAAGATTGTATTATTAATCGTGTGATTAAAATAGGATTCCAAGACGTCTTAGTCCTTTCATATTTTAATAAATAAATTGTATATCGAAGTTTACTTTTTTAAAACATATCTTAACGATTATATGTGTAATACACTGATTTAATCAACCCATGCAATGCAATACATGGGGTTTTTTAAAGATATTTATTTTTATTATTTAATATATAAAATAAATATTTATTCAACCCGTATAACACACAGGGTTCTAACCTAGTTATCTATATAATTTAACAACTCCTTAGCTACAATTGACTTTTGAATTTTTGGTTTTGGTCACAAAATTTCTATATGTTTTAGTTTGACCATCAAATTCTATCAGCTATGTTCATTTTTGTTTTTAGTAGATAATTTTCATTTGCACCCCTTATTTTTTAGTTTGTTAATTTTTTTTCTTTTATCTTTTTGTTTTTAGTGGATTACTTTCATTTGCACCTCTTTAACTTTAGGTTTGTTAGTTTTTTTTCTTTAACGATTTATACTATAACTTCTCTTTGAACTTTAACTTTAATATGATTATCGTTTTGAGTTTTTCTATTAAATGAGTTATTTTATCTACGTTTTGATGAGAACATTCGTAACGGTGTTTTTAAACCAAGCGGTTGTTTTAAACATTATTTAAACCATTTGGTTTTTTGAAGTGTCCGGCGCTCATCGCTAAATACACCATTGCAATGTTTTTTTATTATCAACGTATAAACCGGCCCGTTGTAATGCACTCTCGTCGTGTTTATCTTATTTATATGTGTTTTAATGTAAAGTTTGTTTGACTGACTTGACTTTCGTATACTATATAATGCAGCTTTTCTCTGACTTTTGAATATATCATCGCCCGTAATTTTTGTATCATCACGTTCACGATTTGCTTATTTTTATGTGTGTTTCAAACCCGCCGCGTAGCGCGGGTGGTAACCCACTAGTTCGCTTAATTTTGTTTACAAGCACCGTAGTCTTATATAATTTTCATATGGACTTTCGTGCATGATATAGATTTTTGTAAATAATAATGGTTCACCAGGATACATCACTTTCGTCTGAATGAATAACAATTCCAATCACTTTCGTGTTAATATTCATGGTAAAATTGTCACATCCCGAATTTCGGTTTAGCGGAAGCGTCACGAGGTGTGTCCATAGCGATAATCATTGCATTCAACCAAGTAAACATCTTATGTAAAATATAACAAGTTGTCCATCCATCCATACATTTAAAACAAGTTTACAACCATAAGTTTGTTCAAAAAGTACTACATTTGACAACATTGTTCCAAAAGATAAGTTTCCAAATACATCGTTTCAAACGTAAGAACCAAAAACACGACATCATTCCACAGCTTGACTTGTCATCCCACGGATACACTTTCCCCCCAAGCCGTCCACTAATTTCTTGTAATACATGTTAGTTTTGAAAACGTCAACAAAGGTTGGTGAATTCATGTTATTAGTTTTCGTATCAAATGAATCTTTAAAACATTTAAAATAGTAAATTTGTTTTTGTATAGCTTAATGAAATCTCACGTGATCATTAGCGTTTTGCAAGGACACTAATCTGTATGCCCGAATAGGAGGTAGCCAATCCTGGACCAACTTTAAATGTGTCACTGACACCCGTTTTAGACACAATAGCACTCTGTAACGTTCTGTTTTTATCGCCGTTCAGAGTGGGCTTGTCACACCCGATAGATCTACCCCATTGTTCCTCGGTTTTTCATTAATGGCCCATTTGATTTTAAACACCTATTCGCATATGATCTAGTTGGTTTCATTCTCTCCCAGCTATACAAATCATAACATGTATACATCCCCGAGCGTTTAAAACTATAAAACGTTTAAATAAAAGGGGGGAAACATGAACTCACTAATTTGTGTTCCAAGCAAATCTCGTTTTGATTCGGTTTCTTTGTTTGTTTCACGACCTACAAGTGTTCTAATCTCATTAGACACTTAGGTTTATGTTCGTTTATCATACATGTATCTCATCTTGAATTCTTTATTACACTTGTATTCATTTGCTTCATTTGTTTACATATATATCTTTCATATATATATATATCCGTTATCGTTTATGTTTAAATGGGCCCAGCCCATACGTTAGTTGTAAAGTCCAATTGACTTTGTATTGGGCCTAGCCCAACTGCTTTCATATACTTGGCCCTAGCCCAACTCGTTTAATTGGTGTGGGCCTAGCCCAATTTGTTTAACATGTGTGGGCCTAGCCCAAGTTGGTTTACTTAGTGTGGGCCTAGCCCAATTTGTCTTATGTGTGTGGGCCTAGCCCAAAATTGTCGTATGTGTGTGAGCCTAGCCCAAATTGTCTTATGTGTGTGGGCCTAGCCCAAATTGCTTTAGTTAAGTGGGCCTAGCCCAAATGGATTTATTTAAAGTGGATCAAGCCCAATTGGTGTGTAAGAGTGGGCCTAGCCCAAAAGTGGTTCATAAAAGTGGGCTTACCCAAATGTGTTCTTATAAGAGTGGGCTTATCAAAAAATAGCTTTACAAAAGCGGGCTTATCCATATTGGTTTACCTAAGTGAGCTTTAGCCCAATTTAGCTAAAATATGATTCTAGCCCAAGTATTTTATAAAGGTGGGCCTAGCCCAATTTATTTATGAAAGATCGGCTTAGCCCAAATTTAATTTATGGATATTTAAAATACATGGGCTTGGTCCATAATAGTACGTGTATTTTATAAAAATCTAGTTTTCATAAAAATTGTTGTACATATGTTATATAATAAATTTTCTAGTGCATAAGACTTTTAAAGTGTGTGTTTGACGGCTCGTATTTTTGTTATTGTCACACCCCGACCCGCAGCGGAAAAGGTGATCGGGGCATGATTGGGTTATCATCAAAGCTCATGACATTTATTATGCGTTTCATATTCATTAATACAATTTAATGGAAATTTACAATAAGAACTACAACATGTTCTAACTATCAATCTACGCTTCTTTGTTCTCTTCTAAGGCATTTCCTATGTTTTCTTTGCTTCAACCTGTTCACCTGTATCATGTGTAAAAAGGTTTTGGATCAACATAAAGTTGGCGAGTGAATCCTATGGAAAACATTTGAACAAGTTTATTTATTTGATTATGAAATATGTGCACAACCAAACATGAGTAAAAATAGATGTAAACTTATTCAACAATCATTAGATATTAAATAAAGCACACATGAACAATAATGGAACATTTAGAGGCACGCGTTGCTCTACTCGTCTCTTACGAGGAAACTGATGGGCCTAATGAATGAATTGCATAAACATGATTATATGAATGACACAACTACAAACAATATAAACTCAATGATACACACATGAACAATAATGAATTTGTTTTGAGGCACGCGTTGCTCACTCGTCTCCCACGAGGAACTGATGGGCTTAATGAATGAATTTCATAAAATTTGATAAAATGAAATAAGTAATCACAACAATATAAACAATCTAAGTTTAGGTCACGATATGGTATGGCACAAATTTAAATAAACGAGTTAATTATTTGAGACACATGACACACCCCAAAACGTGTAATTAAAAAGGGGAGTTGTAAGATTCACTCACAGTGGGTGCGTTCGGTTGATGATGTTGAATGCACGCGAAGTGGTTTTAACCACGAGTGAAATTAACCTAGATAAATATCATTATGGTTCGGTAAGTAAGCGGATTTTATTAATCTATTTTAGTAGGATTGTTGGGTGTATTTTTGTGAGTTTAAGGCTATTTTCTAACCTTAAAAATGTTATTTTTAAGTATATTTAATTGATTTTTAATTAAAATAAATAAATAAAAATAATAAAAAGATTTGATTTTTTTTGCTACAGTTGACTTTGACTTTGACCGTTGACTTGACCGTTGACCGGTTCGAATGCATATTGTTGTGCGCTGAGTGAGGCTCGAACCCGAGACCTCCCGTACGTGTGCACGCAGCTCTACCAACTGAGCTACGTGTCTAACCCGTCATATATCTGTTTTTAATTATATTTATATATTAATTAAGTTAAACAGAAAATCCTTTTATTTTAAAAACGATTTAATTCAATCGGACCGGTGCGCTCCACAGGTCTCGAACCCGGGACCTGTGGCTTGCGTAACACACAGTCCACCGCTGGACTGTGTGTTTGACATGTTAACTAATCTGATTTTTATTTTACTTAAATACAAATTAAGTATTTTCATTTATGCCGTATTTAAAAAGTTTGAATAATGGTCCGAATCGATGCAGTAGACCGGACTCGAACTCGTGTCCTGTGATTAAACATACACACAGTCCACCGCTGGACTGTCTTGGTTATTATTCCGGTTATTAATATACTTAACATATACCTGTGTGACTCCGGTTCGGTTTAACAAAAAAACTCATTTTTATTAAGGCAGCGTGTGTGGAACAGGATTCGAACTCGAGACCTTTCTGTGTTTAATGCACACAGTCCACCGCTGGACTGTGTGTCTAACCCGAGTAATAACTTGAGTTTAATTATACTTATATGTTACCGATAGTTCGTCTTCTTCGTCAAGTTATAACCAGATATGATGACTGACTGGTTCAATGATTAAATCAGTTTCTTTAGCGTTTTAAGGTTAATTACAGATGAGAAGTAAGTAAAAAGAAAGGAAATTAGGCGTGAGGTATACCGACTAGCTTTCCTCTGTTTTCCGGCAGAACTCCGGCGACAGCAATCCCTTCCGGCGACGAGTGTCTTGCAGCAGCGAGTCTCCAGAAAACTTGCAAAATGTGTGGGTGACTTCGGTATAAGTTCAAAGGGTTTAGTAAGGCTCAGAAATGAGGAAACCGGTTTTCCGGCGACGAACATAATAATTCCGGCGAGTGAGTTTTCGCCGAGAAAAGGTGCGGTTTTGAGCGAAAAGATTTGCAGAGGTTAGAGGGGGTATTTATAGGGCAAGTCGTCGATGTATTTGGTCCGATTTCCGACTTGATTCGCTGGTTTGAATTTCTCCGGCGGTTATAACTTTGGTCGCGGACTCAGACGTCGGTTATAACCGATATAGGTTTAAAGTCTTACGTTATAACGGAAAGAATCGTTAAGTTTCGCGAGATTACCGGGATTTTCGACGACTGAACTTTTGGGCGCCGGTTTTGAATTCGGAAAGACACTTTATGAATTAAATGGTCTTAATAGTTAACAAGGAACATCAGTGGCGCAGTGGTTTGGTGCGCGTGTGTTAAGTTGTTTGATGAACCGGTACTGACCCGGGTTCGAAACCCGGCAGGAACAAAACATTTTTATTTTGCGATTTTTAACAGTTTTTCAAAAACTAATTATATATTCCCGTATAATAATTGATTATGTATCGTTTAAAATTATTTTGGGCATTTAATTCGCAACGAAAATTTTAACTGACTGTTCGGTTGATAAACGGAGCGGGTTTGGTAAATCCGTTTTTTACGGATGTTACAGTATCCCCTGCTTTTTAGAAATTTCGTCCCGAAATTTAAATAGTGATATATTTGACTAAAAGAATGATGGTGTTTAGTTTTGGCAGTTACATGCTTAGGAAAAGTAAGGGTTTAAGTTTTTGTTCGAGGCGGTAACGTTCCTTGTAAGGGTTAAATACCCTATTACAGGAATCGCTTTTTGTTGCCTACTGTATAAGTATTGATAAACAAAATTTATTCGCTAACTATGATGTCATGCATAAGAGTTTGGATATGTTTGGAAGGGTATGGTTATATCCTAAGGCAAAACTTCCAATACTACAACCTACATGGAACATAAATAAACACAACAGCTAATATTTGAACATAAATAAACACAACAGCTAATATTCGAATATAAATAAACACAACAGCTAATATTTGAATCCACATTCTGATAGCATATATGTTTGAATGGTGGAAGTTCCTCTCTCATTTGTTATGATGGAGAGGTTAGTTTATGTAGAAATGGAACACAAATCCAATTTCTCTAAATAGCAAGATGATATAAATGTAACACAATTTCAACCAAGGCAATACTATATCCTACATGGAACTTCTCATAACCGCCTGATAATGCCTCTGATCCTTTGGCAAGAATACTTATATATAGGAAGTACCAGCGGCGTATCCACCATATTCTTGCCAAATTTTCATTGGTTTTATCCACAAATTATGATTAGTTACCAAGAAACTAATAAATCCTACATAGAACTTCTCGTAACCGTCTGACAATGCCTCTGATCCTTTGACAAGAATACTTATATATAGGAAGTACCAGCGGCGTATCCACCATATTCTTGTCAAATTTTCATTGGTTTTATCAGTGAATTATGATTAGTCCTATATAACTCTACAACCAATACAACAAACATAAAATACTGAAATGAAAAATATCTGTGCGATCAAGGCTCAATCAAACGGAGCCGATCGTATTGTATATACTGAAAATGAAATTGTCTGTGTGCTCAAGGCTCAATCAAACGGAGCCGAGCGTATTGCATGTACTGAAAATGAATAAATTAATCTGAACAACTATCACACAAACATCCTATGCATGGAACCTCTCATAACCGCCTGATAATGCCTCCGATCATTTGACAAGAATACTTATATATAGGAAGTACCTGCGGCGTATCCACCATATTCTTGTCAAATTTTCATTGACTTTATCCGCAAGTTATGGTTAGTTCTATGCGACTCTACTACAAACACAACAACCACAAGATACTGATAATGAAATTGTCTGTGCGCTCAAGGCTCAATCAAACGGAGCCGAACGTATTGCATGTACTGAATATGAAATTGTCTGTGCGCTCAAGGATCAATCAAACGGAGCCGAACGTATTGCATGTACTGAAAATGAACAACTTAATCTAAACAACAATCACACAAACAGCCTATGCATGGAACCTCTCATAACCGCCTGATAATGCCTTCGATCATTTGACAAGAATACTTATATATAGGAAGTACCAGCGGCGTATCCACCATATTCTTGTCAAATTTTCATTGACTTTATCCGCAAGTTATGGTTAGTTCTATGCGACTCTACTACAAACACCACAACCACAAGATACTGATAATGAAAATGTCTGTGCGCTCAAGGCTCAATCAAACGGAGCCGAACGTATTGCATGTACTGAAAATGAAATTGTCTGTGCGCTCAAGGCTCAATCAAACGGAGCCGAGCGTATTGCATGTAATGAAAATGTAAAATGAACTGATCGATCAAGGCTCAATCAAACGGAGCCGATCGTTGCGGGCACGCCAAGTTCAACCGCATAATAAAATGGGGAACAAGCTCAACCTCATAAATGGGGGGGGGCTGCGGCCTCGGCAAATGCATATACTGAAAATAATAAACAATAATTACTCTAACAGTCTACACATGGAACCTCTCATAACCGCCAGATAATGCTTCTGATCCTTTGACAAGAATACTTATATATAGGAAGTACCAGCGGCGTATCCACCGTATTCTTGTCAAAGTTTCATTGGCTTTATCCTTAAGTTATGATTGGTTTGATGTGATAAAGAAAAACATAAAACTAAACGATAGGAGTTGAATCTGGATTTTCGGCGAAGAGGACTAGTTGGGTATCTTCGTTTGGGCCGTCATTATCTTCGACAGGATTGGCGTTGATGTTGAAGACTCTTCCTCTTGCTGGTGGCCTAGCGGTTGGGTTTTCTTGGTTTACTTGGTTAACTGGGTTTGATTGGGCTTGAGTGTTGATGACGTTAACCAGTTGAGGGCATGTGTTTCTAAAGTGGGTAGGGTCACCACAATTGAAACAAGCTCGAGCATATGGGAACATGGGGTATTGGGGTTGATGATAAGTTTGGGCCATGTTTTGAGTAGGGGAAAAGGTTTGGTTTTGAAAGGTGCGGCAAACCTTGCTCAAATGACCATAGCGTCCACAAGTTGCACATAGACGACAAGGTAGGGTATGGGGATGGTGATAAAAACAGTTGTTGCATCGAGGGTGAGGTCCAAGATATGGTTTCTTATTTGGGTAAGTTGAGTTGGGTGCCACTTGGGTGATTGGGATAGCTTGGATGGGTATGGCGTGTGAAATTGGTTGATTTCGTTGGATAGCAGCGAAAAGTTGCCCGTCTCTTTTTCTCTTAGAATTGGGTTGAGAAGGGGATTTGGTTTGGGTGGAGTCGGAGGTTTCAGTCGATTCTTTGTCCTTCTTCTTCTCCTCCTTGAAGTCTTTGTTTCGGATTCGGTTCTCGGTAAGCTCTGTTGCTAACTCCATTGCCGCTTCCAAAGTTGCAGGCGAGGTACTTATTACAGGGTCTTGAATCTTTGACGGAAGACCACGAATGTAGTGCTCGATCAAACGGTAGAGAGGAGTGAACATGTTGGGAACCATTTGATGTAATTCGAGGAATCTTTTGTTGTATGTGGTGTGGTCTCCTTCCTTTTGCTTCAATGAGTAAAATTCATTTTCTAATTTCTTGATTTCGCTCCTTGGGCAAAATCGTCTGGTCATGATTTCCTTCAATTCGTTCCAAGTTAAGGACATAGCATCTTCAACACCTCGTTTGGCCTTCTCTGTATTCCACAAAGTAAGTGCTATCCCATATAATCGACCGGTAGCATAACGCACTTTGCGATCGTCAGGGCAATCGCAATTTAGAAAAGTGTTCTCCATTTCTTCAAACCAATGGAGGAGGGCGGTGACGCCTTCAGTCCCTTTGTATTTCGGAGGGTCGCATGATTTGAAATGCTTGTAGGTGCATTTAGTGGTATTTGATGGAGAGTTGATAATGTTTTGGTTTTCTTGATTGACAGGATTAGCGGTGAGTGCTTGTTGAACTTGGATTACAATGTTGGGTATTACGGCAGCCATTTGTTGAGCGATTAGGGCAGCCATACGCTCGCGGGCTTTTCCTTCTCTCATCTTCCTACGAGCGAGGTTAGAAGACATCTACAAGGAATACATGTCAAGAGTATGAGTTGGATGTTTTGGGTTCATGGGTCGCATTAGGAATGAACATTCATAAAATAATTATAGAAAATAAATCTACTACATCCATAGGATGTCTTGGGTTTTGCTCGCCATTAGGCCCTACATGCCGCCATACTTTACCTGTGTAATCATGTGGGCCCCCATGAATACCGGTTTTTCATATGGTTCGCACGGGTTTGCCAGGTTGCGTACACTAAAACCCGGAGAAAATCGAGATATATGTATACAACGTGTGATATTCGGAATGTGTCCAGGTGTAGACACGGTGACACCTCAAAGTGGGTTAGTTTGAACGACGTTTGGTGTGGCATGCTTTGGCCTAATAGGTCCTTCGTACTCTCATGGTTAGTCCCCAGGTAGGCAAACTGGTCCGTTATTTTGGATTTATACGAATGCCAACCTAGACAGGACGTTCCGACTACCGGTACTTGTACCCTTCCAGTTACTACATGCCCGTCGCAGAACTTACTTTGATGAGATTTGAAAATTGCAACAAAGTCTTTGAATAATGAGAGTATGAAAATAAATTGAATACATGAACATCGATATATGTATAATGAATATGTATATAAGCATGTATGTTTGACTGTAAATGTAAACAAATATGAAACAAATAAATATCACAAGTTTGTATGTAACCACCTAATCAATTAAAATTTAGGCAGACTATAGTATAGGCTCTAAGGGTCTAATAACCTATCCTATATCCCTATAGTCATGGCTCTGATACCAATCTGTCACACCCCGACCCGCAGCGGAAAAGGTGATCGGGGCATGATTGGGTTATCATCAAAGCTCATGACATTTATTATGCGTTTCATATTCATTAATACAATTTAATGGAAATTTACAATAAGAACTACAACATGTTCTAACTATCAATCTACGCTTCTTTGTTCTCTTCTAAGGCATTTCCTATGTTTTCTTTGCTTCAACCTGTTCACCTGTATCATGTGTAAAAAGGTTTTGGATCAACATAAAGTTGGCGAGTGAATCCTATGGAAAACATTTGAACAAGTTTATTTATTTGATTATGAAATATGTGCACAACCAAACATGAGTAAAAATAGATGTAAACTTATTCAACAATCATTAGATATTAAATAAAGCACACATGAACAATAATGGAACATTTAGAGGCACGCGTTGCTCTACTCGTCTCTTACGAGGAAACTGATGGGCCTAATGAATGAATTGCATAAACATGATTATATGAATGACACAACTACAAACAATATAAACTCAATGATACACACATGAACAATAATGAATTTGTTTTGAGGCACGCGTTGCTCACTCGTCTCCCACGAGGAACTGATGGGCTTAATGAATGAATTTCATAAAATTTGATAAAATGAAATAAGTAATCACAACAATATAAACAATCTAAGTTTAGGTCACGATATGGTATGGCACAAATTTAAATAAACGAGTTAATTATTTGAGACACATGACACACCCCAAAACGTGTAATTAAAAAGGGGAGTTGTAAGATTCACTCACAGTGGGTGCGTTCGGTTGATGATGTTGAATGCACGCGAAGTGGTTTTAACCACGAGTGAAATTAACCTAGATAAATATCATTATGGTTCGGTAAGTAAGCGGATTTTATTAATCTATTTTAGTAGGATTGTTGGGTGTATTTTTGTGAGTTTAAGGCTATTTTCTAACCTTAAAAATGTTATTTTTAAGTATATTTAATTGATTTTTAATTAAAATAAATAAATAAAAATAATAAAAAGATTTGATTTTTTTTGCTACAGTTGACTTTGACTTTGACCGTTGACTTGACCGTTGACCGGTTCGAATGCATATTGTTGTGCGCTGAGTGAGGCTCGAACCCGAGACCTCCCGTACGTGTGCACGCAGCTCTACCAACTGAGCTACGTGTCTAACCCGTCATATATCTGTTTTTAATTATATTTATATATTAATTAAGTTAAACAGAAAATCCTTTTATTTTAAAAACGATTTAATTCAATCGGACCGGTGCGCTCCACAGGTCTCGAACCCGGGACCTGTGGCTTGCGTAACACACAGTCCACCGCTGGACTGTGTGTTTGACATGTTAACTAATCTGATTTTTATTTTACTTAAATACAAATTAAGTATTTTCATTTATGCCGTATTTAAAAAGTTTGAATAATGGTCCGAATCGATGCAGTAGACCGGACTCGAACTCGTGTCCTGTGATTAAACATACACACAGTCCACCGCTGGACTGTCTTGGTTATTATTCCGGTTATTAATATACTTAACATATACCTGTGTGACTCCGGTTCGGTTTAACAAAAAAACTCATTTTTATTAAGGCAGCGTGTGTGGAACAGGATTCGAACTCGAGACCTTTCTGTGTTTAATGCACACAGTCCACCGCTGGACTGTGTGTCTAACCCGAGTAATAACTTGAGTTTAATTATACTTATATGTTACCGATAGTTCGTCTTCTTCGTCAAGTTATAACCAGATATGATGACTGACTGGTTTCAATGATTAAATCAGTTTCTTTAGCGTTTTAAGGTTAATTACAGATGAAGTAAGTAAAAAGAAAGGAAATTAGGCGTGAGGTATACCGACTAGCTTTCCTCTGTTTTCCGGCAGAACTCCGGCGACAGCAATCCCTTCCGGCGACGAGTGTCTTGCAGCAGCGAGTCTCCAGAAAACTTGCAAAATGTGTGGGTGACTTCGGTATAAGTTCAAAGGGTTTAGTAAGGCTCAGAAATGAGGAAACCGGTTTTCCGGCGACGAACAGAATAATTCCGGCGAGTGAGTTTTCGCCGAGAAAAGGTGCGGTTTTGAGCGAAAAGATTTGCAGAGGTTAGAGGGGTATTTATAGGGCAAGTCGTCGATGTATTTGGTTCGATTTCCGACTTGATTCGCTGGTTTGAATTTCTCCGGCGGTTATAACTTTGGTCGCGGACTCAGACGTCGGTTATAACCGATATAGGTTTAAAGTCTTACGTTATAACGGAAAGAATCGTTAAGTTTCGCGAGATTACCGGGATTTTCGACGACTGAACTTTTGGGCGCCGGTTTTGAATTCGGAAAGACACTTTATGAATTAAATGGTCTTAATAGTTAACAAGGAACATCAGTGGCGCAGTGGTTTGGTGCGCGTGTGTTAAGTTGTTTGATGAACCGGTACTGACCCGGGTTCGAAACCCGGCAGGAACAAAACATTTTTATTTTGCGATTTTTAACAGTTTTTCAAAAACTAATTATATATTCCCGTATAATAATTGATTATGTATCGTTTAAAATTATTTTGGGCATTTAATTCGCAACGAAAATTTTAACTGACTGTTCGGTTGATAAACGGAGCGGGTTTGGTAAATCCGTTTTTGACGGATGTTACAGTTATGACTATTTGCTCCGTGTCAGTTTGGTTTATTCGCGTCGTCCGATTCATTTCGTGCCGTTCGTTTCGTTTATGTCACTTATTTTGTCCGAATTGTCCAAAGTGTCTGAATTGTCAGATTTGTTAATTTCTGTCCAAGGATGGACATTTCTATGTTTATAACCTTTCGTTTTTCAAGTGTTTCCATAATTTATTGTATTTGTGTGTTTGCGTATTTTGTATTAGTCCCTATTTCGTCTAAATACATAATATGCACAAAATATAAATATGACACTTGATGATCTTTAAAGTATATATTTAAAATATATACTTTACCATTATTTGTTTTAGAATCTTTATAAAAGTTAGACTTATACTTTCTTATAACTTTTTACTCGAAAATTCGTTTAGCCATGTTTAAATCCCAAGTTGTTTCTAGTCACCAAATCTTTCGTTTAACACTTTTTAAATCAAAACCGATTTTATAAAAATTTTGCCATGGTTTCCCTAAACTATGGACTTTTCCCAAATTTAAACAAACTTGTTTTAAATCATTTTCAACTCAAAACATCATCAAGTATCAAAGATCATCCTAACTTGCCAACAAAAGTGTCATGAAAACTTGTGGTAGTCTCCATCTTTCCCAAAAAGGAAACTTTATTTATGATTTTTGCCAAAAATTTGTAGATCTTAATTATATTTAAAAACCCATATCTTAGGTGACATATGAAGTCATTTTAAGTATGAACATAGGCTCCTAACTCTTTTATGAACAAGTTTCCATGTCCATGATCCTTCCAAAAAAATGGAAGCTTCATTCGTCTATTTCAACAAAAAATCAAGTTCTTTGGTTTTAAATAATCATTCATGTCTCATAAGATGCATGTAACTATTTTAAGAACAAGAATCCATGTTCACAACATTTTGTTGGTGAATCTTGCTAGATCTAAACATGCATGTGTTTAGATCATGTTTTTGTACATGAAGATGCAAGATTCATAATCACTACCATAAACTACTTCAAGTTCATCCAAAATCACAAAGATATCTTATGATCATAATATTGGTTTTTGTTTTTCTTATTGTTTTTTCAAGTGGGTTTGTTATGTATGATTCAAGATGAACTTGTTTATAAGCAAAATCAAGAATAATGAGAATGTAGGTGGTTTTTTTTTATTCTTACAAGTTTGCTAACAAGAACAAGATGAAGATGAAGATGGGTTGATGATCCAAGAACCCCTAGTGCTCCCAATGTGCTTCAAGTAGCTACCAAGTCTTGGAATTTCCTTGAACCACCTTTGATCTTCTATGCAAGCTTGAATGTATGGTGTTCAAAATTTTAAAGTTGAACGTGATGGTGGTGGTGTTCTAGCCGAAAATGAGAGAGAGAGAGAGAGAGAGCAAGGAGATGAAAGGTTTTGTTGGAAATGGGAAGTAGTGAAGTGTTTTAGGAGTTGTGATGAGTTGTTTTTGATTTTCTTCACTAATCATCCATGCAAACCCTCCAACACACCAACTAAGATTTAGGTGCCCCCCCCACATCCCCAAACCTATGTACATGGGGGGTATTGTTTTTATTTTTATTTTTATTTTTTTATCTTGATAATATATTTAAATTTTGTAACTTTTGAAATTTCATATATTAATTTCTTTAAGTTTTTAAGGTCTAACATTTTTAAAGTAATGTCACACGAGGTCTAACTAACCCACTTAAATCATAACGATGTTATTCTCGTATCGTTATTGTGTGGTCGTCACTTGTATCTCATATGTATGTCGAGTCGAACCGATGGAGGAACATCGTCGACTTCGGTCGTGGCCCGAACGGTCTCGGACGTCACTAGCGCCATCCACACAAAAGTGCATCAACACTCCAAAATCTTAAAAATAGAACACATTCAAGACAAATTTCTATATAGAAACTCACACTGTTGTTAACCTATTTCTTTAGTGGTGTTTTATTAATTACCCTTTTAGATAATCACTTCTCAATAATGATTTAACATGTAAAACACGTATCATTAACGTCAAAGGATTTGTAAAAATGTGTATTGTTTGTAGCATTATTTTTAATATAGATAAATTTATGATGATAAATAATCATGGAAAGACAATAATATATAAACTTATATATTTACCACAAATTAACAAACAAACAAATAGACGTATGCAAATAAAAAATTAACAAAAAGTTATCATAACATGTAATAAATATATATTATAGTAGAATTGAATATGGTATAATGCAATATAATTTATGTACTAGTGTGACTAACATTATTTATTGAATCATAGTTGTCACACCCCCAATCGATGGCGGAATCATCGGGACGAACGTAAAATAGATTGCTCGAGACTTCATAACGCTAAATGTGACAAGTATTTAATAAATAAGATTTCATTTCATTGTTAAGTTTCAAGTACACGATTTGGAAACAAAATACAACAAGATACATTTTCTTTGTATGGCTAATGTATGGAAACAAAATACATTGCTAATGTATGGCTAATCTATAAATATGAATTTGAAGTTTGGTGTGTTTCTAGGCATCCTACTTGTTTCCTTGCATTATCTTCATCATCAAGATCCTGCAATTACGTTTTAAAGTATAGTTCAATATGAAAGTATTGGCGATCATACAAGTTTGAGTACTAGCATAAGTAAAAAGAAAGTTTGAACAATCCACATGACAAAAATAATTAACTAGATTAATGTACCAAGGCATGCAATTGTACAATCCTTAAGTGTACCACAAGTATAAGTCTTATTGTAGCAACAATAAGATCGATTGTGTATGATTTAACTTAACATGACCTCGAGAAATACGAGCGGTGCGTTACTCCTATAGCGCTATACATGTTAAGGGGAGACTTTAAACAAAGTTAATGACAAGTATACCACAAAAGAATATTCCAAGAATATAAATCAAGTATTACGTATTTAAGCATGTATGATCGGATTGTTTGTGATTGCATATAGTATAAGTGATTGCGTGTGTTTAATAGTATAACGTACCGCACCCAAAAGTGTAAAAGAAAAAGGGTCATGTATACTCACAAGTTTGCCAAGAATTTCCCACTTAGTTGTTTGACGAGTCTTGAGTTGATGGAACACCGAAGTTACCAATTTTGGTTCTTGAGCTTTTTGCCTAAAGATGAAACTCTTGGAGATTCGAGTGAGTTTGGAAGTGATTGGAAAGTGTTTAGAAGGTGTTAGGGTTGGTATTTATAAGAGGGTTAAGTGGTTGGGGTTTAAATGAAGGTGTAAGGCGATTGGAGGAGGAAGGAGGTGGAAAATAGTGAAATATGATTTGCTAAAGAAATGTGGAAGGGGATTGGAGGAGAAATGAGGTGAAAAAAGGGTGAAATATGATTGACTTAAAAATGGTGGAAGGTGATTGGAAGAGAAAAGAGATGGAAAAGCTTTTGGTTTTGCTTACTTTTAGTCCTTGCACTTTGTAACTAAGTTATTTTATAATGTTTTCTGGTATTTTAGCTTGTTTTTAGGTATCCGAAGTGTATTTTAAGTATCGGTTTTGTGTATAAACACGTATTTGAATATTGATTGCGTCAATAACACAAATATGAAAGGTAACAGGTATATGTATAAAAAGAATTTCCATTATGGTCAAAGACTTGGATTAACCACGAATACGACTTGATTACCAGATTGGAAATAAACCACGAATACGACTTGATTACAAGTTTCTAAAAATAGAAATAAGATTACACTTTCTTAATGGGGAAAGTACAAAATCCGATGCGTTACAATAGTGCTTAGTTCTGATTCTGTAACTCTCATTTGAATCCCACAATACTGATTGCAGTGTAACATCTTGCTTAATTTTTCTACTTATCTTTTTGTTAATTTTCATTTGTATAATCAACAAAACTTTTGTAATGTAACTGAGGTAATGCAAATGGTATCATGCTAACTTTTGGTTAAGAACTTTTATTGTTTTGTATATTGGTCGTTTATATTGCTAAATTTTAGTGTAATTCTTAATACTTTTTAATTTTTACATTGATCTTATTTGAAGCCGTCATTATATATAATGTGAGATATGATGATATTGTATCATATAATATGATGTAATATGATATGATGTAATATAATATAATATGTTCTGATGTGTTGCGATAAGATAAGAGATGATGTGATGTAATATAATATCTGTATTCAATTTTGTAATTTTTTTTTATATAAAACGGCAATACATAAGTATCAAATATGCTAGGAATTAAATGTCTAAATTTTTACCATTATAAACTTAGGCAATCGGCTTTGAACATCTTATTATTTGATTGTTGTTCTTTAAGATGCAATGTCCACCTTGAAGTTTGAACTTGCACATCTAATTGGCCCGTTAATGCTCGATGATAGTTATGTTTATCTGGCAATTCATCTTTATGCTAATTGGTTTTTGAATTTTTCAATATTTACCCAAATTGTAGGATGATAACGCTGCTGATGGTGATGAGCATGAGAAGAAACTAAAGAAAAAATTCTTTGTTTTTTTCCTTTTCGGCTATGTAAGTCTGCTCCTGCTAATTGCTATCATGTTCCTTTTGAGTTGTAAAATTTATATAAATATTTCATATGGGGTGAGTTTTCCCTTTTAATATCGTTTTACTGCACTTTACTATGATAAATTTAAGCCTATGTTCTGTAATATTGTATATATTTGATGTTGATTTAGTTTTTTTCTTAAAAAATTGTTATATATGCAGAGAAATTATCATGTGTTCAAGAACATTCAAGTAATATAAATGATTCACATTCAAAGATTGAAAATTTTAATGTTTTTTTGTTCTTGCAAGGCAACTTCTTGAAGTGTTATGTGAGGGATGATGTCCGGCGACAAACTCTGCTCAGAGCCAACCTATTATTCCAGCAACACAGAGGGTCGTCTCAGATAACGATGATGACGACTCAATTTAGAGAACCTGCAATAGTTCCAGCAACACAGAGGGTCGTCTCAGATAACAATGATGACGACTCAATTTGGAGTACCTGCAACAGTTCCTTTAAATACCAGGGGCGGACTCTCAAAAGAGTAGAATTATGAATATCCGCGTACCATACCCATGTTCAGTAGCGGCTCACCGCTCATAAGTCGTGAAAAAGCTCCATGAGGCTGTGATGACTACGTTGAAGATCGTTTTTTGGCGTGGCACATTCTAGGCTGGTAAGTGCAATTTACTGCACTTGCAACCGATGTTGCAGCCATTGCAGTCCAATAACCTGATCTGAGCCAACTCATTTGGATCTACCAACTGGTTTATCGTCTCAAGTTTGCTGCTGAGGTTGACCCGTGAACTTATGAACATGCAACACAGAGGGTCGTCTCCGTTTGCTGCCTGGTTTCACATGTAAAACTAAAATCGGACCCCATTTTTGCAATCCAAGTTTTAGTATAAATATTTAGTAAAATAGCTTTGTTTTTTTTACAGGCCACTCGCAGACTAGCGATGACAGTTTATGGAGATGCAAAATAATACGACTATGACTTGGTAAGCTATTTCCCAGTCTCTAGGATAATTGTTATTAAACTTTATAGTAAAATGGTGCCAGGTAATTGACATTCTCTGGGATAATTGTTATTAAACTTTATAGTGATATGCCTTTTGGGTGATCCAACTTTTGAAAAAAGAACTTGCACTCTAGGTGTTGCCTCGGACCCCGGTTCACCAAAAATGCCTCTTTCAAAGTCCTCCATAGTCTCTGATGAGTTCGTATTTGCATAGGATTCCGTAGCTACGTAGAAATTTAAAAACAAAGAAACAGGCATGGATCAAAATTCATATTTTGGATACAATTAAGACACTAACTTTGAGAGAAGAATATATGACACTTCTTATATTTTAACTGTAAAGGCATGTCTACATGGGCTATTTGCTTCTGAATAGGCTATGTAATTAAATTTTTATCTAATGAATTTGTTATTGTTTTCTTCCCTGTAGACGAAGTTCCAAACGTTACTGGTCACACTCCAAAAAATCAGACCATTTTTTGGAGTTGTTGGGATACTAAAGCTTTTGGCAGGTTAGGTGATGATTATAGTAGTATACACACACACACACGTGAACTGGGTACGTTATACTTGGATCCATTATCACTTTTCTAAAGGTGGATATGATCAATGATTTAACTAATAATCTATGTATGTATTTTATAAATATTTAATTTGTCTAACACGATTGAACATGGACACTACTAAATACCAAAATGAGCTTTTGGGTAGCATGAGTACGTAGCCATAAGTTTTTCTTAGGACCAAAGTTTGAAGACGAGTCAAAGGTTTGATCTTTATATTTGTTAAGACATATAGCTCCATTTCCAGCAGTTTGAGGCCAAATTGCCTGCGTTGCTGGCCATTACGCACCTAAAAAAGCATTGCCCAGGATTTTTGTCATATAAATACTAACTACCCAAATGGTAGAGAAGATTGATAACTTATTAACCTCAGTTACTTAGACCTGTAGACTATACTGGAACCTCTATGAGCTTTAACAGGTCAAACAAAAATCTTTAAGCTTTGCAACTTCTTGAAAAGGATCGAAATCTGAAAAGATAAATAGACTATACTATTATATAGTTATTAGTTTGTATCAAACATGAATAGTTATTTTATTATAGAATATAGTCACTATTTTTTTTTTAATTTTTCAGTTCATAAGCAGCATCTAAGTCTACAATTATATCAATAATTAGTTTTCTTAGTAATTCTTATGATTTCATAACAATTTTATAAATGACCAAGGAAGTGATTGTTTTAAGTAGAAGAAGAATTTGTTTATTCAACATTTGATTGGAAGCATATATGATTTGTGCGGCAAGGTGGGACAGAATGAAGCATTACAACGGCTTTATTAGGATACAACATATTTCAAGAGTTAAGAGATCTCAGATTAACTAATATTTTGTTTCTTCACTTTTGTCTTATGTGTGTCTTCCCAGCTTCGACTTCGACCAGTACGTCTAATTCTGCAATGATGTTATTGATGTTTCTCAAGTTTCTCTAAACTTATATGCTTCTTAAACTTTCTTAGAGTAAGGGTTAGTTATCCTTAGCTTGCCTGTAAAATTTATGCAAGCTTATATGCTTTTTAAAGGTGTTCAAAGTAGGGTTTAGTTTATTGAAAATTGTGGACATTGGAATCTTTTGCTTAAAGCTGTTCAAGCTTATATGCTTCTTAAAGGTGTTTAAAGTAGGGTTTAGTTTATAGGATATTATGGATATTGGAATCTTATCAATGGTACAACTTTCAACCTTTTTCATCCTCAAAAGTGTTATCTCCGCTGATTCAGTGACCACCACTGTTCAAGTGAGCAATGGTAAATTCTGGACTCTTCTCCATTTACAATCAAAGAGTACTTTAGCTTAAAATTGAAGTTATAATTCTATGAATGTCTTGCTTCTCTTTACATCTAAAAGAGGAAATATTACTCATGTTTAGGCGCCTGTTTTAAACAAGTTTAGATATCGTGGATCTTCTTGATCAATCCTTTTTTCTACCGGAGTAATTTAATCAACTTCTTATATCTTGCATCTTGGATGATACGGATGTTTTCAGCTGAAAATTATTAAGCAACTTACTTTGTTGTTGCTTTTGCTTCAAGTAAGACTTCCTTCTCTTGATCTTTATATGACTATCTCAATGATGAAGATTGTTCTCACCCTCGAAAACAACCACCTTCTTGTTTAACGTCGTAGCTGTCTTCGCCATGACATCTGATTTTAACCAATACAGGTATCACTAGAACCTTAATTTGTGTTTTATTCCACATTAATTCGAATTTGTTAAGGTTATGAACCCAATTAGTTTTGAATTTGGAATTTTCAATAGATTATACAAGAATCACAAAGTATTCAAGAGCCATAGACATGGGAAATTACGTTGTGGAAAATGTTCTCTTGCCACCAGCTCCATTCAGACTTGACCATGGTTCCCCCTCTGTTCAGGCCACTCATAAAAAATGGGTGCGTCATGTGTTGCTGGCTTGCTACTCATACTTTACTTCAACGGGTTACTCAATGGTTCATCTCTACGTTTCGACAAATTTATTTTCCAATTCGTCTCTCTTGGCAATTAAAGTAACCGCTGTACCCCCTTTTTTCCATGTATCTTTACCACTTTTAATTTTACATTACAAATCATAGAAATAAGAAAACATCGTATTTATTCTTAATGATTGAGAAGGTAGATTATATTTGGCAAATGGGTGAACCTTCGGTTGTGGTTGGGGTTCAGGTTGTTGTACTTTGTCACCAACCGGCCAATTGGGAATATTTATTCGTTTTTTTAAATAATTGCTTTAATGGATATAGGCAAATGGGTCGATTTAGGCTGTACACCGAGTCAAATTGGGATGTACATTGTCACCAACTGGTCAAATGGGTGTTATTTATTTTTTAGTTTTTTTTCTTAAATACCCAATTATTTAAATGATTTTAGGCAAATGGGTAAACGGACTGATTGAGGTGTACTTTTTTTTACCGAAAATACCCGGTACGGTATGATTCGGTAGTATGGACCAGTATTTGAAGGTAACAACCGGCAAATACCGGTACTGAAAACGCTAAATGTTGGTACCGAATTAGTATCGTTTTTTCAAGTCGGTTCAGGTAATGACCAAAGGAACTAAAACCACAAGTGCATTTATTAAAACCTATCCAAACTTTTTCTATTTGGTCATTTTTATCGAGCCCATTTTATTTTAACTCTAGAAAGAATTGGATTATCTATTTGACCTATTTATACTAACAAAGATATTAAAATCTTCATTGTAGGCATTATTGATTTGTTGAGCTTGAACACACTACAAAACCGAAGTTGCTATTCTATCCTAGAAGACGCCCTCATCCAAGGTAATATTTTGCAACTTTTGGGAATGTTAGAACCCTTAGTTTTGAAAGTTCATGCAAATTAAAAAGATTTAACTTACCATTCATTTGGCATACACATGTGTGTGTAAATTTGTTTCCTCAACTCTGAATTTAGTTTAAAAGAACCAAATAGATTTTAAAATTAACACACCACAAAAGTTGGTTAAATTTAACAACTCAGATCCCTAACTCTGAATTTAGTTTAAAAGAATCAAATAGATTTTAAAACTAACACACCACAAAAGTTGGTTGAGTTTAACAACTCACATCCCTGAAACATATTTTCACTTAACTAAACTGAGATAATTAGTTACAAACATTTTCAATTTTTTACCTCATTAGCTATACCATTTACATAGTATTGCAGACTTTGTACAAGTATTACATTTTATGCAACATGGGCACATCCCTCCGTTCCCAGTGCCGGTATGTAACATGGGCTGAAGTAAATAATGTATCTTTGGTAATAAAGATTGATAATTGGATATTATCATGATTTAATGGTATTATTGTTGAGGTGTGTTAGGATATAGAATATGTGGTAATGAACCTTTCTTTGCAGTGGTGGAGTTGTCAACTAATACTATAATTAGTAACATACCGTCAAGGGACTATACATTTGATGAACAATATGCTGTGTAGAGAAATGTAGAATAAAGGATATGGAATATTAGAATTTTTTTGGTACTTTTTGTAGATGTAGCATTGTTTGTAGTAGGTTATGTATGTGCAAAGAACAATATGAGAGAACTTTATATATAAAGAGCACTATGATATAACATATATAGCAACCTTTGGATGTATAATTCAAGCATGTGGCAAGTGTTTTTTTAGCTTACCTGTCTCTTTACATTTCATTTATATTTTTTTCAAAGTGAGAACGGATATATGAGTTGTAAACCTTTTCTAATATAATAGTATTAGTTGTGAAGGTTGATGGAAATATATCTGATTAGATGTGATGGTGTGTTCAATTCTTGAAATTATATTAGACCAAATATTTTCAATTGTAAATAACTATTTTTAGTTAAGTTAATTGGCGCCACCTTTGTGATCTGTTGTGTCATACACTAGCGTCTTCGATAGGTGGTGTGGAATAAAGCCTTTTATCAGGCCATGTCAACGTCAATTGTACAAGGGGCCCACTATTAACTGGCTTGCTGTAGATGAAACACATGTCATAATCAATCAATCAATTATTTTAATTTGGTTTTTAGTTTATAAAAATAATAATTTTATAATAAAATAACATAATTAAAACAATTAAGACAAAAATTACCATAAAACTAGAATAAAAAAAGATAAAAAATTACAGTTTAAAAGTTTATGTAACACTGTTAAATAGAATTTATTGCGGAACCCAACTTTCTTTGTAATTACGGAGAATAGCAGAGCAATAAAGAAAGAGATGAGGAGAGACAAAGAAGGAAAAAGTGAAAAGCAAAATGACTTCCAGAATTTGATAGGCGTAGTGATGGCATGGAGTTAGTTGGGGACCCGGTTCATGTGCTTAAGATTCCTTTTGCTTTTTAAAGGAGGCAATATCTACTGGCAGTATGTTTCGCAATGACAATCAATAAAAGTCAAGGACGGTCACTTTATAGAGTTGGTTTGTGTTTTAACGTGTATAAAATCATAATATTTATGTCAATGGTGATAATGAAGATATTTTCTTTTATCAACCCATGAAATTTGCGGGTTCTTAAACTATTATTATCCTATATATAATATGTTAGGATTTATGAGATGTGACAGGTTATTAGCTTTTTCTTTGTAATATAGATTTTGTTAGATATGGTGTTCTCTTTCGAAGTAAATTTACAGATTTGACCACCCATGGAAAGGTTTTCAGTTTTAATTAATAATACTACGTCCTGCTACTATATCATACATGCTATGCCAAATGGTTTCACAAAGGTCCAATCATTTGTATTGCATAGTTATGTCTAGCTATGATATAATTTGTAACAAATATGTGTAGGTTATGTAGATCGAACATACAGAATATGACGAAGAACTGATCCACATACTATCGTCGGTTAATTAGATTAGATGAGGTGTGGGCTTTGGTGCACAAAGATGGATTAGTGCACTTTTGCGGAAATGTAAATGCATAAGAGCCACCATGTGGTCACCTCGTCAAAACAACCATTTGTTTGTAAGTACCAGAAGATGCATAACAGACGTAGCACAATGCATGAGGCACATGTTTTGGGCTACTGTTTGTTTGACTGGTGGGAACAATGGAATTTGCTTGCGGATCCACCAGGATGGCCAAGGATCATGGCACGCAAGTAGTCTGATTTTCACAAACCATCAGGAGTAATCATGAGTGCCACCCATTTGGTCTGGTAGGAGCAAATCTTAGACACTTGTTTAGTATGCTTCTGATAAAAGAATTGAGGAGCATGTGGGACTTGATATGCCATACTTTTGCTACTTGGGACATGTTTTGTTTCCCATTGAGCCAAGATGAAGCTAACTTTAAATGCATCTCTCAAAGTTTCTCTGATCTTTCTCAAAGTTCTACAAAACACCTTCACGTATTTGAGAACTTTGGTAATATCCCCTCCATTTAAATTTAGCTTCGACTTGGCTCAATGGGAAACAAAACATGTCCTAAGCAATGTATGGCATATTAAGTCCCACACGCTTCTCAATTCTTTTATCAACAACATACTAAACAAGTGTGAAAGATTTGCTCCTACCCAGACCAGATGGGTGGCACTCATGATTACTCCTGATGGTTGGTGAAAATCAGACTACTTGCGTGCCATGATCCTTGGCTATGGTGGATTCGCATCCAAGTTCCAATGTTTCCCACCAGTCAAACAAACAGTAGCACAAAACATACGCCTAATGCATTGTGCTACGTCTTTTAAGCATCTTCTTGTACTTACAAACAAATGGTCGTATTGACCAGGTGACGACATGGTGGCTCTTATGCATTTACATTTCCGCAAAAGTGCACTAATCCATCTTTGTGCACCAAAGCCCAGACCTAATCTAATAAACCGGTGATATTATGTAGGATCAGTTCTTCATCATATTTTGTATGTTCGATCCACATGACCTACACATATTTGTTACAAATTATATCACAGGTAGACATAACTATGCAATACAAATGATTGTACCTTTGTGAAACCATTTGGCATAGCATGTATAATACAGTAGCAGGACGTAGTATTAGTAATTAAAACTGAAAACATTTCCATGGGTGGTCAAATCTATAAATTTACTTGGAAAGAGAACACCATATCTAACAAACTCTATATTACAACGAAAACGCTAATTAGCTGCCGAATCTTATAAATCCTAACAGATGATATATAGGCATAACAAAAACTCCATACAATCTTTATTTGTTTAAATTCTTTGTCGTATATAAAAATTAATTAATTTTTTAAACAAGCATCGTTTGGAATGTGTGACTTATTGGGAAGATGTTTAGATATGAAAAAAAGCATTAAATGCTTCGTAAGATTGAAACCTTTCAAAACCGGTTATCTTCTGACCAACACCATGATTGGATGGGAAATTACCAAAGTTCACAAATAAGTGAAGGTGTTTTATAGAACTTTGAGAGAGAGGAGAGTAACTTTGAGAGATATGTATTTTTGTAGGAATCATATTGCCTCTATTTAAAATGGTAAAAAGTTGGACATTTAATTTCTTGTATATTTCATGATGAGATTTCTATGTTTTAGCGTTTTATATAAAAAAATTAGAAAATTGCATGATATGATATTATAAAATTACAAATCACATTACATCATATTATATCACAACACATCATTTTATATCGGTATCGTATTGGCTTCAAATAAGACCTATAAAACAATGGGAACCATTAAGAATTACACTAAATTATCATATCATATCATATCATATTGGCTTCAAATAAGATCAATAAAAAAAATTTGGGAACCATTAAGAATTACACTAAAATTTAGCAACGAAAACAACCAAAATACAAAACAATAAAAGTTCAAGCAATAAGTATTATATGGATGTATGAAACCATAAATCATGAATTTTATAATATGCGTGAGTAATCCCCTAGTATTTAGTAACATATTTAATGAAGGAATCATGCGAGTGTTAGTCTAGTATCTCTTACTCTTACGACATAAAGTTCTTCGCACATCCATTAGAAACTATGAAGAGAAGATAGCACGTAATTTGTTCACAAGTTTTTCTTGTGGGCAAATTTGTATCCACTCCGGTCCAATGTATGGATATTCTACATCTTTCAATTAAAAAGTTAACTTGAACGTTTACTAACATGATATCACAAATCATTACCTCACTTACATTACAAAAGTTTTGTTGATTGTACAAATAAAAACTAACTAAATTAGGAATAATGGATTTTAATAATCCAAACTTTTAGTCGTTGGCCGGCAACGGTCCCAACTTCAAAAATAACTGGTGGTGGTCCCAACTTTTCACATATTGTAAACAAATGAACTTTTACTAAAAAAACCTTAATTTCTTTTTGTCTCTTTATCTTTTTCGGTTTAGTAAAGGTCCATTGGTTTATATTATACGAAAAAGTTGCCGAAAATGATAAGGAGATAAAAAGAAATTAAGGTTTTTTAGTAAAAGTCTATTGGTTTACAATATACGAAAAGTTGGGACCACCACCGGTTATTTTTTAAGTTGGGACCATTTCCGGCCAATGACTAAAAGTTTGGATTATTAAAATCCATTATTCCATTAAATTATAACTATAAAAATTAAGCAAGATGTTACATTACAATTAAAATTACCGTGAGTACAACGGGATTCAAATCAGAGTCACAGAACCAAAAATAAACACTATGATTTAAAAATAATGTTACTCACACTAATACATAAACTATATTGCATTAAGTTGTATTATATTTTGTTATGATAACTATTTGTTGATATTTTTATTTGCATACATCTATCTATGTGTTTGTTTGTTAACTTGTGGTAAATATATAATTTATATATTATTGTCTTACTTTGATTACTTATCATCATAAATTCAAAATTTTATCTATAATAATGCTATAAATAATACACAATTTTTTTACAAATCCTTTAACGTTAACGATACGTGTTTCACATGTTAAATCATTTTGATCTAAAAAGGCAATTAGTAATACATACTAAAGAAACAGTTTAACAACACTACAAGTTTCTATATAGAACTTTCTCTTGAGCTCGTTCATTTTTTAAGATTTTGAAGAGCTTAGGTGTGTTTGCAGGTTGGTGTATGAGAATGAGAAAGTAATTCATGGAGTGCAACAGAAATACCATATTCTTACCCTAATAACACATTTATTTTGTTTCCTTTTATAAGTGGAAATTCTCGTGGAACCAAAGTATTAATTAAACCAAAAGAGCCACAACTAAGAGTTAATACAAAAATCTTCATTTGTTTCTCTTAGTTATTGTCATCTCAATATCCTTGAAAATCAAGAAGTTTAATCTATAGTTGATAAAAATGTTGATAAACTATACAAGTCAATTACATTCTTACAAGGCTACAAGCCATGCTTCCAAGAAAGTTGTATAATTATATCGGACATCTCACTAAGCTGAGAGGCTTTCCTCTACTACATTTGTACTTCCTCAAGTGATTTTGAAAGAGATCTCCATATACACATTTGTTTACATATCCTTTAATGTTTATGATACATCTTTTATGTCAAGCATAGCATTGGTTTTATAGAATTTTTAGAGAAATGATGAACTACAAAACTAATTAATACACCATTGCTAAAGAAATAATGTAACAATTGTGTGAGTTTCTACATAGCATTTTTTCTTGAAGAAGTTCCTTTCTTTGAAGTTTGCAACGCTTAGGACTACTTGGTACGGTGTAGGAAAGTAATTCACGACTTGCAACATAATAACATATTCCTACCCTAATAACACATTTAGTTTCCTTTTATAAGTGCAGCAAATTCTCGTGTAAACAAATTCTTTCAATCATAAAAAATAACTTAAAGTTAATACCAAAATCTTTAATTGTTTCTCATTGTGTTTGACATTTTCAACATCCTGGTAAATCTGGAAGCTATGTAATTAATAAAAAAAATCGTGCAGATACTTTATAAGTCAATGAAATTCCAATAAATCAAGCTGTTCTACAGTTTTGCTTTTGCTGGACTACAATAGGCCAAGAGGCTTTCCTCAACTGCTTTTTTTCTTCCTGAGGCGGCTGAGTAAGAATACTCATACACATTGTTTTACATATCCTTTAATGTTAACGTTGATTATATTTTGAATCCATGGGCAAAACATAAACCCTAGTTTATCATGAAGAATAATAGACATCAAAATTATAGAACTTACTTGTAGGGATTGAGACCTTTGCGATTGAAGATGATGATGATGTCATTACTTGTGATTCATTCCCATTATGATGTCAAAAGAGAACAATGAATAATCTTGAGAGAAAGATTATTGGTGTGTTTTTAGTATCTGTCGTTTTCCTCTATTTATAGCATCTACAGGATACCCTAATCCTAATTATGGGGTATTTCCATCAAATAACTCTCTCATAATTTTAGAGGCTAGTTATGTCATTTGGTAAAACTTAATTAAATGATTAGCAGGCCGCATATTACATATTATGGGTTATTTCCAACTGCTGATACAAAGCGTATTTGACATGTTGCGATCCTTTTATAGATATTTCTGCCAAGCACAACATTGATTTTATAAGAATTCATAGAGATGTTTCAACCAAAAATTACAACTTAGAGTTAATACCAAAATCTTCAATTGTTTCTCATAGTATTTGTCATCTTCAACATCCTTGAATACCAAGAAGCTATATAAATGATAGAATTAGTGAATATACTATAGAATTCAATTACATTCTTATAAGTCGAAGTAAGTGAGGCTTTCCTCGGCTCCTTTTTGTTTTTCCCGAGGCGATTGAAAAAACATTAAAATTTTCACTTTATGTACAAACATTTAGCATAATGTACATGCATTCAAAAAGACGGAAATACCCCTATTAGGTAACAAAAAAGACAGAAATTCCCTTGAATTAAGGGAAAAAATGGAAAGAGATAACGAGTTGGATGAAGATGGCAAGATTTCAAACCTTTTGGATCCTGATGCGGAAAAACAAACCTTTGGACGAAAGTAGCAAAACTGCCGAAACCTCAAGGACGAAAATGACATTTTACTCTGTATTTAGTAGATTAATTATTGCTTTGATTGAGATACAGGTCTTCCTTCACTTGTGGCTTTTCCTTCAATCTATTTTACTCTATCTAGTGGCGGATCTAGAAAATCCCCAAGCCGTAATGTTTTATAAAAAAAACGGCAATGAAATCGAAAGAACGTCAATTTTTTCAAAATTTACACTACCGTCAGAGCGCCAAGCCCTAGCGGGGGTTGCCCCTTGTTATACACTAGGTCCGCCCCTGACTCTATCTACTTGTATCACCAATGGATCCACTTGCAGCAGAAAGTCAGCATTACCTTATCATCTTTGCTCACCTCATCACTTATGTATAATTCTTCTTTATGCACCATCACCTTAACTTTCACAGAAGATGAAAACCCTAGTTTCAATGCTCTACAATTTTCACTTTAATGTACAACTTCCTTCCTGTACACCACAACACCATCTTTTTCATCTTAAATATTTCCATTTCGTCCTGCTTTTTTCCCATACAATTCTCTATCGCCTTTTTCTGTAGGTCAACATTCAACACAAAACAGGGAAGAAATGGAGAAATATTTAAGAGAAAAAGATGTGGTTGTGGTGAACGAGGAACAAGTTGCATGTTCGGGTGAAGATTGTATTGCTTTGATTGAAACTAGGGTTTTAACTTATAAATTCAAGGTATCAAAAGGTTTTTATTAATTCTCAATATTTCTGTATATCTAACAATGAAGAAGAACTCAAAATAAATACAAGAAGGAAATACGAAAATAAAGAAAGGATTGAGCTTGGGGAAAAAGAAAAGGAGAAGATATGGGTTAAAATAAAGGAAATCCAATACTCCCCCTCAAGCTGGAGCATGTAAATTAACAACGAACCAGCTTACCAAGTAAGAAACGAAGTTGAGAAGCACCAAGCCCCTTAGTAAGAAGATCAGCAAGCTGAAGTTTGGAATCAATAGGCATGGTGCATATCTCTTTAGTTTCAATACGTTCACGAACAAAGTAGCAGTCCATCTCAACATGTTTTGTGCGCTCGTGAAAAACTGGATTACTAGCAATGTGTCGAGCAGCTTGATTATCACAGAAGAGAGTGGTAGGACCAGTTTGAGTGACACCCAATTCGTTTAATAGCCATCGTATCCAAATGAGCTCACTGACCGTAGCAGCCATGGGATGATATTCTGCCTCAACAGAAGAACGTGAGACAACAAATTGTTTCTTTGTTTTCCATGAGATTGGAGCACCACCAAGCAGGACAACATATCCAGTCCGAGAACGTCTAGTAAGAGAGCAGCCAAGCCAATCTGAGTCTGAGTAGGCAACCAAATTTGTACTAGCTTCCTTCAATAAAAGAATGCCTTGGCCCGGGGTAGCTTTGAGGTACCGAAGAATTCTTGTAACAGCGTTCATAGACTTTGACGTGGATCCGAAACAAATTGACTAAGGGTATTGACCGAAAAAGCTATGTTCGGGCGAGTAGCTTGAAGATAAAGGAGTCGCCCAATGAGATGACGATAGGAACCGGCATCAACCTTGGGATCAGTTTCATTAACACCAAGTTTCAAATTCTGCTCAATAGGAAACGTACTTGGGCAACAACCGGTCATTCCACTGTCTTCTAAAATGTCAAGGGTATATTTCCTTTGACTTAGAACAAGGCCTTGAGATGTTCTCGCGACCTCTATCCCAAAAAGTATTTGAGTTGCCCAAGATCTTTGATGCTGAATCTGTTATGCAAGCATTCTTTAATTTCTTGAATTTTGTCCGAATCGTTACCAACGATGTTAACATCATCAACGTAGATGAGAATAGATATGAAAGTGTCTTTCTCTTTGTAAATTTCTTGAATTTTTTCCGGATCCACCAGTGCCAGCTTCATTCTTGGCTTTACCAACACGACAATCTCTCTTGAAGTGTCCTGGTTTACCACACTTCCAACAGCCTTGATCATTGGTCTGTTTTGCATACTTCACAGCCTTGTTCTTCTTGTTAAACCCACTTTGATACTTTCTTTTGTTGTTTCCCTTGTTACAATTTTTGAGACTAGGACCACTTTCTTCCACCATGTTAACAGAAGACCCACCAACGTGTTTGTCTTTGTTAATAATTTCCATGGCCCGACAAGACTCCTCAATTCGAAAACAACTTCCAAGTTCAACCAGATTCATTTCCTCCTTCTTATGTTTTAAAGTATGTTTAAAATCTTTCCATGAAGGAGGAAGTTTATCAATAATAGATGGAACAGAAATAGCTTCATCCATCTTTAAACCATGTTGTTCGAATTGACCCAGAATTCTTAGACATTCATTGTATTGTTCCATGATGGGTCTACCATCAACCATTTTATAATTCATAAAATCACTGACCAAGAATTTCTTACTAGATGTGTCTTCAACCATGTATTTGGCCTATAGTAATTCCCACAGTTCTTTTGCAGATTCAACATTTTGATAAATATCGAAAAGAGAGTCACACATACCATTCAGAATATGCCCACGACAGATGTAATCAGCATTCAACCACTTTCCACGCTTCCTAGTTTGTTCCAGCGGTTCATCCACCACTTCCTCGGGCATCGGGGTACTCAGAACGTACACCACTTTCAAAGTCGTCAACAGAAAATGCTTCTTCTTTTGCCAGCGACGAAAGTCTTGCCCTTCAAACTTGTCCAATTTCGCAAATTTGTTCGTCATAGCCTTCGAAGATTCACCACCGCTTGTCATCTTCACTGAAATTGTTTGATCTTTGTTGGGAATAATTCGAAATTGCTTGGATAAATCTGAAGTCGTGTAATCACTATCAGATCAAACAATTGGAATGGCTACCAATCTTTGATCGGATAAAATCAGATAAATTCTAGATTTTTGTATGGCAATTTTTTGATTGAGAGTTAATAATGAAATTTCGATTATTTTGGCAGTTTTCACTGGGAGCGTATATGCAGTTTTCACAAACTGTAGGCAGTTTTTATTTTGCACAAACCACCTGTAGTCCCTTAAGTTTCTAAAAGTGCATATTTAGCCCGAAATTCAATTTCTGATGCATTTTCGACCCCAGCCAGGGGCTCTGCCCCTTGGACCCCGCCAGGGGCTGCCGCCCCTTAGACCCTGCTCCCAGGGGCGCTGCCCCCAGACCCCCGCCAAGGGGGCGCTGCCCCCTTGGATCCCCCGTTAGTCCCTATGACATTCAAATAAGCGTGCACTCTTATTTGAACGTCACACGCAATCTCAAATTACACTAAAATATCCAACATCTTCAGCAATCAGTTTTTGTCGCTCATCTTCAGCCACCAAATGGTAAGCGGTACCGAGTCCCGGAGTTGGTTTGGTGGCTAAGATCTGTGTTTTGATAACAGCGAATTCATTGTCAAGGCCCATGAGAAACTCGTATAACTTCTCTTTGTCCTGGTGTTCAACTAATTGTTTTCCAACATCACAAGTGCATCCATTGCAGGTGCATCGTGGTATGGGAAAGACCGATTGGATTTCATCCCACAGTGACCGAAGCTTTGTATAATATGCAGAAACAGTAGCTCCGTCCTGGTGCATAGCAGCGATCTTGTTTTTCAGATCGTAAGCCCTCGGTGCGCTTTCTTTCCCAAACCTTTCTTGTAAATCTTTCCACATCTCTGCAGCGGTACTGGCATATTTGACACTGCCTCTTATTTCTTTCTCCATGGCGGTGGTAATCCACCCTTTAATCATTGCGTCTACTCTCATCCATGGCATGTAGTCCTTAGGAGTCTTCTTTGGTTTCTTGATCGAGCCGTCGATAAATCCAATCTTATTTTTTGCAAACAAAAAAATTTCCATCTCCTATACCCAATCCGCATAATTCTTGCCCGACAATGCATCGTTAACTTGCATTTGTCTAGGGTAATCAGAGGGGTGGAGATAATATGGGGAGTTGTAGTCGACGACGTTGCCGCCGTCGTTCTTGGCTGCTGGCACTGCATTATCAGACATGGGTATTATCGGAGCAGCAGGATCACTGCTTTGATACCATTATAAATTCAAGGTATCATAAGGTTTTTATTAATTCTCAATATTTCTGTATATCTAACAATGAAGAAGAACTCAAAATAAATACAAGAAGGAAATACGAAAATAAGGAAAGGATTGAGCTTGGGGCAAAAGAAAAGGAGAAGATATGGGTTAAAATAAAGGAAATCCAATATTAACTTCTGTGAAAGTTGAGGTGATGGCAAATAAAGAAGAATTAGACCCAAGTGATGAGGTAAGTAAAGACAATCTTTAAGGTAATGTTGTAATTTCTAGATTGCAAGGAGTTCGCAGAAAGAGATCTGACCGAGCAGGTAATCTTGAAGATGGATGTGCAATCTTTGTATAGATTTCAAATTATGGTTTGCTGATTCCAACCAGATGCAGCGTGGCTAACGCATCAGTAGCCGCCATAAAACTTCTCAGCAACAGTAATTTCATAACTGATCAACAGTTGCAAAATATGGCTGAGAAGCATTTGTTCGTAACGCAAATCAGTTACGGTGCATTCATACCATAATAAAAAAAACGATAATAAGTACAATAATAAAAAAATAATACCTAATAGATTTGCCCTTTTCTTTTTTTTCATTGCTTGAAATCATCCCATCACGTCGTCGTCTTTTACTTTATCAAAAGTTTCTTTTTCGACCACACAAATCATATCATTAGGGTGATAACTAGCAATAGGTGGCCTATCATAGAGATCCGAATGAATGTCATTCAAACCGATAATACCTCGTGTTGTAGGATTACTTGGACCAATATCAACATTTTCTACACTCGGACTTGTATCATTCGCTTCATTTAGACTTGTATCATTCGGATTTGTATCAACCCGATTTTCATCAAGTTCATCACATTTTGTTTTGAAAAAGTTCCCAATAAGAGATTGTTTTTTAGATTGTGGTTTCATCTTCCCTATTACCTAGTTTAACAACAAAAATAAACTCTTAAAACCTAGCAAATAACAAAATAACAAATATACAAAATTACAAACTACTAACTAGTTACTGATAAATGTCTCTAAATTAGAATTCGATAACATAATCATTCATCATACAATATTACAATACATAATACATCATACATTCATACTGATACTAATTACAAGAAGCATAAGTCACAACTAACAGATAAATGCATCAGCAATTCAGCATTATTTTGACCCATAGTCAATCAAACTATCAAAATTTCAAAAATCAAATACACATAGATTGAACATTCAGATATCGAAAATCAGTTTTAGAGGATAACAAAACTCACAAACTGCGTCTGCGTGCGACGATTCACGATTGTGCGAACAGCGAAGATCTGTTCGGCTGTTCGAATCGACTGTGTGCGTGCGATTGTTCGGCAGTTCCGGTTCAGTCGTTCAGGATCAATCTGTTCAGCCGTTTCTGTACGTGTGACGTTTGGGAATCAAGATTAGTCTTCAACAATCTACGTCTGCGTCCTGCGACCTCCTGGCATGGGGTTGAGCCGTAGCCCGTGCTACGGCTGGGTGTTCACTAGTTCCGCCCCTGACGCATATAATCAGGTCAACAGCAATGCTGTTGACATCTGAAATGTGCTGAAGTTGGGTTTGCGAGAATATTTTAGGATCACATTGTGCTGATTCTGATGATGGTATATTATTGAATTGCTTGCTCAAAACATGGATTTAGTAGCTATTTCAAAAGCTCAGAGTGGGTCGTTGCAGTTAAGAAGGGATATGGCATTTTTGTTCAAAGACCTAAGGCTGTTTTATCTCAATGAATATGACCATCTTGGTTTCTATCTGACTTCTTCTGTGACTTAGGGAACATTACTGTTTCTGCAAGCCACTGCAGAGTAAGCTCATGAGAACAGATGTAGCATATTCTAAGTTTCAATTCAACGCAAATGGCAATGAACATAATTCTTTGTAAATGATGATCAAACATCAGTTGTGAAGTAGCATCAGCAAACTTTGTTTACTTTAATAGTATAAACCTTTAATTTTAGCGGCGTATAAATTCGTTAACAATCGGTCGGTCACGTGTACTGCAAATCTGGCCCATCGAAAACAGGGTGTAACAGGTTAAACATTATATGTATTATGAAATTAAAAAAAAATGAATCATTGACAATCATTCATTACCTTCCTGGTTTAACATATAGTGGTAGCTAGAAAAAGCAATTATAACTAATTTTTTTATGTAATTTTCTTTTGTTTTAGGCTAAAAAGAATTGCTTCCTGATAGTAAATTAACTTGGTTTCAGTTTTTTTATATTTATCTTTTGTTTTAAAATTTTTTGGAGTTCAATTTGTTTCAGTTTTTTATTTAAATGTATTTTTTTATTAAATTACATTTGAACTTTTCAAAACTGATATGAACACAAATTGAAAATGCCATTACAAAAGGTAAACATTTATCATAAAAGGGAGTAGATAATTAGCTTTTTTGGTTATCAATCTAACAATTAAAAAAAAACTATCATAAATCGTTAATCCACAAACATACGTCTATCATGATAATTACATACAACATTTATAAATAATCTTCAGGATTCATTTATGAGCTTGCTAATACACTAAAACTTAGAAAAACGTCGTTGCAGCAGTTGTGATTCATTTGTGTGAGTCTCCTCCTAAAGTATTTTTTTGATTTGCACTCTTGCATAGCATTAGGACTCCTGCTCCTCCCAAGTCTCTAACTTGGTCTTTACTTCTGAATCAGTTTTATAAAGGTCTTGAAACCTTAATGTGCCATTTAAAAGCCCAAAACTGAAATTAAGTCTATAGCAAAGGCTTCCGAAATCCCATAAATAGTCAACGATTGTTCTTCAACACCCTGCATGATGATTAATATCCATTCTAAGTCATGAAATTTAAAACAAGAACCAGTTTTTGATCACAATGTCGCTTACTCCTAAATAGATAAAAAGAAAATATGTAAGATCAAAAATCACTCACCGAAGATTTTGGCATATCTGGAGGTCTGACTTGATCAATCACAGATGATAAAGAGGCAGCCATCTGTTATAGTCTGACGGCTGTGTCAATATTATAATCTGACAAACGAATAAGAGGGGATGGTAGGGTTTTATAGGCCAGTTACCCTAGAAAGTTTTACAATTCTAACCCAACATTTTTTCATTCTACCCCCTCCATTTACTCCCATTTGTTTATTTCTACAAATCTTATTGTGCATATCTTAAATTAGTAATTTCATGTCCTATTTTTGCACCTTATTGTCTTTATGTAGGTGAATAAAACATCCTGCAAGTACTTTTGGCAAATCAAGTTTCACTATCGAGTCTTCTAGTTGAATGGTAGCCCTGTAACTTTCCAATAGGGAGGTTATGAATTCTTGTCTGAAATATTATATTACATCATATTAGATCATATAATATTGGATCACATTATATAATATTACATCACATTAGATTATCCAATGTTGGCTTCAAATAAATGTTACATAAAATTTAGGAAACATTAAGAATTTCACTGGAAAGATCATAATTATTGACTAACTACCACCAATAAATAAATGAGTTGATACGTTGACCGAAAGACCAAAATGCAAACAACAAACATTTAATCAACAGATAAGGGTTTTATAATTGGGTGACCCTACAAAGATTTAGAATTCTAACCCATAATTGTTCATTCTACCCCCCCCCCCCCCCTTTACTTCCATTTGTTTATTTCTACAAATCCTATTGTTCATATCTTCAAGTAGTATTTTTATGTCCTATTTTTTCACCTTATTGTCTTCATGTAGGCGAATAAAACATCCTGCAAGTACTTTTGGCAAATCAAGTTTCACCATCGAGTCTTCTTGTTGAATGGTAGCTCTGTGACTTTTCAATTGGGAGGTTATGGATTCGAGTCTTGCCCGAGACATATATTATATTACATCATATAATATTAGATCATATCATATTGCATCACATTACATTATACAATATTGGCTTCAAATAAGTGTTACATAAAATTTAGGAAACATTAAGAATTACACTACTAGAAAGCTCATAATTATTGACTAACTATCACCAACAAATGCATGCCTTGATACGTAGCAACAAAAACGACCAAAAAGTGCAAACAACAAAAATTAAATCAACAGATATCATATGGATAGTTTAACCAAAACTCATGAATTTTGTAATATCGCTGAGGTAGTTCCATGCTATTTAGCGACATTAGAAAATGTGAGGACATGATCCACTTGTCATATTTTGGTCTCAAATTTTCCTTGTGGGCAAATTTGTGACGCCATGTATCCATAGTAGTCCAAAGTATGGATATTCCACAATTCTCAATTAAAAATATAACTAGACAGTTTATTGCTAGGATATCACACTGTATTATATTTTTTTGTTAATTGTGCAATTAAAAAGAATTAAAAAGCTGGATAACTAGAAAAAATAAGCAATATGTTACATACATTGAATATTATGCCATACACATGAGAGTCACGAAACAAAAACTAAGCACTATTCAACAAAACAAATACCGTAACTCACACTAGTATATAAAGTATATATTGTATTGTATTATTGTATTGCATTGTATTGTATTATATTATATTATATTATATTAACTATTTGTTTAAAATTTTAGTTGGGTACCACTATTTTTTTTGTTTGTGCTAAACATATATATATATATAATTTAGATAATATTGTCTTAGTTTGATTATTTATCATTATAAATTTAAAAATTAATCTATAATAATCGTATTGTAAATAATAAACATTTTACAAATACTTTAACGTATGTTAATGTTAATGATACTTGTGAACATGTTAAATCATTATTGAGAAGTGGTGATCTAAAAAAGTAATTAGTTAAACATCCATAAAGAAATAGGTTAACAACATCGTGAGTTTTTATATAGAAGTTTTGGCAAATCAAGTTTCATTATGGAGTCTTTAGTTGAGTGGTAGCCCTATAACTTTTCAATTGAGAGGTTATGAATTCGAGTCTTGCCCGAAACATATATTATATTACATCATATTAGATCATATAGTGTTAGATCGTATCTTATTACATTAATTACATCATATTACATTATATAATGTTGGCTCCAAATAAGAGTTACACAAATTTAGGAAGAATTAAGAATTACACTACTAGAAAGCTCATAACTAATGACTAACTATCACCAACAAATGGATGCGTTGATACGTAGCAACGGTAACTGTTGAAATGTTCATGGGTTATTCATTCATTTGCTGGGCTTATTTATATATTTGGGCTCTATGTTGTTGGGCCGAGTCCTGGTTATATTCGTTGGTATGTTTAGTTGTGCTTTAAGTGTGCAGGGGTTAATCTCTAAGGTCCTAAGTGGTACATCTCAGGGGCTGTGATTGTCTCCGTGCATTGTTAAGGGTTCTGGATGTAATTTTAGGTGTTTTCATTGTATAAAAGAAGAGTCAGAGATATTTGTTTGTTATCTCTCTCTCTCTTATTTTCGTTGATTCTCTGTATTCATCTCTTAGGGTTTGAGATCTAGAAGTCTGTATTAACAATCTCTCATCTGTATCTGAGAGATTGTTCTGGTGTTGTTGTTGTGATCATCTGTGGATGATCATCTCTGTATCTTGTATTGTTGTATATGTTGATTACAGATCTCACAATTTGTGAGATCTAGGGTTTTGGGGGTATTTTCTGGTTTGGGTAACTAATAAGATTTTGGTCACAATTTTTGTCGCTACATCTTGTTGTTCTTTATTGTTGATTCATTAAATTTCACATGGTATCAGAGCACTGGTTACTCTTGACGGTTGATTTCGTCTTTATCCGCTGTGATTTGTTGTCTAACAGTTTGTTTCGTTCTTTGTCTTAGGGTTTCTGTTCTTGGAAAGTGTGTTGGTGGTAGATCTGGTAAGATTGGTTGTGTCGTTGGATCTACGGGCGAAACCCTAACCTAGGGTTTGTTGATCTCTGGTATTGTGAAGTTGATCTGCATTCTGCGTTAGTCTCTGAAACCCTAGAAGGTTCAGGGCAAATTAACCAGAAGTGTTGATTGTGTTTGGCTCTGCATTAGATCTTGTAGTTCTTGAAAAATACGGATCTAATACTATCTGGAGTTATACGCACCCACTGTAAGATTGTTCTTGTCAACTTTCTGTCTGTTGATTGATTAGTTGATGCCGGGGTAGTGAGGACCGGTTTGTCTGTCTATTGTATTGTTGTTTTTAGTTGTGTTTGGCTTCCGAGTAAAGGCTTGTCCAGGCACCTTTGAGTGAAGAACCTGGAATCTGGTCCCTGACTCAGTTTCGCCCTAGGGTTTTATTTTGTTGTTTCTATTTTTGTATTATCTGTCTGTTTTTGTGATTTTTGTTGTTTGTTGTCATAATGAGTTATTCTGGTAGTACCTCTCAGACCTTGATTAGTCAAACTTGACTGCTGGTCCTGTTATGTATGGTCCTGCTGTGTCTCCTTTTTCTCCTGAGCAAGTTGCTAAATTGTTAAGTCTGGTTGGTGAAAAAAATACTGGTGATCCTCAGAGTTCTAATATGGGAGGTGAGACTAGTTGTGTATTTAGTTCTTAGGTAATTTTGTTAGTTGTTCAAGTCTAATAAATTTTGGGTTTGATTACAACTGGATTGTTGATTCTGGTGCCAATCAACATATGGTTAAAACTGACAAAGACTTGTTTAACTATGTTGATGTGTTTGAATATGATCTGAAAGTATGTCATCCTAATGGAACAAAAGCTAAGGTGTTTAAAATAGGAAACATTAAACTTGCTACTGATGTAGTTTTGTATGATGTGTTTTATGTTCCTGATTATGGTGTTAATCTGATATCTGTTCACAAATTATCTAAAGATAGTCACATTACTGTTGTGTTTAATGAAAATAATTGTTTGCTTCAGGATTCGAAATCAAAGAGAGTCCTGGTGACTGGTAAATAGGATAATGGTCTATATTTTGTGAATAGAAATGATAATTCTGTTAATATGTGTTTTTATAGTTTAAACAATTGTAATCTTTGGCATAATCGATTAGGTCATCCTGTTGATCAAGTCTTGTCTGTTTTAAAAGGTGACTTAGGTGTTGCTGATGTAATTAGTCATCCCTGTGAAATTTGTCATAGAGCAAACAAGCTAGGGTTCCTTTTCCATTAAGTGATCATAAAACTAAATATTAGGTGATATTATACACTTAGATGTCTGGGGTCCTTACAGGGTCTCTAGTAGGGATGGATTTAAATACTTCTTGACAGTGGTTGATGATTACACTAGAACTGTTTGGTGTTATTTGTTAAGGAATAAAATGGAAGTGTTTGAGAACATAGAAAGTTTTTATGAGCTGGTATTAACTCAGTTTAAAAGAAAAATCAAAATTTTTAGGAGTGATACTGGCACTAAGTTTGTCAATAATAAAATGAATGTTTTTTGTAAAAACAAAGGCATATTACATCAGACTTCTTGCTCTTACACACCATAGCAGAATGGTGTGGTTAAGAGAAAACATCGGCACCTTTTAAACCTGGCAAGATTTTTATTGTTTCAGAGTGGTCTTTCACTTCAGTTCTGGTCTGACTGTATATTAACTGCTGTATATCTTATTAAGAGGTTACCCTCATCTGTGTTGCTAGGTAAAAGCCCTTATGAATTGATGTTTGGTTTTAAGCCCTCTTATAGTCATCTTAGAACCTTTGGGTGTTTGTGCTTTAGTACTATTTTAAATGATTCAGACAAGTTTTCCTTTAATGCTGAAAAATGTGTGCTTTTCGGATATTCTAATGTTAAGAAGGGTTATAAGCTGTGGAGTTTAGATAGTAAAAGGGAATTTTATTCGAGAGATGTAAAATTTTATGAAATGGTATTTCCCTTTAAATCTATACAGTTGAGTAATCAAAATGAACATGTTTTTGAAAATTTAAATAATTTGAATTTTTTTGATAGTATTGAAGCTCCAACACCTAATAGTTCTAGTTGTCCCAATGATGAAGAGGGGAATGTAGGATCTTACGAGGGAACTTGTGATGATCAGCAACCAGACCCCTCTACGTCTGCCCCTTCTAGTAATGTTGATAATCAACAAGCTGGGTCTAGAAGTGAGAGTAGTAGTGAAGAAGGATCTGGTAGGGCAGAGGACACAGGTCCCTCACATGATGAGACCAACCCATCTGAGGGAACCAGTTCAGTCCTTAGGAGGTCCAGTAGAATTAGTGTATTACCTAAACGGTTTGAAGGTTTTGCATTGAACAGTAAAGTCAAATATGAAATAAATAGAGTTGTTAATTACTCCTGTTTATCTGTGGATAACTTGTGTTTTACTACTACATTGAATAAAACCATTGAACCTGCTAGTTATGAGGAGGCTGCTAAGGACTCTAGATGGGTAGATGTCATGAACAAAGAATGGAAGCTTTGTTCAGGAATAACACATGGGTGTTAACTGATCTTCCTTCTGATAGGAAAGCTATAGGTTGCAAATGGGTTTTTAAAATCAAATATAAGTCTAGTAGTGAGGTTGAGAGATATAAGGCCAGATTAGTTGCAAAAGGGTTTAACCAAAGAGAAGGTTTATACTTTGGCGAAACCTTTTCCTGTGGTTAAGATGGTTACTGTAAGGTATATAATAGCTTTGGCTGTTTATAACAATTGGCCTTTATTTCAACTTGATGTTGACAATGCTTTTTTGTATGGTAGTATTTTTGAGGATGTCTATATGAAGTTGCCTCAGGGATATTACTCTAAAGATGAAACTAAAGTATGCAAATTAGTTAAGTCGTTATATGGGCTTAAGCAAGCTCCCAGGAAGTGGAATGAGAAACTAACTGGTGTCTTAGTTGATATTGGCTTTATTCAAAGCAAGTGTGATCATTCTTTATTTATTTTGTCCAAAGATTCTATTACTGTTTTGTTGTTAGTATACGTTGATGATATTGTCATTACTTGTAACTCAAGTAATGAAACTAACAAAGTTAAGAAGATTTTAAATGAGAGCTTCAGAATTAAAGACTTGGGACTGTTGAAGTACTTTTTAGGCATTGAAGTTTTATACAGTAAAAACTGTATTTGTTTAAGTCAGAGAAAGTACTGTTTAGAGTTGTTGAGTGAATTTGGATACCTGGGCTGTAAGCCTGTTAACACCCCTATTGAACAAAGTAGTGTTATTGTATCCAAAATTGATAAACATTCCCAATTGTTAAAAAATGTTACACGTTTTCAAAAGTTAGTTGGAAAACTAATTTACTTGTCCCTGACTCGTCCTGATATTAGCTATGCTGTTCAGTTCCTAAATCAGTTCATGCATAGTCCTAAAGAAATTCATTTAAGTATAGCCTTAAGGTTGTTAAGATATCTAAAACAAAGTCCTGGTAAAGGACTTAGTTTTAGTAAGAGTCATTCATTGGATTTGTATGGTTATGCTGACTCCGACTGGGGAAAATGTTTGTCCACTCGTAAGTCAGTTACTGGCTTTTGTGTGTTCTTGGGTAGTAGCCTTGTTTCTTGGAAAAGCAAGAAACAAGGTACCGTATCCAGGTCGACTGCCGAAGCTGAATATAGGGCCATGTGTTCGGCAACTTGTGAAATAATCTGTTTGAAAAATCTGTTAACTGAATTGAAGGTTAATTGTACATTACCTATCAGTTTATATTGTTAGTCAGGCTGCTTTATCGATAGCAGCAAACCCAGTGTTCCATGAACGAACAAAGCATTTTGAGTTAGATTTACATTTTTTGAGAGAGAAGGTTGCTGATGGTGTTATCAGTACTCAAAAGGTTAGTTCTGACTTTCAACTTGGTGATATATTTACTAAAGGGCTTAGTATTGTTCAGCATGATTCTCTTTGTAAAAAATTGTGTTTAACAAATATGTTTAAACCAAATGAATGATGGAGGAGTGTTGAAATGTTCATGGGTTATTCATTCATTTGCTGGGCTTATTTGTATATTTGGGCTCTATGTTGTTGGGCCGGGTCCTGGTTATATTCGTTGGTATGTTTAATTGTGCTTTAAGTGTGTAGGGGTTAATCTCTAAGGTCCTAAGTGGTACATTTCAAGGGCTGTGATTGTCTCCGTGCATTGTTAAGGGTTCTGGATGTAATTTTAGGTGTTTTCATTGTATAAAAGGAGAGTCAGAGATATTTGTTTGTTATCTCTCTCTCTCTTGTTTTTGTTGATTCTCTGTATTCATCTTTTAGGGTTTGAGATCTAGAAGTCTGTATTAACAATCTCTCATCTGTATCTGAGAGATTGTTCTGGTGTTGTTGTTGGATGATCATCTCTGTATCTTGTATTGTTGTATCTGTTGATTACAGATCTTACAATTTGTGAGATCTAGGGTTTTGGGGGTATTTTCTGGTTTGGGTAACTAATAAGATTTTGGTCACTGTTTTTGTCGCTACATCTTGTTGTTCTTTATTGTTGATTCATTAAATTTCACAGTAACGACCAAAATGCAAACAACAAAAATTAAATCAACATATATCATATGGACAGTTTAACCAAACCTCATGAATTTTGTAATATCGCTGAGGTAATCCCAACCTATTTAGCGACAGATAGCAAGTGAATCTTGCAAGTATTGGTCCTAAACTTATGTGACATTAAGTTCTTTTCTCATCCATTAGAAAAAATGTGAGGTCAGGATCCCCTATATGATTTAGTCTCAGATTTTCCTTGTGAGCAAATTTGTGACGCCATGTAATGTATGGATATTCTACAGTTCTCCATTAAAAAGAAAACGTGAAAGTTTATTAGCAGGATATCACATTGCATTTTACTTTTTGTTAATTATGGGATACAAATGAGCGTCACGGAACCAAAACTAAGCACTATGATTCAACAAAACAAATATTGTAACACTAGTACATAAAGTATATTGCATTAAATTATATTATTTTTTTACTATAGTATATCATTATTACATGTTATGATACCTCTTTGTTTTGATTTTTTATTTGCATACCTTTGTTTGTTTGTGGTAAATATGTATAATTTATAAAATATTGTCCTAGTTTGATTATTTATCATTACAAATTTAAAAATTAATCTACAGTAATAGTACAATAAATAACATACATTTTACAAATCCTTTAACGTTAGTGATTCGTGCTTCACACGTTAAATCATTATTGAGAAGTGGTGATCTAAAAAGGCAATTAGTAAATCATGGATAAAGAATAGGTTAACAACAAAGTGAGTTTCTATATAGAAATTTGTCTTGAATTCGTTTTTTTAAGATTTTGAAGAGTTTAGGTGTGTGATAAGGTGTAGGAGAATGTGAAAGTAATTCATCGACTGCAACACGATAACATATTCTTGCCCAATAACATTCTTAGTTTCCTTAATCTATAGTTGATAAAATGGAGATATACTATAAGTCAATTACATTCCTACAAGCTGAGCATCTAAGAAAGTTGTATAATTATGTCTGCTAGCGCACAACTTAGAGGCATTCCTTGATTACTTATGTACTCAAGCAATTGAGAAAGAGATCACCATACACATTTGTTTATATATCTTCTATTGTTAATGATACATCTTTTATGTCAAGAATAGCGTTGGTTTTAGAGAATTTTAGATAGATGTGATAAACTACAAACTAATTAGTACAACATTGCTAAAATAAAGACGTAACAATAGTGTGACTTTCTATATAGCAATTCTTCTTGAAGAGTTCCTTTCTTCGGCCTTTGCAACGCTTAGGAGTGTTTGGTAGGGTGTATGGATGTGGATAAGTAATTCACCGCGTGCAACATATTAACATATTCCTACCCTAATAATAACACATTTAGCTTCCTTTTGTAAGTGCAAATTCTCGTGGTGTAGACAGTATTTCAACCAAAAAAAAAACTTATAGTTAATACCAAATTGTATGGTGTTTATCATCTTCAACATCCTTGTAAGTAAAGAAGCTATATAATTGGTAAAAACAACGGTGAATATACTTTATAAGTCAATTAAATTCCTACAAAACGAGCTTTGAAAAATGTTCTATAGTTCTTCAGGACTGCAATAAGCCAAGAGGCTTTCCTCTTTTCTTCTTGAGGCGATTGCGAAAGAATACGCCATACACATTTGTTAACATATCCTTTAATGCTAAGCACACAATTGATTTTATAAGATTTGATAGAGAGGTTATTAACTACAAAACTAATTAATACATTTGCTAAAGAAATAATGTAATTATAGTGTGCGTTTCTTCATATTTTTCTTGAAGGATTTCCTTTCTTTGATGTTTTGAAGCACTAAGAAGTGTTTGGTAGGGTTTACGGGAATGGTAAACTAATTTTCAAGTGTAACATAATAACATATTCTTACCCTGATAGCATATTTAATTACCTTTATAATTCAGTTACATTCTTATAAGTCGAAGTAAGTGAGGCTTTCCTCGGCTCCTTTTTGTTCTTCCTGAGTCAATTGAAAAAACATTAAATTTTATGTAAAAGCACTTAGGATAATGTGCAAGTATTCAAAAAGACAAACGTAAATGCTGCTTTAAGTTAACAAAAAAGACAGAAATACCCATGAATTGATGGAGAAAAATGATAGAGTTAACGAGCCGGGTGAAAATAACAAGATTTTGGATTCAGATTGCGGAAAAACAAACCCTTGGACGAAAGTCGTAAAACTGGCCAAAGGCATTTTACTCTATTTTTTAATAGATTAGTTATTGCCTGATCTGTTGACCATTTGATTGTGATACAGGTCTTCCTTCACTTGTGGCTTTTCCTTCACTCTATTTTACTCTATCTACTACAATTGTATGCAGCAGAAATTCAGCATTACCTTGAAGATCATCTTTACTCACCTCATCACTTATGTCCAATTCTTCTTTATGACAGAAGATGAAAACCCTAGTTTCAATCAAAGCTCTACAATTTTCACTTGAATGTACAACTACCTTCCTGTACACCACAACACCATCTTTTTCATCTTAAATATTTTTCCATTTTGTCCTGCTTTTTTTCCCATACAATTCTCTATCCCCCTTTTCTGTAGGTCAACATTCAACACAAAACAGGGAAGAAATGGAGAAACATTTAAGAGAAAAATATGTGGTTGTGGTGAACGAGGAACAAGTTGCATGTTCGGGTGAAGATTGTATTGCTTTGATTGAAACTAGGGTTTTAACTTCTGTGAAAGTTGAGGTGATGGCAAATAAAGAAGAATTAGACCCAAGTGATGAGGTAAGTAAAGACAACCTTTAAGGTAATGTTGTAATTGCTAGATTGCAAGGAGTTCGCAGAAAGAGATTTGACCGAGAAGGTAATCTTGAAGCTGGATGTGCAATCTTTGTATAGATTTCAAATTGTGGTTTGCTGATTCCAACAAGATGCAGCGTGGCTAACGCATCAGTAGCCGTCGTAAAACTTCTCAGCAACAGCAATTTCATAGCTGATCAACAATTTCAAAAATGGCTGAGAAGCATTTGTTCGTAACGCAAATAAACGGGTCAACAGCTATGCTGTTGACATCTGAAATGTGCTGAAGTTGGGTTTGCAAGAATATTTTAGGTTCACATTGTGTTGATTCTGATGATGGTATGTTATTGAATTGCTTGCTCAAAACACGGATTTAGTAGCTATTTCAAAAGCTCACTGGGTCGGTGCAAGAAGGGATGTGGCATTTTTGTTCAAAAACCTAAGAATGTTTTATTTCATTGAGTAGGATCATCTTGGTTTCTATCTGACTTCTTCTGTGACTTAGGGAACATTACTGCTTTTGCAAGCCACTGTAGAGTAAGCTCATGAGAACAGATGTAGCAGAAAAATGTTTTGTCTCCATCAGCCTATTAGCAGCAAATTTTAAATTTCAGTTCAATGCAAATGATCATATGCTATGGGTTCCAATAGTCAAACATAATCACTTACTACATAGACATAGAGCCCTGTTCAGGTTGTTTATTTTTAGCAGCAAATGGCAATGAACAAAATTCGTTGTAAATGATGAAAGTAAAAGTTTCATCCGTTGTTATCAAACATCAGTTGTGAAGCAGCATCAACAAACTTTGTTTACTATAATAGTATAAACCTTTAATTTTTGCGGCATACAAGACCACAGCCAGTGCAAAGCATTTAGCTTAAATTTAGCTTTATGTGGATTTAACATTTGAGGGTGAGTGCACCGAAGAAGTTTGCATCTAAGTGGAGTGTATTTGAGGAAGATTTGTGCATATGGTGATATGGCGGGGCCTATGGTAAGTCTTATATTTATTTTATTTCCTTTTTCTTGCTTTATTTTATTATGATATGCATAATATATGTTGTACACTATAAGATTTAGTGACTTGTACACCATATTTAGTTTTCATTTCAAACTAGTGGGATTCTCCCGTGCTACACGGCGAGAATTCGATCGGTATCAATTTGTTTCTTCACTCGCTATAGCAATCAAATGAGAAAAACCCAAAACATTAAGTTGTGATATGTTAAAGATCACATATTTTATATCGATCGAAAACCATAAAAGCAAATATAGGTTCGGATAATACCGATACAGTACTAATGTTTGGTTGATACCGGTAACGATGTTGGTTTAGAATCATTTCGATTTGTAACGGTACTGACACTCATATAGCTACAATACCAAAGAATATTTCATTTCAAATACAACTCTCTTTCAACAAAATTTATGTGAGAATATTAAGAGAAAATAATTAATAATAAAGGTGTATATAACTTTATTAGTGCAATATTATCCAAAGTTTTCTTCATGAAACAAAAATAATATTTATAATTTAAAAGTAATATATAACAATGACTAGATTTACTCTTCTTCATTTGTTCATCACTTACTAATCACTTACTAATGATAATAAATTAATCATAGTTCACTATTCATGAACAGTTATTATTAATATGTATAATCATTTGTTTATTACTTACTAATCACTTACTAATGATGATTACTAATGATAATAAATTAATCATAGTTCACTATTCATGGACAATTATTATTATTATTAATATCAATATCAATATTAATATTAATATTAATATTAATATTAATATGTATAATAATATAATATAATATAATAATGTCGTATATAGGTAAAATAACAAACAAATGTAATGTTTTTTTATAAATAAAAACATAAATTTATTCATGCTACTTTAATAAAAAAAATCGTTTAATATACATATATTTTAATGTTCATGTTTAGAAATTTAATGTTTAGTTTTATAATTTACGTTATAAATAATCAGATAATAAAAAATTTATTAATGATAAAACGAATTTGATTATTAAAATTAATAGGTTTAAAGAATTCCGCCGTGTTACGGCAAACTTCTTTTGTTATTTAGTCTGTGTTTATATGTATTTTGAAATCCATGCGAACGCGTTGAGAACGGGACTGCTTGCAAGAATAAAAAGAAAATGTTGAAAAAAACACTAAAAGATAACCAAAGAAAATCAACAAAAAAGTTGTATGGTAAGAATGTTGTTCGTATGAAACCCGTGGTCAGAGTTGAGCAAATGGTATGGGTACTGGCACCGAATTTCCCGAACTGAAAGATCTTAAGTACCAATTCGGTACTGACTTTAGGTGTTCCTGGTACCGGTTCGCTACTGCTTTTTACCTTTGTATACCAGTACCGTAACCGGTATTTTTGGTACCAGTACCAATTCGGTATCGATTGACACCACGCTCATCCCTACCTTTGAAACTAAAAAAATCATTAAAAGTTGAAGAAAATCAACAAAAAAAGTTGTACAATACCGTTGTTGTTCGTACGTTTCCCGTCATCAGGGATGATTAAATGGTACCCGGTAGCAGTACCAAATTTCCCTAACTAAAAGATTTTCAATATCAATTGGGTACCAACTTTTGCCGTTTCCAGTCGGTTTTTACCTTCATGTACCAATACCGAACAGGACCGTACCGATACCGAACAGGACCGTACCGGTATTTTCGATACCAGTACCGGTTCGGTTGACACCAAGCTTATCTCAACACGTAATACAAAAAAAACACTAAAGTTAAGAAAATAAGAAAATGTATTTAACTTAAAAAGAAAAGAAAATAATTAAAAAACTATATACATTATTATAATATTAAAATTACTGTTCATTAGCTTCTATATATAATATACTATTTGATACCTCGCCCGCGTTGCGGGGCGATTGCCCGAACAATTCTCGACTAATTAAAAAACTGTCATATAATTTTGCTAGAAAAAAAAAACTAAAACGATAAGAAGACTGTAATTTTGAGCTCATTGCAAAACAGTAATTTGTCAGGACTAATGAGCGAGTGTTAGGAGCTACTTGACATGGAAAACAAATAAATCGGGTAAACCAATGAAAACAAAACACTTTTATAGTTTTGCTAAAATAAACCAAAACTGTAACGCCCAGCGTTTTCATACTTTCCATATTTAGAAAGCTCGTGATGTATTTCCATTTTTGGAAACATTTCTATCTTGTAATCGTCCTTTCGTTGTAATCTTTGTAATCATTGAAAACCGAGACTTGAATCATAATGAAAACTCATATTGTTATTCTCATTCGTGTTATACTTAGTCATAATCATTTTATAATTATACATTCAAACATGTAACGCATACTTGTGATATTCGTAAACGTGTGATGAACTTGCAAATGCGTGACGTACATACATTATACGATACTTATACAGGACACATATATGCAATCATACTTGGTTATAATTATTCTTACGATAAACTGACTTAAAACCCCCTTAAAATGCACTTTTTATGCTTATAACACCCCTAAACCCTTAAATATAAACTCCAGGGGGCTGAATTGCCAAAAATGAAACTTCTCCCAGCTTCTCACGGGCCACCAGCGTGTCCCCCATTCCTTCTCGCGCCCCGCCAGCCGTCTGTTTCGGCAGAAAGTTGTTTAAGCTCATGGATTGGTCAATTTTGGTGCACGAGGATTGTGCTTCTTGCATTAAACACCAACCTAACCAACCCTAATCACATCCTATAAAACCCAACCCATTCCTACACTTCTCCACTTTGCAAACTCCACTAAAACACTCTCTAATCACTTCAAATCTGCTAATAATCTCAGAATTTGAGCAGAAAGTTCAAGGTCTTCAAAGTGAGTTCTAGGTCACTTCCACTTCAGCTTTTTCATTGTTCTTTCTTTCTTAGCACTTGGGACACCTCTAGGATTGTTTCCTTAGGTTTTTCATGAAAAACCAAGATGGAACTCCTTCATATTTGAGGTTGAAGTGCAAGAAACTTTCTGATTTTTAACAAAACTCTTTCAAAACTTATGTTTTCATCAAACAACTTTGTGTTCTTGAGCTTACAATCAAAGCTTTGATTAGTGAGACTAACCAAGGTTGTTAAACATGTAAATAAGAGTGTTTTCACACTCTAAACTTTCTGTTTTGAAGAGCTTTAAGCTCACAAGTGATGCCAAGCCAAAAGCTTGATGATAGTGTGTCCACCTTGGTTAGCTTGGGCTATCCTAACTTTGGACCACACATCACTTGATGATTTTCATCATTATCCTAAGTAGCTTGCTAGTCCTAAAGTGTCACAACCCCGCCTAGCTGTCGACGTGTGTCGATGTCTGCTCCCCGGGTTGTAGTTTACTTGGCTACTTGGTATAGTGGTGACACACTTTACATTCTTGTCATTTACATTTTGTTCTTGTTCTAAGACCCTCCTTGTTGTCTATGACAACTTGTGTATGTGGTGAACATCATACGAGGTCCCAAAGTGGATGGTTAATCCTCCCACCTCCTACTTGAATTACATGACACTAAGAGGTACCTAAGTGGATGGTTCATCCTCCCACCTCCTACATGATTATATAACTAGATATATATATATATATATATATATATATTTATACATATGGGCTATAATATAATCCTTGAAACCGAACCCTTGATAATGACTAAATAAGCATCTATCAAGTTAATAAGTTTATCACTATGTGTGTAGTTCCTTGTCAACGATTCTTATAGGTCTTGAACCTATGAAACCACACCTACTCCTTATGGGTTATTATAAGTGTCAAGGCAAGTGCTATACCATAGTGAGTATTTTCGTATACGTTACTTTGAATGCATTACTCCAAATCCCGAATCTCTTATTATCATTCCAACGCTCATACCTACGTTTTCCTCTTGTAGGATAACTCGGTGTTCATCCCGCAACTTAACAACCCTTCACGGACTTTGCTAAATCGGATCGCTTGCAAAACCGTGAGTATACTCGAACCCCCTTTTACGTTTACCACTTTTGGGGTGTAACATGTTTAGATACAAAAACAACACTAAACTTACGCTTTATTACTTGCACGAACAATCCATTATACATGAACGCTTTGATACGTATGTTATGCTTATACTAGGACCGAACGTATCTGATACCATAGTCATTAGCTTATTTTGAGCCTCCATTTGACATGTATAGCGCTATAGGAGTAACGCAACCCCCGTGAATGAGTGGTCATGTTGAATTATTTATACTAGTTGCGTGAACAGAGGGTTGACTTGAAATATCGCATGCCTTGTATATGCTCGTATGTAAACTTAGTTGACATGTGGATTTGTTTAAACTTATGCTTATACGTATGCTATGCTCAAACTTGTATGCTCGCCTTTGCTTTTGCATTGAACTCGTATTTTAAACATGTTACAGGTTGAGAAAGTTGATGCCATGAAAACGAAGTAGCGATGACGCTAGATACACATTTAGACGTTTAGGTTTATTATGGATATATTAAATTTTGTCTTAGTTAATGTTGTATTTGAATTTTCCCTTGTATTGTAATGACTTTATGCGATGAAATGAAATTCGGATTTAATTAATTATTGTCGCAATTAGTATTATGAGCAATGAGCAATCTATTTCGTCCCGCCTCGATGTTTCCGCCATCGGTTGGGGTGTGACGGATTGGTATCAGAGCCATAACTATAGGAAATTAGGTAGAATTGCCATGTTCAACCTAGTCTATAGTTTAAGTGTCCGTTTTGACCATTCTATTATCATGCTTAAAACTTTATTCTTCCTCATTGCTTCTTTCCTCATCTTTTGGTCTTAATACATACATAATGTCTTTTCTAAGACATTTTACACTATATACTTGAAGACTTGAAGACACTCGTGATGCAAACGAGGCGATTTGCACCAAAATAGGTCCAATGACTTACAATTTTTGGTGAAATCCCTCATTCCGCGTATCCGATTTTTCACGAAGTCACGCCATCAAGTTAGGAGTGACATCCACACCTTGATAGAAAACTTCCATTTCATACTCTAGTGGATCTTACGAACGAGTCGGAATATGGTCCTCGTTTAGTAAGAAGCAAACCGCATTTAGGGTACGATGTTGTCAAGTTAGGGGTGAAACCCGCACCTTGGTAACTAGTCCTGCTCCTCGATTTTCAATCTCGCCAAAGTCTCGAAATTTCGATCGACTAGGGACATGTAGTAACTGGAAGGGTAAAATACCGTTAATCGCTTCTCAACGAGAGTATTTTACCGATTAGGCCAAAGCATGTTCCCTAACTCGAAAGATCTTACGAATCACTTTGGAATAGTCGACGTTTCTCTACCCGAAACAATCCCATGTTTTATTGAGCCAATCTTTTATATTATCTCTATTTTAGTGTGATTTTATACTTGTTACCTTATTCGTTTGAAACCGTTACACAATTCGCACGTTTATCGTAATAAAATACAATAATAATCCTCGTGAACAAACTAAATTTATACTCATTATACGCATTTATACGTGATTATGCTTATTGAATACATGTTGAATACTTGTCAAATACATGCAACATACGTAAATTATCCATGCTTATACATGCAAAACTTATTTTTACATTATGATCAAGTCTCATCCTTTTATCTTCTATTTTAACCCTAGATAGCATCTCCAAGCTCATCCGATGAACACAAGAAGAGCAAGAAGAACTCTCGTTCCAACTCCAAGAAAGAACTCGCGAACCTCGTCACTGAACAAATGGCCGACCATATGGCCCGAATCATGCCGGATATCGTTAGTAAGATCCAATCGAACACTGAATCGCTTCATGGTTCGGTCGACTCCAAGGTGGAAAAACCTAAGATGCAATTCCTCTTCAAGCACTTCATTGCTTGTAAACCCTTAGAGTTTACAGGTAAGGATGGCGCCACAGCGTTGCTGACTTGGTTCGAAGCCATTGAACTCGCGTTCCGTCACAGTGGCTGTCCCGACGATCTGTGTACCCAAAACGCCACAGGGGTGTTCCGATCGAGAGCTCTCGATTGGTGGACTTCCGAACGCAGCACAAGAGGTGACGATGCAGCCCACGCCCTGCCATGGTCCGAGTTGAAGAAAATCATGAGAGACGAATTTTGCCCTCCACATGAGCTTAGGAAGCTAGAACAAGTGTTTTGGTACCTCAAGCAAAATGGGGATGATAATGATGGTTTAACCCAACGCTTCAAGCAGCTTTGTATCCTTTGCCCCGCCCAAGTTGATACCACCGAGAAGGCTATCAACAAGTACATCCATTGCCTACCCGACTCCTTCATGAACCTTGTAGAAGCTGCCTTCCCAGCAACTATCGAGGAAACCTACCGCTTGGCTGCTCGCCTTAACAGCAACCAGGTCGAGCGCAGGAATGCCGCGAAGGCCTTGTTGAAAAGCGCGCACCAAGCCACCGCCGAACCTGCCACTGTTGAACCCTCACCTAAAAACCCCAGAATCAACAACCCCAAAAACAAGAAGCGGAAGGCTTCTAGTCAAAATTGCGCGGTTGTTACTCCGCCGAACCCTCAACCCATCCAAGCCGTTGCAGCCATCGTTCTTGCTAACCCTGATCAGCCAAGGCAGGGCTACATTGGGTCTCACCCCCAGTGTACGACCTGTTTACGCCATCATCCCACTGGTACCCCATGCCGCAAGTGTGCCCAATGTCAAAGGTTTGGACACTTTGCTAACCGTTGCCGCAACTTCCCTCACCCCAAAACACCCAACCTCAAGCCCTCATGTCTAACCCTGCTTAACCTCAAACCCAACCTCAAAATGCTCCTATGCGAGCATGTTTCAAATGCGGTGACCCGAGCCATGTTGCCAACGTTTGCCCTCAGCGCAACGTTAACCAACAACCTCAGCAACAACAGCAGCCTCAACCAGCACGCGGAAGAGCATATGCCCTCACCACCGCTCAGGCTCAAAGTTCAAACGACGTTATCACTGGTATGTTCCTTGTTAACCATGTTTATGCTTCATGTCTATTTGATACTGGCGCCGATAAAAGTTTTGTTTCGACCGAATTTGAACCTTTATTTAAGTGCGTACGTTCCAAATTGCATAATCCTTTCGCTGTCGAAGTCGCAAACGGTAAAACCGTCTCTGTTGATTCTATCCTTTCAAATTGCTCCTTGATTCTAAACGATCATACGTTTTCTATTGATCTCATTCCCATGCGATTGGGAAGCTTCGATATCATAGTAGGCATGGACTGGCTTAAGCAAGTTCGGCTGAAGTTGTTTGCTCCGAGAAATTTATTCGTCTTCCACTTCCAAACGGTGAGTCATTGCACGTCTATGGCGAGAAACCTTCTAAGTGTCTCAAGCTTATGTCGTGTATTCAAGCGAACAAATATTTATGCAAGGAGTACTTTGCCTTTCTGGCCCTTTTTATGGAAAAGGAAGACAAAGGCCCGAGCGTGAGCGACGTTCCTGTTGTTTGCGATTTCCCTGATGTCTTTCCAGAGGATCTTCCTGGTCCTCCGCCTCCTCGTTCTGTTGACTTTCGTATTGACCTCATCCCTGGCGCAACTCCTGTTGCGAAAGCTCCTTATCGTTTAGCACCCTCGGAGATGCAAGAGCTATCTAGCCAACTTCAAGAGCTTCTTGATAAACGCTTTATATGCCCTAGTACATCCCCATGGGGCGCTTCCGTTTTGTTCGTCAAGAAGAAAGATGGGTCTTTTCGAATGTGCATTGACTATCATGAAATCAATAAACTTACAGTCAAGAACCGATACCCACTTCCTCGTATTGACGATCTCTTTGATCAACTTCAAGGTGCGACGAGTTTCTCGAAAATCGACCTTCGTTCTGACTACCATCAACTTCGAGTTTTCTAGGGAGATGTGCCTAAGACTGCCTTTCGCACACGTTATGGGCACTATGAGTTCGTGGTCATGCCTTTTGGTTTGACTAACGCTCCTGCAGTGTTTATGGATCTCATGAACTGCGTGTGTAAACCTTTCCTCGATCAATTCGTAATCGTATTCATCGATGATATTCACATCTACTCCAAGACGAAAGAAGAATATGGGCGACATTTACAACTTATTCTTCAACTTTTGCGTACCGAACGTCTTTATGCCAAATTCTCCAAGTGTGAATTTTGGCTAAAAGAGGTTCAATTTCTTGGTCACACCATCAATGAACCCAGTATACATGTTGACCCCGCAAAGATAGAAGCTGTGAAGAATTGGATTGCACCTAAATCGTCTTCTGAAATTCGTTCGTTCCTTGGCCTAGCTGGTTATTATCGCCGTTTCATCTCGAACTTCTCCAAGATTGCGGTTCCTTTAACGTCCTTGACCCAAAAAGATAAACCTTTTGTTTGGGGTCCCGAACAAGAGGAGTCCTTTCAAACCCTCAAGGACATGCTCTGTAATGCTCCTATTCTTGCACTTCCCGATGGAAACGACGATTTCGTCGTGTATTACGATGCTTCAAACCAAGGTCTTGGTTGCGTTCTTATGCAACGGGACAAGGTTATCGCTTACGCGTCGAGACAACTCAAGATTCATGAGAAAAACTATACTACGCACGACCTTGAACTTGGTGCAGTTGTTTTTGCGTTAAAGATTTGGCGACACTACCTTTTATGGTACAAAGTGTACGGTCTTCACCGACCATAAGAGCCTCCAACATATCTTTGATCAAAAGGAACTCAACATGCGTCAACATCGTTGGGTAGAATTGTTAAACGACTACGACTGTGACATTCGCTACCACCCTGGTAAGGCAAATGTTGTAGCTGATGCACTTAGTCGTAAAACTCATGTCAAGAGTATTCGTTGTCACCAAATCGTGGGAAAACTTCATGAGCTAATTCGCCAAGCACAATTTTCCGTCATTAACGAGGGTAACCTCGATAACGAGTTAAATTGTGGAGTTGAAAACCCAGTCGCAGCTAAGCCCGATGGTATCCTTTACTACCATGACCGCATTTGGATTCCCAATCGTCTTAACCTTCGAACCACCTTGATGGATGAAGCCCACAAATCTCGATACTCCATTCATCCTGGCACTGATAAAATGTACCATGACCTTCGTGCATCTTATTGGTGGCTCGGGATGAAGAAAGATATCGCCCTTTACGTCTCGAAATGTCTTAATTGTTCCAAGGTGAAAGCTGAACATCAACGCCCCTCTGGCTTACTCGAACAACCAGAAATTCCCGTCTGGAAATGGGAGAGTATTGCTATGGATTTCATTACCAGGCTTCCTCGTACTTCGTCCGGTCATGACAGTATATGGGTTATTATTGACCGATTGACCAAATCCGCTCATTCCTTGCCATTCGTGAAGATTATAAGGTCGAGAAATTGGCACGTATCTACATGGATGAAATCATTAGTCGTCATTGTACTCCCGTTGACATCATTTCAATCGCGATGCTCGTTTCACCTCCCGCCTTTGGCAAACATTTCAATCCGCCCTTGGCACTCGTCTTAACCTTAGCACCGCCTTTCATCCTCAATCTGGCGGTCAAACCGAGCATACTATCCAAACTTTGGAGGATATGCTTCGGTCATGCGTAATCGATTTTGGCGGCAACTAGGATTCGCACTTACCATTGGTAGAATTCTCGTACAATAATAGTTATTACGCAAGTATTCAAATGGCTCCATTCGAAGCATTGTATGATCGTAAGTGTCGTTCACCTATTTGTTGGCACGAGATCGGAGACTCTCAAATCACCGGTCCCAAACTGATACAAGAGACAAGAGACAAGATCTTAGAAATCCGTGATAACCTCCTCAAAGCTCAAAGCCGACAAAAGAGTTATGCCGACAGAAGACGCAAACCATTGGAATTCAATGTGGGTGATAACGTACTTCTCAAGGTATCCCCTTGGAAAGGTGTTGTTCGATTTTGTAAGAAAGGCAAGCTCGCTCCTCGCTATGTAGGTCCTTTCAAGATTCTCGAGAGGATTGGCAAGGTAGCGTATCATCTGGATCTGCCTCAAGCGCTGAACAACGTTCATCCTATCTTTCATGTTTCAAACCTAAAGAAGTGTCTAGCTGAAGAAGGACTTCAAGTTCCACTTGAAGATCTTCAAATCAATGAGACCTTGCATTTTGTGGAGAAACCGGTTGAAATCATGGACCGAGGAATCAAGCAATTAAGGCGCAGTCGAATTCCAATCGTCAAGGTTCGATGGGAAGGTAAGCGTGGCGCTGAATTTACTTGGGAACTCGAGAGTGATATGAAGACTAAGTATCCACATCTCTTCGTTGCATCTTCCTAAATTACGGGACGAAAATTCCTAAAGGAGAGGAGACTGTAACGCCCAACGTTTTCATACTTTCCATATTTAGAAAGCTCGTGATGTATTTCTTATATTTGGAAACCTTTGTATCTTGTAATCATCCTTTCATTTTAATCTTTGTAATCATTGAAAACTGAGACTTGAATCATAATGAAAACTCATATTGTTATTCTCATTCATGTTATACTTAGTCATAATCATTTTATACTTATACATTCAAACATGTAACGCATACTTGTGATATTCGTAAACGTGTGATGAACTTGCAAATACGTGACGTACATACATTATACGATACTTATACAGGATACATATATGCAATCATACTTGGTTATAATTATTCTTACGATAAACTGACTTAAAACCCCTTTAAAATGCACTTTTTATGCTTATAACACCCCTAAACCCTTAAATATAAACCCCAGGGGGCTGAATTGCCAAAAATGAAACTTCTCCCAGCTTCTCGCGGGCCGCCAGCGTGTCCCCCATTCCTTCTCGTGCCCCGCCAGCCGTCTGTTTCGGCAGGAAGTTGTTTAAGCTCATGGATTGGTCAATTTTGGTGCACAAGGATTGTGCTTCTTGCATTAAACACCCACCTAACTAACCCTAATCACATCCTATAAAACCCAACCCATTCCTACACTTCTTCACTTTGCAAACTCCACTAAAACACTCTCTAATCACTTCAAATCTGCTAATAATCTCAGAATTTGAGCAGAAAGTTCAAGGTCTTTAAAGTGAGTTCTAGCTCACTTCCACTTCACCTTTTTCATTGTTCTTTCTTTCTTAGCACTTGGGACACCTCTAGGATTGTTTCCTTAGGTTTTTCATGAAAAACCAAGATGGAACTCCTTCATATTTGAGGTTGAAGTGCAAGAAACTTTCTGATTTTTAACAAAACTCTTTCAAAACTTATGTTTTCATCAAACAACTTTGTGTTCTTGAGCTTACAATCAAAGCTTTGATTAGTGAGACTAACCAAGGTTGTTAAACATGTAAATAAGAGTGTTTTCACACTCTAAACTTTCTGTTTTGAAGAGCTTTAAGCTCACAAGTGATGCCAAGCCAAAAGCTTGATGATAGTGTGTCCACCTTGGTTAGCTTGGGCTATCCTAACTTTGGACCACACATCACTTGATGATTTTCATCATTATCCTAAGTAGCTTGCTAGTCCTAAAGTGTCACAACCCCGCCTAGCTGTCGACGTGTGTCGATGTCTGCTCCCCGGGTTGTAGTTTACTTGGCTACTTGGTATAGTGGTGACACACTTTACATTCTTGTCATTTACATTTTGTTCTTGTTCTAAGACCCTCCTTGTTGTCTATGACAACTTGTGTATGTGGTGAACATCATACGAGGTCCCAAAGTGGATGGTTAATCCTCCCACCTCCTACTTGGCAAATAGCAGTTACAATTATAACACTTGATAGCATACATGAACATACCAATATCATACGATAACTAACATAAATGAACTGTGCGATCAAGGCTCAATCAAACGGAGCCGATCGTATTGCATGAACTGGAAATGTAAATTGAACTGTGAGATCAAGGCTCAATCAAACGGAGCCGATCGTATTGCATGAACTGAAATGTAAATTGAAATGACCGATCAAGGCTCAATCAAACGGAGCCGATCGTTGCGGGCACGCCAGGTACAACCGCATAATAAAATGGGGAACAGGCTCGAACCTCATAATTAAATGGGGAGCGGCGGCCTCGGCAATTGCATGTACTGAAATAATAATTTGCATCCAATAATAACTACTTAACAGCAACAAACTAAATACACATGTCATGATATGATGTATGCACAATAGTTTAGTTAAAATATGTATATAAGCAATGACACATGATACACCCCAAAAACGTGATTAAAACGGGGAATTTGAAAGGTTCACTCACATTGGGTGCGTTGAATTGGAGATGGTGAGATGCGCACGATTTAGATGAGCGAGTCGACGAGGAATACTAACCTAAATAATAATGAAAAATATATTAAAGGGATGGATTTTACTAAGGATTTTAATGAAATTTTTAGATATATTTTTGTGAGTTTATGGCTATTTTCTATCTTTAAAAATTTTATTTTTAAGTATTTTTAATTGATTTTTAAATTAAATTAAATAAATAAAAATATAAAAAATATTATTTATTTAGTGTTGACCGTTGACCGGTTCGGTCAGCGGTTAATTCTGCGCCGGGTGGGATTCGAACCGGCGACCTTCCGTTCGCGTGCACGTAGCTCTACCAACTGAGCTACGTGTCTAACCCGTTATAAACTCGGTTTTAATTATATTTATACTCTTATTTGAATTAACCGAAAATTCCTTTATTTGCAAAAACGTTTTATTTTAATTGAACCGGTGCTCGTGACAAGATTCGAACGCGCGACGTGAAGTTAATGTTGCACACAGTCCACCGCTGGACTGTGTGTCTAACCCGGTTATATTCTTGGTTTTTATTATACTTAACAACTATCTGTTTTAAACCCGGTTTAGTTCTGGATTAAAAAGGAATGTTATTACACAAAGCGTGCGCGTAGCAAGGATCGAACTCGGGACGTGTATAGTCGTTGTTTGCACACAGTCCACTGCTGGACTGTGTGTCTAACCCGTTTATAATCCGGATTTTAATTACTCTTATGTCATTATTGAATTCATCTTCTTCATTACGAACACAGACCTTACTCAAAACTTCCGATTCGTGATTAATCTAGTTAATAAACATGATGACTAGCTTGAAAATACTAAACCGAACAGTTTGGGGAAAGAAGGTACCGAACAGGTCGTCTTCCTCAGAGAGTCCGGCGGGAGTTTGACGGCTCTGTTTTTGAACCTTCGGCTGAGAGGGTCTATCAACAGAATTAAGGGATTAGATATGAAATTGAACTAGTGTGTATTGATTATCAGTACGTTTGAATGTGCATACCGATAACTAACGAGTTTCCGGCAATTCCAGAAATTTTCCGGTGAACACAGAAAATCCAGCAAAGTCGTCTGTGATTGATTTTGAGTGATGGGTTAATGTTAGTAAAGTTCTAACAATAGATTGAAATCGTAAAGGAGAAGTATTTTACCGGTTTGTGTTGAATACGGTTTTCCGGCGACTTTTCCAGAGAATTCCGATGAACTGTTTTAGGTGCTCAGATGATTTGAAAATGCGACGAAAAGGAATTGGAGTGTTGTTGTGATAGTTCTAATCGCGAGAATGGACTGAAACTTGAGTTATCCAGGGATTTGATGAACTTTCGGTTTCAAATATCGAAAATGATGAAGTTTTAAGTTCAATCAATCCTGACTTAATTAGAAACCGTCGAGCATCGGTTATAACTGAAATTGTGAGGTAAACAATCGATTTGACGATTGGTTTGCCGATTATCGGTTTTCAGATGGCATCATCGGTTAAATCGAGTTTGTGTATAAGTTCCATTTGCTTTCCTATGTTAACAGAAAACACGTTGTGGCGGAGTGGTTTAGGGAATGGATGTTAAGTCGTTTGAGCGACTTAAGTGACCCGGGTTCGAGTCCCGGCAGCTTCAAATATTTTTTTTATTTATTTTATTTTAACTTTTTATCAAATATAATTTTTATAGTTTAGTTTATTTATTAATTATGTATCGTTTTAACTCAAAATAACTATAAATAATTAATGCACTTCCATAACTTGGTACTTGATTACAAAACGGAGCGGGTTTTGGAGACCCGATTTTTACAAACGATACAGTATCCCCTACTTTTAGGAATTTCGTCCCGAAATTTAAATAGTTGAAGTATTAGGAAAAAGATGCGGGTATTTTTCACGCATTGAGTCTTCACGTTCCCAAGTAAACTCAGGTCCCCGTTTCGACTGCCAGCGTCCCCTAACAATTGGAATGCGACTTCGTCGAAGACGCTTTTCTCCATAGTCCATAATCTCCACTGGTCTTTCAATAAAATGCATGGATTCATCAATCTGAATATCTTCTAATGGAATACGGAGATTCTCATCAGCGAGGCACTTCTTCAAGTTCGACACGTGGAATGTGGGATGAATCCTGTCGAGTTCTTCCGGTAGGTCTAGCTTGTATGCTACAGGACCTACTCTTTCGAGTATCTTGAAAGGTCCTACGTAACGTGGTGCTAGCTTTCCCTTTTGACCAAAACGAACTACTCCCTTCCACGGTGATACTTTTAAAAGCACATGATCACCAATGTTAAACTCCAAGGGCTTCCGTCGTGTATCTGCATAACTCTTTTGACGACTTTGAGTTGCTAAAAGATTGTCTCGGATTTGATGAATCTTATCTGTGGTTTCTTGGATCAATTCTGGACCAGTAATTTGTGCTTCCCCAATTTCGTGCCAACAAACAGGAGATCGGCACTTTCGACCATATAAAGCTTCAAAAGGTGCCATGCCGATGCTCGAATGATAGCTGTTGTTGTACGAAAATTCAACTAACGGTAGGTGGGCGTCCCAATTTCCCTTGAAGTCTATGACACATGCTCTAAGCATATCCTCAAGAGTTTGAATGGTGCGCTCAGACTGTCCATCAGTTTGAGGATGATAGGCGGTACTGAGGTCTAATCGAGTGCCCATAGCGGATTGTACTGCTTGCCATGTTCGTGAGGTGAAACGACCATCACGATCAGAAATAATACTTAATGGTACCCCATGTCGGCTTACGATTTCGTTGATATAAATACGAGCAAGCTTTTCGTTCTTGAAATCTTCTCGAATAAGAATAAAGTGAGCTGATTTTGTAAGCCGGTCTATAATCACCCATATAGTGTCATACCCACCAGAAGTGCGAGGTAACCCGGTAATGAAATCCATGGTTATATTTTCCCACTTCCATACAGGTATTTCCGGTTGGACTAGAAGTCCTGAGGGTCTTTGGTGTTCAGCCTTCACCTTAGAACATGTGAGACACTTGGAAACAAAAACGGCAATATCTTTCTTCATTCCAGGCCACCAATAGGTGTATCGTAGGTCTTGATACATCTTATCGGCTCCTGGGTGTATAGAATATCGCGTTTTATGAGCTTCATTCATGAGAGTTTCTCGAAGGTTGTTGTGGTTAGGAATCCAGATACGATCTAGGTAATACAGAATACCATCAGATTTAGTTTCAAGTTTTAGCTCGGCTCCACAGGACATCTCTTTTCGTACGTCTTCTTCTGTTATCGAAACGTGTTGAGCTTCTCGAATTTGATCTTTAATATCGGTTATAATTTGCGAACATAGAAGATGAATGGAGTTCGCATAACCCTTTCGACTAAGTGCATCAGCCACCACATTTGCTTTACCAGGGTGGTATCTAATTTCACAGTCGTAATCATTTAGGAGTTCGACCCATCTTCGTTGCCTCATATTTAACTCTTTTTGATTGAAGATATGTTGAAGACTCTTGTGGTCAGTGTATATTTCACACCTAGTACCATAGAGATAATGTCTCCATATCTTAAGAGCGAATACAACGGCTCCAAGTTCTAGGTCGTGAGTGATGTAATTCTTTTCATGTGTTTTGAGTTGCCTCGAGGCATAAGCTATGACTTTTCCTCTTTGCATGAGAACGCAGCCTAATCCTTGCCCTGACGCGTCGCAATAGACTACAAAATCATCACAACCTTCAGGAAGAGTGAGGATTGGTGCATCACAAAGTTTTTGTTTAAGAGTTTGAAAAGCTTCTTCTTGCTTGGGTCCCCATACAAATGGTTTTCCCTTATGGGTTAAAGTCGTGAGTGGCACAGCAATGCGAGAGAAGTTTGAAATGAACCGACGATAATAGCCAGCAAGTCCAAGAAAAGACCTTACTTCAGTTGGTGTACGTGGAGCTTGCCATTCTTGAACTGCTTTGATCTTTGAAGGGTCAACATGTATTCCTTTGTCATTGACTACATGCCCGAGGAGTTGCACCTCTTTTAACCAGAATTCACATTTAGAGAACTTGGCATAAAGCTTTTCCTTTTCTAGAAGTGCAAGAACGAGTCGAAGATGACGCTCATGATCAGCTTTAGATTTTGAATAAATAAGAATATCGTCGATAAAGACTATAACAAATCGATCAAGGTAAGGTTTGTAGACTCTGTTCATTAGGTCCATGAAGACAGCTGGTGCTTTGGTTAATCCAAATGGCATAACCATGAATTCATAGTGGCCATAACGAGTTCGAAAAGCAGTCTTAGGGACGTCTTCTTCATGCACTCTAGGTTGATGATAGCCAGATCGAAGATCGATTTTTGAAAAGCAACTGGCACCTTGTAGTTGGTCAAGAAGATCATCTATGCGAGGTAAAGGATAGCGATTTTTGATGGTTAACTTGTTGAGCTCTCTGTAGTCGATGCACATACGAAAAGATCCATCTTTCTTCTTTACAAAAAGGACAGGTGCACCCCAAGGCGATGAGCTGGGACGTATGAATCCCTTGTCAGTCAATTCTTGCAATTGACTGGCTAGCTCTTGCATTTCAGAGGGGGCTAACCTATATGGAGATTTTGCAACTGGTGTAGCACCAGGTATAAGATCGATACGGAATTCGACATCTCTGATTGGAGGAAGTCCTGAAATGTCGTCAGGAAAAACTTGTGGAAAATCTTTTACTACAGGAATATCTTCAAGTTTCTTCTCTGTGGTCCCCTTCTTGATGATATGGGCTAAAAACGCGACATAATTCTTGCGAAGGTATTTTTGAGCTTGAAGACAAGACATTAAGTTGAGCCCTTTCGCCGAGGTTTCTCCAATGATTCGAAGAGTCTGACCGCTTGAAAGAGGAATACGAATAAATTTTTCATGACATACAACTTCCGCATGATGTTGGCTGAGCCAATCCATACCGATTATGATGTCGAAACTTCCCAGCTTCATAGGAATAAGGTCGACTGAGAAATCGTGGTTGTTTAAGGTGAGTGTACAGTTGCGTAAACTAGAGTCTAATGAAACTGGTTTTCCGTCCGCAACTTCCACCGTTATGGATTCCGCGAGTTTATCCCGATTTTTGCTTAAGATAGGTTCAAATTCTAATGACACGAAACTTCTATCCGCACCAGTATCAAATAACATAGAGGCATATCTACCATTTATAAGAAACGTACCGTTGACCACATTGCCGTCAGCTCTGGCCTGGTTCGCGTTAATATTGAAAGCTCTTCCTCTAGCAGGTGGAGGAGCTTGGTTCGCTTGATTCACAGGGTTGGCTTGGGCCTGAGCATGAATAATATTAACCAGCCTTGGACATGTGTTTCTGAAATGACTTGGGTCGCCGCAATTGAAACAAGCCCGCATAGGTTGGCCCATAGGGTAATTGGGTTGATAGTATGTTTGGGCTAAATGTTGGTGGGTGGAAATGGTAGTTGTTGTTGTGCTTGACCCATTAACTGTTGGTGGGTTTGGGTTAAAGGTTGGTGGCGGTTTGTTCGTTGAAGCGTGCGGCAGTTTTGAACAGATGTCCTGCGCGACTGCAGCCGGTGCAGTATTGGCAAGGATAATCAGGGGAGTGGTGATACTGACAACGGTTACATTTTGGTAATGGGCCTGTGTAGGGTCTTTTGTATGGTGCGGGTGAAGGAGTGACTTGAGTGATGGGTGCAACAGGAATAGGGGTGTTGGTTTGGGTGACTGCAAAATTCCTGGTGTTACGCTTCCTCTTGTTAGCAAACTTAGAGGAGGAATGGGGTGGTTTGAGGTTTGTCCCTCAACAGGGGCTTTCTTCTTCTCTTCTTTGAACTTCCCATTGCGAATTCGGTTTTCGGTCAGTTCAGTTGCCAATTCCATGGCAGCTTCGAGTGTCACCGGTGAAACGCTGAGAACCGAATCTTGAATTTTCGAGGGAAGTCCTCGAATATAATGTTCGATCAGACGATAGGTTGGAGTGAATAAGTTTGGAACCATTTGGTTCAACTCCAAGAACCTCTTGTTGTAAGTAGAGTGATCACCCTCTTTTTGCTTTAAGGCATGAAATTCATCCTCCAATTTCTTAATTTCACTTCTAGGACAGAAACGCCTAGTCATGATTTCCCTTAACTCCTCCCAAGTTAAGGCCATCGCATCTTCAGTTCCCCGCTTTCCTTTCTCAGTATTCCACCAAGTGAGAGCTACACCAAGTAGTCTCCCGGTGGCGTAACGAACCTTGCGATCTTCAGGACAATCGCAATTTAAGAAAACGTTTTCCATCTCCTCGAACCAATGTAGGAGAGCATTGACTCCCTCAGTCCCTTCGAATTTTGGAGGATCACAGGACTTAAAATGTTTATAAGAGCATTTGATGGTTGGCGATGTTCTGGTCCTGTTGTTGAGGAGGGTTAGTAGGATTTGCAGCAAGGGCTTGTTGTACTTGTACCACGATGTCAGGCAATATCGTGGCCATTTGATTCGCGATATGCGTGGCCAAACGTTCCTGAGTCTTTCCCGATTTCTTTCCCCTTCGATGCTGTCTAGATGACATCTACAGGATCATAAAATGAGAAGATTGTGAGTTTATGGTGTCTTTTTAGGTGTCATGTGTCTTTAAGAAAATGTAAATAACATAAATATCAATAATGCAACTACATCCATAGGATGTCTTGGGTTCGCTCATGTTGGGCCTCAAATGTCCCCCATACCTTCACATACATAGTCATGTGGGCCCCCATGGCTATTGGCTTGGTAGGATTCACATTAGTATTGCCAATTTAACACTCGCATCCCCCGAATGCAAACCACAAAATATGTTCATGAGATGTTTGGTCGGAACGTGTCCAGGTGTAGACACAATGACAACTCAAAGTGGGATTAGCTCACACGACGTTTGGTATAGCATGCTTTGGCCTAATAGGTACTTCGTACTCTCATCGTTAGTCCCCAGGTAGGCAAACTGGTCCTTTATTTTGGATTTATACGAATGCCAGCCTAGACAGGACGTTCCGACTACCGGTACTAGTACCCTTCCAGTTACTACATGCCCGTCATGAGAACTCACTTTGATGAGATTTGAAAACACGAAAATCATTGTAAAATCAATCATGAGGTGGTGTGTGCTTTCATGGATGTGATATGTTATGATCATACGATTTCATGATAGGCATTATTTGATAATACATACTTATGAACATGCTTGCACAATATCAAATGTAACATTTAACATCAAACATATAAACATCATGAAATTTGGCATATAACACACAAAATTCTTATAAGTTTCTAATCGACTATAGTATAGGCTCTAAGGGTCTAATAACCTATCCTATATCCCTATAGTCATGGCTCTGATACCAATCTGTCACACCCCGACCCGTAGCGGAAATAAGAGTCGGGGCATAATTGGGTTATCACCAAAGCACATGACATTTACTATTATGTTTCATAATTAATGAAGTCAAAGTTACATTTTCAAACATCCAAACATGTTCATTCAATACAAAGGAAAAATAACCAAACATAGCAATCCCAATACTAAATCGTTTTATTCTTCTAATCCAGGTCCTATGTGTTCCTAGCTGCTGCTGGTTCACCTGTATCATGTGTAAAATGGGAGTTTTTGGGTCAACATAAGTTGGCGAGTGAACCTTATTAGATAAACATTTGATAATGATTTTATGGTTAGTTTATCAATGAAATATTGTGCATAACCATAAAAGAGCAATGTAAGTAGTCAAGCATTGGCAAATAGCAGTTACAATTATAACACTTGATAGCATACATGAACATACCAATATCATACGATAACTAACATAAATGAACTGTGCGATCAAGGCTCAATCAAACGGAGCCGATCGTATTGCATGAACTGGAAATGTAAATTGAACTGTGCGATCAAGGCTCAATCAAACGGAGCCGATCGTATTGCATGAACTGAAATGTAAATTGAAATGACCGATCAAGGCTCAATCAAACGGAGCCGATCGTTGCGGGCACGCCAGGTACAACCGCATAATAAAATGGGGAACAGGCTCGAACCTCATAATTAAATGGGGAGCGGCGGCCTCGGCAATTGCATGTACTGAAATAATAATTTGCATCCAATAATAACTACTTAACAGCAACAAACTAAATACACATGTCATGATATGATGTATGCACAATAGTTTAGTTAAAATATGTATATAAGCAATGACACATGATACACCCCAAAAACGTGATTAAAACGGGGAATTTGAAAGGTTCACTCACATTGGGTGCGTTGAATTGGAGATGGTGAGATGCGCACGATTTAGATGAGCGAGTCGACGAGGAATACTAACCTAAATAATAATGAAAAATATATTAAAGGGATGGATTTTACTAAGGATTTTAATGAAATTTTTAGATATATTTTTGTGAGTTTATGGCTATTTTCTATCTTTAAAAATTTTATTTTTAAGTATTTTTAATTGATTTTTAAATTAAATTAAATAAATAAAAATATAAAAAATATTATTTTTTTAGTGTTGACCGTTGACCGGTTCGGTCAGCGGTTAATTCTGCGCCGGGTGGGATTCGAACCGGCGACCTTCCGTTCGCGTGCACGTAGCTCTACCAACTGAGCTACGTGTCTAACCCGTTATAAACTCGGTTTTAATTATATTTATACTCTTATTTGAATTAACCGAAAATTCCTTTATTTGCAAAAACGTTTTATTTTAATTGAACCGGTGCTCGTGACAAGATTCGAACGCGCGACGTGAAGTTAATGTTGCACACAGTCCACCGCTGGACTGTGTGTCTAACCCGGTTATATTCTTGGTTTTTATTATACTTAACAACTATCTGTTTTAAACCCGGTTTAGTTCTGGATTAAAAAGGAATGTTATTACACAAAGCGTGCGCGTAGCAAGGATCGAACTCGGGACGTGTATAGTCGTTGTTTGCACACAGTCCACTGCTGGACTGTGTGTCTAACCCGTTTATAATCCGGATTTTAATTACTCTTATGTCATTATTGAATTCATCTTCTTCATTACGAACACAGACCTTACTCAAAACTTCCGATTCGTGATTAATCTAGTTAATAAACATGATGACTAGCTTGAAAATACTAAACCGAACAGTTTGGGGAAAGAAGGTACCGAACAGGTCGTCTTCCTCAGAGAGTCCGGCGAGAGTTTGACGGCTCTGTTTTTGAACCTTCGGCTGAGAGGGTCTATCAACAGAATTAAGGGATTAGATATGAAATTGAACTAGTGTGTATTGATTATCAGTACGTTTGAATGTGCATACCGATAACTAACGAGTTTCCGGCAATTCCAGAAATTTTCCGGCGAACACAGAAAATCCAGCAAAGTCGTCTGTGATTGATTTTGAGTGATGGGTTAATGTTAGTAAAGTTCTAACAATAGATTGAAATCGTAAAGGAGAAGTATTTTACCGGTTTGTGTTGAATACGGTTTTCCGACGACTTTTCCAGAGAATTCCGGCGAACTGTTTTAGGTGCTCAGATGATTTGAAAATGCGACGAAAAGGAATTGGAGTGTTGTTGTGATAGTTCTGAATCGCAAGAATGGACTGAAACTTGAGTTATCCAGGGATTTGATGAACTTTCGGTTTCAAATACCGAAAATGATGAAGTTTTAAGTTCAATCAATTCTGACTTAATTAGAAACCGTCGAGCATCGGTTATAACTGAAATTGTGAGGTAAACAATCGATTTGACGATTGGTTTGCCGATTATCGGTTTTCAGATGGCATCATCGGTTAAATCGAGTTTGTGTATAAGTTCCATTTGCTTTCCTAGTGTTAACAGAAAACACGTTGTGGCGGAGTGGTTTAGGGAATGGATGTTAAGTCGTTTGAGCGACTCAGCTGACCCGGGTTCGAGTCCCGGCAGCTTCAAATATTTTTTTTATTTATTTTATTTTAACTTTTTATCAAATATAATTTTTATAGTTTAGTTTATTTATTAATTATGTATCGTTTTAACTCAAAATAACTATAAATAATTAATGCACTTTCATAACTTGGTACTTGATTACAAAACGGAGCGGGTTTTGGAGACTCGATTTTTACAAATGTTACATTTACCACTTTGGGGTGTAATATGTTTACATATAAAAAACAACACTAAACTTGCGCTTTATTACTTGCACGAACAATCCATTATACATGAACGCTTTGATACGTATGTTATGCTTATACTAGGACCGAACATATGTGTTACCTTAGTCATTAGCTTATTTTGAGCCTCCATTTGACATGTATAGCTCTATATGAGTAACGCACCGCCCGTGAACGAGTGGTCATGTTGAATTATTTATACTAGTTGTGTAACAGAGGGTTGACCAGAAATATCGCATGCCTTGTATATGCTCGTATGTAAACTTAGTTGCCATGTGGATTTGTTTAAACTTATGCTTATACATATGCTATGCTCAAACTTGTATACTCGCCTGTTCTTTTGCATTGAACTCGTATTTTAAACATGTTACAGGTTAGAAGGTTGATGCCTTGAAAACGAAGTAGCGATGACGCTAGATACACATTTAGACGTTTAGGTTTATTATGGATGTATCAAATTTTGTCTTAGTTAATGTTGTATTTGAATTTTCCCTTGTATTGTAATGAATTTATGCCCCATGAAATGATATTCGGATTTAATTAATTATTGTCGCAATTAGTATTATGAGCAATGAGCAATCTATTTCGTCCTGCCTCGATGTTTCCGCCATCGGTTGGGGTGTGACAAAAACAATGGCAGTACTGTAATTTTTAATTGAGGGAAAAGTTGTATTTTTTTAGTGTTTTCCAAAAGCTATAGTGATGGCAATACCAAATTCGTAAATTTGCATAGGGCCATACGCATAATTTTTAACTTGGGGTAATATCGTAATATGAATTTAAACTAAGGGCGCAATCGTAATTTCAAGCTGGAGGGAAACCTTAATTTTATTTTGAACTGGGGGCAAAAGTGTTATTTTAAGTTTGGGGAAGAAGCATAATTGTATTTTGAATTGGGGGCAAAATGATAATTTTTAACAGAGGGCAAAATCGTAATTTTGAACCGAGGGGAAATTCGTAATTTTGAGAAGAGGGCAAAAAGTTATTTTTATTTTGAGTAGAGGGCGAAAACGTTTTTTAAAGTGAGTATAAAACAATAAACTGGTTGGTCCAATGGGGGAGTGCCAGGCAGCTGGCTGGCACAATTCCCCCGTTTGAAACTAATGGAAAAACTGTAACTTTAAACGGGGAGAAACCGTAAATTTGAACAGAGGGCAAATTGAGAATTTTAGCTGGGAGCAAAAGCGTCATTTTATTTTTAACTGTGGGCAAATACGTAATTTTAAACTAATGGTAAAATCATAATTTTATAACGGGATAAAAGCGTAAATTAATTGGCCAACAGGGGAGTGTCAGGCAGCTGCCTGGCATTATTCCCCTTGCCGCTCAAGGCATCCAATAGAAACCAAAAACTATTGACGCCGACATTGTATTTTGTTGATATTGAATACTAGGTTTTTTCTCCGAGCTACGCAGTGGGAGTTTAATTGGTTTTTCCCGTACAAGGCATGATTTTGGTCGTTATCTGCTTGAGTCATCAAAAACCATAAAAGTGAAAATTGACACCGGTTCCATAATACAAAAAAAAAACAAAATAAAAAAAGCTTTTCTCCCACACTAGGCGGCAAGAGTTTGGTCATTTTCCCCGTGTTATGCTGCACGACTTTAGTCATTATCTGCTTGAGTCATTGCAAATCATAAAAGAGAATATCAATATATGTTCGATAAAAAAATACAAAATATAAAATCGCTAAAAGCCCAAAATCATAAGAGACAAAAAAAAATTGGCACCTTTCATCTTGCCTATTTTTTTGTTATATTGGATTCCTCCGCACTTCGCAACATGCTTTCGGTCAGTTGATTACAGTACCATAACAATACCGGTACTCAAATAGAAATTAACACATGTTTGCATCGATTGAAATCCATCAAAACGAATAGGCGTACTGGTACTGATGTTATTCGGTCAATATCAGTTTGTTTCATTAATGTGCGAGTATTTTGATACCAAAATAATATTCCTTAATATATTTAAGGTTAAAAGTAAACAACAACAACAACAATATAATACTAATAATAACAATAATAATATCATATTAAAATAATAAACATACTAAAAGCTATATTATTAGAAAACTAAAATAATTAGAAAGACTAATAACCTATTAATATATTATAATAATAAACATACTAAAAAAGCTATATATTATTAAAAAACTAAAATAATTGGAAAGACTTTTACTATTCATGAAGCCTTTCCAATTATATATATATATATATATATGTTAACTAACCGTGCTTGCGGCAGTAGATTACCACGAGCAGGTTCGCTTCGCTACAGTACCGAAACGATTGCACTCGCTATAGAAATCAACACGTGTTTATATCGATGTTGTCGCCGAACGGTATCGATTGGTTTAGTATCGAAATCCATGTATCGTTGCAGATAAGTTGTATATATGAAAATTTATTGAAACCACAAACCATCAAAATGTATACGAATATTGGTACAGGTATCGATTTGTCTGACACGGTACGTGTCAGCTTATCAAAAGTGAAACCAATAAAAATAGGCTCAAACTATTGGCACACCAAGGCTGCCTATTTGCACACTTAGGGTTTATATACGCTGCGTATAGACATATATCCAGCGTATATGGTTACAAATATATGCTGCGTAGAGGTCTATACGCAACGTAGGTACAGGGTAGGTACACGACCAGACAGTTCAATCTCGTACCATGTCAAATCTGTCTGACATATGTTGCGTATAGGTCTATACGCAACATAGGTACAACGTAAATATACGCTGCGTATAGAGCTATACGCAGCGTATGTCAGACAGATTTGACATTGATACGATGTTGTCTAGCATGTGAATAATGTTATACCTCGAGTATAGAGCTACATGAGGTTGATAATTGTGAATTTAAAACAGTATTTAGACATCCATCTCTGCCTACGAATTCAAAACAATATTCTACCTTCTTCACTTCTATGTTATTTACTTGATCGGTGGAGCTAAAATGTTATCATTTTGGGACGGGAATTATTTCTTTAATCACTATTCTAACGACTCGTGGGGAGTAAATGATACTAATGAGGAGGAGGAGGCTGTGTCTAGCGTCCCTGTTGATCAAAACATACAGTTTCCAGACTTGAGCAAGGCTGTGACTCCACCTGTTAATGAACCATATTACCCGGCGCATCAAGTGTATCCGAATTACGGATACGGGTATGAATCTCCGTACGTGCAACAAGTAATCTGGATGGATACGTAGGATACAGTGCTGAGAATGCCCCTGTTGATGAACCATATTACCCGACACAACAATCGTATCCGGATTACGGATTCGGGGGTTAAGTTTCTTAAGTGCAACAAGATAGTTCAAATAGATATACGGATGGTGGATACGGTGATGAGCCTCCTACTCCGGGCAATCCGTTTTGAATTAAGGAATGTATCACACTAATATTTGTATTATTGTTATAATAATAATTATTATTGTTAAAATTATAATTATAATTATTATTATTATTCTTAAATTATATAACTCTTGTTAATATTATAGTTATTATTATTGTTAAGATTATAATTAATATAATTATTGTTAAAATTATAATTATAGTTATTATTATTATTATTGTTAAAATTATATTGTTATTGTTAATATTAAAATTTGTATTGTTATATCATTTTTAATATTATTATTATTGTTAAAATTATAATAATTATTATTATTGTTAAAATTATAATTATTATTATTATTTTTGTTAAAATTATAATAATTATTATAATTATTGTTAAAATTATTATTATTATTATTATTATTATTATTAAAATTATAATTATTAATATTATTGTTAAAATTATATTGTTATTGATTAATATTAATATTTGTATTGTTGTTATAATTCTTAATATTATTATTATGCATTATTGTTAAATTATTATTGTTAATAACGTAACTATTGTTTAACGTTTCATGTCTTTATCCGATCAGCAGAATTAGGTACAAGCAATGGGAAAGGAGAATGGTTACGTTATTGTTACACGTCGATCGAAAAATGTTCGTGGTAGTACGTGGATGGTATGGCTTGTGTGTGACCGTGGTGGTGAGCACCATAGTAAAGCAACAGTTAGGAAAGGTGGCAGCAAAAAAATTGGTTGCCCATTCTCATTACTCGCTATGCAGGACGTGACGAATGACACTTGGGAGTTGGTAGTTGACAACTCGAAACATAACCACAAACCTGCGTAGAGTCTGTTGGACCACGCATTTGTGCGAAGATTTACTAAAGTCGAATACAAGCTGGTGGAGTAGCTAACTGCTCAAAACATGGAGCCCGTAACATATTTCAAACCCTAAGAAAGCAGTTTCCCGACAGGCTCCATGTTCAGAAAGACGTGCAAAATGCGGTACAAAAATTAGAGCGTCATATATGGACGGAAAGACTCCCATGTAGGCACTGGAAAGCTTGTTGCATGAGCACCGATTCATTTACGACACCCGACAAGAACCCAAAACAGATGTCGTAACCGAGTTTTTCTTTGTTCATCCTCATTCAATTACTATATGTCGTGCATTCCCGCACATGATGTTGATCGACGCGACGTACAAAACAAACATCTACAACATGCCATTTGTCCAGGTTGTGGGTTTGACGTCGACCAACAAGTCTTTTTGTATCGCACATGCCGTTATTTGCAAAGAACGAAGGGATAACTTTGTGTGGATGCTTGAGCGGATCATTGCATGAATGTATAATGTCGCGTGTGATAGTCATGGATAGAGACCTAGCCCTAATTAACGCATGTGCTAAAGTATTCCCGAACGCGTCTAGGTTTCTATGCCGGTTTCACATCGAACAAAATATATGTAAACATTGCAAGCAAGGGTTCAATAAAGTAGATTGGGAGAAATTTTTGTCTTACTGGCAGAGAGTGTGCGACTCTGCTTCAGAGCCCATTACTGGCGGGAGTGGTGTACGAGCGGTGACCTTTTTTTCCTTTATTGCCTCTTGTACAAGAGGCCGTGCGCTCTCGCATACGGGTTGGCGCAATACCTCGCCTCCTCATATCATCGACAGGAGCGCCGATTATTATACGGAGGAGCCTACGTCACTGTGATAGACCTTTCGTTTGGCTATCACCCGGAGAGTGATCCACGTATATGCATGGTGATATTACCGAAGCGGATGGGGATGAGCACCCTATCCGGAATGAAGATTATCAAACGGTTCCCACCTGAAGGGAAGCGTTTCAAGGGTGCGGACGGCCTGCCCTTCGTGCCGAAGCAGCTGCCGGCACAGTTCAAGCCAGTATATCCCCAGCCGTGCCGGTGGGGGTGCCGGAGCATGAGCCAGACATGTACATTCCGGAGCTACCATAGCCGCGTGGACCACCCGGGGCGCCTCAGTTTCCACGGCATGTTGGGCCCGGTCCTGCCCCCTCATACGCGGGGTATCAGCAGCTACGTCGCGACGTTCATAGGTTGATGTATGTGGTTGAGTGGACGGCTATGGAGTTGCAGGAGCGTCGACAGCGTGATGGGTTACCTCCACGACACTCCGTTTCGGCTGCAGCATGGCATCGACAGCAACAGGAGCAGCAGCAGGATCCACTACCATAGTATTTTATCTTTTGTTATGTATCTATTATTTAGTTATATTATATTTTGTTATGTATGTACAAACTTTTGTTGTATATATTATATTCAGTCGTATTCGTATTGAAACGGTATAGTATTTCAATTTAAACAGTATAGTATGTAAACGGTGTAACATATTCGAACAGTACTCGGGTATTTCAAAATATTCAACGCTATAATATTTTAACGTTATAGTATTTGAACCGCACCGATACTTGGAATAGTATTTTAATTTGATCGAAAAGTATTCTAAGGGTATAATATCTTCGGAGCGTACACGAGTATTTAAAAATAATTAACGGTATAATATTTAAACGTTTATAGTATTCAAACGACACTAGACTTGGTATAATAATTTATTTTAAACGATAACGATATTATATATTCGAACCTTATATACGTTTTTCAAAAAAAGTTAACGGTATACAATTTTAATGGTATAAAATTGACGGTTATATATTTTAAGCGATTTAACGTTGGAACCGGGTGAGAATTTATACAAAAAATACACCAAAATAACAAAACTAAGTTCTGACGGGTTATATACGTTACGTATAGCTCTATACGCAACGTATATAAACCCTTGTTGTTTGTGCCTATGATTGCTGATCAGCTCTAAAATTCATGCAATCTATACGTTGCGTATAGGTCTACACGCAGCGTAGGTACAGGTAGGGTTTGGTGTGCAAATAGGCATATTGGTGTGCCAATATGCACACCCTAAAAATAAATACTCGTACAGAGTTGTATAAATGAAAAATAGATACTTTAAAATAATAGACTACCATTCATCGTCGGTTATAGTTCGGGTGGTAACATAGTGGCATGGTGTTCACTTTCAATAATACTGATATCGCAATGTTGAAAAGAAAACATTGATACGGATTTAAATATTTTGAAAAAATTAACAAACACATCTTATTAGAGTACAATACGTTCAACATATGAAAAGTAAAAACAATAAAATATATACACGTACGAAGTTGTATAAAAAAATAGATACTTTAAAATAATAAATTACCATTCATCGTCGGTTTTAGTTCAGTTGGTATCATAGTGGCATGGTGTTCATTTTCAATAATACTTGTATCGCAATGTTGAAAAGAAAACATTGATGTGGATATAAATGTTTTGAAAAATTAACAAACACATGTTATTAGATAAAATAAAATAACTTGGTTGATGATTAAATATTTTTAAGAAAATACATAAATGTTGAATATAAAATTAAAAAGTAAATGAAACATTAAAATATTGGAAATGAGATCAATGCTCATGATCAATTTGAATTCATATGTATAATAAATAGATATGGTTGATAAAGCAATAGTAAACCTTTACCCATGTTTGATCATAATTAATTTGGTTTGTTAGGGACCAACACGGTACCACATATGTATAAGAAATAGATATGCGTAATAAAGCAATAGTGATACCTTTACAGATGTTCAATAATAATTAATTTGGTTTGTTAGGGTATCAACACGGTATCAAAAAGCACCCTAATTTGAATGCAACTCCGTTAAAAACAAAATTTATACTCGAATGTTAAGAAACGAAAAACTGTTTATAACATTTTTGAATTTATGAGTTCTTTGACTGCATTAATAATACCATAAATGCTTTAAGGACTTTTCAAGGTCTTATTAATCAACTAAAATAATAAAATAAAACTAATCATAACTAAAAAACAAACAATACCAATAAAACAATTATAAAACATTGTTCATGAGCAGATTCTTTATGAAGAAAATTTATACCTGAATCTTAAGAAACAAAAAAAGCGGTTATAACAAATTGAATTTATGAGTTCTTTGTTTGCATTAATGTTACCATAAATGTTTTAAGGACTTTTCAAGATTCGTCTTATTGATCTTTTAATCAATCAATTAAAAAAATATAATAAAAATAATCAAAACTAAAAAAATAAACAAAATCAATAAAACAATTATAAAACATTGTTCGTGAGCAGTTACTTTTAACATGTATAATTAATATATATATGTATATATATAGAAAAAATGTATTGTACAAAATGACTTAGTGTATGCTACGTACGCGATATGAAATCGCATGTTATAAAAAAGCACCGATGAAATCACATGTTGGAATGTCTGATGAAATCGCATGTTGGTTGGTTTGATGAAGTCGCATGGTATGGAAATCAGAGTCGTGTGTTACATTGAATTTGTACTAGATCGTACTGGGATGATCGAGTACATTCTGTACGATAAGCTATTTTGTACGTTAACTTGCCTCTATATATGTCTATAGGGGAGAGTTTAAATAAGAAGAAACTTTTTGTAAGAAGAAAAAAGAAGAGATATTAACCAATGAGAATGCTTTATTTTGCTTCATTTAATATTTGTGTATTTATTATTATTATTGTTAGGGTATATTGATAAACTTAAATAAATCATTAATTTGTAGTCTTCCTCTTTAATTAACTACATTAAATTTGTAACTTATTTTCAAAAAATATATATTTAAAAAATAATAATTTAGAATGTAGGATAAGTTACGAGATGTGTAGGACAAATTACGAGCTTGTATGATAAATTTCGATATGTGTAGGATAAATTTCAATATGTTTAGGATAAATTTAAAATGTGTAGGCTAAATTTGATGTGTGTAGGTAAAATTTTTTATTGTGGAGAATGTTAAAGATGATAATAAATGAGATGAGAGAAAAAGTATTTAGTGTTTTATAATTTTACTTTTTGTTCTTTTTCTTCTCAATTAAAATTTCTTCTTAAATGAACATCCCGTATATATATATATATATATATATATATATATAAGTGGTAATGATATGGAAATATAAGCATTTGTAATAATGTTTGTAGGGTTAGAAAAAAAATTAGTATGTATGTTTTGGGCATTTTCTGACATGCAAGTTGAGTTCACACTTTGTAAGACCCTCTCTATTACAAGATGAAAATTCTTGCAAAAGAAATTGTCACATCATCTTCTTATTCAATCTCTTACATCTTCTCTTTCTTCATTTAAGATTTCACTTACTTACAAATCTTATTCTTTATCTACAAATAGATGCACTTAGCCAAAAATATATCTATCTTCTCTCTCCTCCAACTCACCATTCATGTCCCAAATACAACTCAAATGCATTGTATTGAGTTTGATCCAAGTATATTTAGCGCTTTGCATTAATGATGGTTTAAATTTGCTTAACAATTGATCACATGTACCGCAAATCTGGTCCACCAAAAATAGGGGTGTAACAGGTTAAACCTTATATCTGTTATAAAATATATAAAAAGAAAGTGAACCGGCGACAATCGTTCATTATTTTCCGCGTTTAATATACAGTGGTAGATAAAGTAATGATAATTAACTTTTATTGCAAATTTATTTTGGTTTAGGCTTAAAAAGTTTGCTTCTTGATAGTAGATTAATTTGGATTCAGTCTTTTATAATTAGTTTTGTTTCAGTTTTTTACTAAAATGTATCTTTTTAAATAAACTAAATCTTTTATATTTAGTTTTGTTTCAGTTTTTTGCTAAAATGTATTTTTTTAAATAAATTAAATTTGAACTTTTTAAAACATAATGTGAACACAAATTGAAATGGCCACTACAAAACTAAGCTAAAAGGTAAAAAAAATTATCATAAAAGAGAGTAAATGAATTAGCTTTTTTCAATATCGTATTAAAAAACTATCATAAATCGTTAATTCACAAAGATACAGAAATATCTATCATAATATAAAATAAAAGTTAACTACAAACAACATTTATAAATAATCTTCGGGATTCATTTATGAACTTGCTAATACACAGATGGGTACGTTTATGAGTTGGACTCGCTCGTTTTCTGTCATCAAAGGTGGGATTTTGTGCCTGGTATTCATCTCCAACCCGTGTGGTCTTTTGTGGCTGCCCAAAAATGTTACCAACAGCAGAATCCTATTAAGATTGAAGCCACTCAACTCGTTTATCAACATCTTTATCCATCTATTTACAGCCAAACATATAAACAGACAACGTTGTTAGCTTCATGTTTCAATCAAAACACAGTTGCAGCTGTTGTGATTCATTTGTGTGAGACAAACTTCATCTACTTTTTGAAAGTTACCTGTGACGCTATTGTCTTCCGAAATTCCATAAACAGTCAACGATTGTTCTTCAACACCCTGCATGATGATACCCATTCTAAGTCATGAAATAAAACCAGAAACAGTTTTGATCACAATACGATTACTCCTAAATAGATAAAAAGAAAGTATGTAAGATCAGAAACCACTCACCGATGATTTTGGCATATCGGGAGGCCTGACTTGATCAATCACTGATGAAAAAGAAGCAGCCATCAGTTATAGTATGACGGCTGTGTGAATATTATAAAATCTGACAAACGAATAAGAGGGATGGTAGGGTTTTATAGGCCAGTTACCCTAGAAATTTTACAATTCTAACCCTAACATTTTTTCGTTCTATCCCTCCCTTTATTCCATTTGTTTAATTCTACAAATAAATTATCATATTAGATCAAATTAGATCATATAATATTAGACATATTACATCACATTACATTATACAATGTTCTCTTCAAATAAATGTTACATAATAAGAAACATTAAGAATTACACTACTGGAAAGCTCATAATTATTGACTAACTATCACCAACAAATGGATGCGTTGATACGTAGCAATGGAAACGACCAAAATGCAAACAGCAAAAATTAAATCAACAGATAAGGTCTTATAATTGGGTAACCTTACAAAGATTTAGAATTCTAACCCAACATTTTTTTTCATTCTACCCCTCCCTTAATTTACTCCCATTTGTTTATTTCTACCAATCCTATTGTTCAAATCTTAAAGTAGTATTTTTATGTCCTATTTTTTTTCACCTTATTGTCTTTCTGTAGGCGAATAAAACATCCTGCAAGTACTTTTGGCAAATCAAGTTTCATTACGGATCTTCTTGTTGAGTGGTAGCCCTATGACTTTCCAATTGGGAGGTTATGAATTCGAGTCTTGCCTGAGACAAATATTACATCATATTAGATCATATCATATTACATCACATTACATTATTCAATGTTGGCTTCAAATAAGTGTACATAAAATTTAGGAAACACTAAGAATTACACTACTAGAGAGCTCATAATTATTGACTAACTATCACCAACAAATGGATGCCTTGATACGTAGCAACGGAAACGACAATAATGCATACAACAAAAATTAAATCAACAGATATCATATGGATAGTTTAACCAAAACTCATGAATTTTGTAATATCGCTGAGGTAGTCCCATGCTATTTAGCGATAGATAGCAAGGGAATCTTGCAAGTATTGGTCCTTAACTTATGTGACATTAAGTTCTTAATTTTCTCATCCATTAGAAAATGTGAGGACATGATCCACTTGACATATTTTGGTCTCAAATTTTCCTTGTGGGTAAATTTAAGACACTAGTATCCATTGTAGTCCAAAGTATGGATATTCCACAATTCTCAATTAAAAAGATAACTAGAAAGTTCCTTAGCAGGATATCACATTACATTAATTCTTTATTTCTATAATTATGTTAACAAGCAATTAATTGGTTATTTGGATCTTCCTTTTTTTTCAATGTGATGGTAAAATTTTCATAAAGAAAGGTGCTGATATCATTCGTATATATGTTAAAATCAATTATCTTGATTAATTTTCATGTGTTAATATAATTCAAAAGTGCTACTTTTATGTATGTATTGTTTTAGTATGTGCTAATTAACTTTTTTAAGTGCTAGGATCTATTCCTATGATTTGTAGGATAAATATGGTTTTCAAGTGCTAGGATCTGTTCTTACATGTTCTGATAACTCCTTGTTAACAACATAAAGAAATAGGTTAACAACATAGTGTGAGTTTCTATATACCAATTATTCTTGACAAGTTTCTTTCTTTGAACTTTTGCAGCGCTTAGGCGTGTTTGGTAGGGTGTATGGAAGTGGGTAAGTAATTCACTGTGTGCAATATAATAACATATTCCTACCCTAGTAACACATTTAGTTTCCTTCTATAAGTTCAAATTCTCGTGTAAACAAAGTATTTCAACCAAAAAAACAACTTAGAGTTAATACCAGAATTTCATATTGTTTGTGATTTTCAACATCCTTGTAAGTAAAGAAGCTATATAATTGTTAAAAACAACAATGAATATAGTTTATAAGTCAATTAAATTCCTATAAACGAGCTTTGAAGAAAAATGTTCTATAGTTCCTGCGGACTACAATAAGCCAAGAGGCTTTCCTCGACTGCAATACTTCATACACATTTGTTTACATATCCTTTAATGCTAAGCACACCATTGATTTTATAAAATTTGATAGAGACGTGATGAATACAAAACTAATTAATACATTCCCTAAAGAAATATGTAACAATAGTGTGTGTTTCTTTATATTTTTCTTGAAGGATGTCCTTTTTTCGATGTTTTGAAGCACTAAGAAGTGTTTGGTAGGGTTTACAAGAGTTGTAAACTAATTTATGGAGTGTGATATAATAACATATTCTTACCCTAATATCACATTTAGTTACCTTTATAAGTGAAAATTCTCATATGGAAACAACGTGTTTCAATCGAAAATAACAACTTAAAGTTAATACCAAAATGTTCAATTGTTTCTCATAGTATTGGTCATCTTTAACATCTTTGAATACGAAGAAGCTACATAAATGATAGAAGTAGTGAATATATTATATAATTCAATATTACATTCTTATAAGTCAAAGCAAGTGAGGCTTTCCTCGGCTCCTTTTTGTTCTTCCTGAGTGAGCGATTGGGAAAAATTATATTTATTCTAAACCCTAGCTAATGAAAATGTTAAAAATGAATACCAAGAAGCTATATAAATGATAGAAGTAGTGAATATACTATATAATTCAATATTACATTCTTATAAGTCAAAGCAAGTGAGGCTTTCCTCGGCTCCTTTTTGTTCTTCCAGAGTGATTGACAAAACATTACATTTATTTTAATATTGAAACCCTAGCTAATGAAAATGTTAAAAATGAATTTGAAGACTCTTGGAAACTAAACGGTAATCATGTGCGAAACACCAACATAAGTGGAGGGAAATGACTTCAAGGAGTTCTATTATCATTGATAATCAAGGGCATAATTCTCAAATATATGAAGGTGTTTTGGCATAACTTCCATAAAGAGCGGAGCAAAATCAATAAATATTTTCGACATTTTTGTAGGAACCTATATGGAGCTTTTTAAATTCGTTTTTTTTAGATTTTGAAGAGTTTAGGTGTATGATAAGGTGTAGGAAAATGTGAAAGTAATTCATTGACTGGAAAAGGATAACATATTCTTACCCTAATAACATGTTTAGTTTCTTTTAATAAGTGGAAATGCTAGGGGAACCAAAGTATTTCAACCAAAAGAGCCACAACTTAGAGTTAATACCAAAATCTTCATTTGTTTCTTATAGTGTTTGTCATCTTTAATATCCTTTAAAATCAAGAGGCTTAATCTTTAGTGATAAAAATGGTGATAAACTATAAGTCAATTACATACCTACAAGCCGAGCTTGAAAGAAAGTTGTATAATTAGGTCGGCCATCACTAAAGCACTAAGCTGGGAGGCATTCCTTCATTACTTATGTACTCTAGAAACTGATAAAGAGATCACCATACACATTTGTTTACATATCTTCTGTTGTTAATGATACATATTTTATGTCAAACATAGCACTGGTTTTGTAGAATTTTATATATATGTGATGAACTACAAACTAATTAGTACAACATTGTTTCAATAATAACTTATCGGTAGTGTGAGTTTCTATATAGCAATTATTCTTGAAGAGTTACTTTCTTTGACCTTTTGCAACGCCTAGGAGTGTTTGGTAGGGTGTATGGAAGTGGATAAGTAATTCGCCGCATGCAACATAATAACATATTCCTACCCTAATAACACATTTAGTTTCTTTATAAGTGGAAATTCTCGTGTAGGGAGAGTATTCAACCAAAACAACTGGGAGTAAATACCAAATTTTATAGTGTTTATCCTCTTCAACATCCTTGTAAGTAAAGAAGCTATACAATTGGTAAAAACAACGGTGAATATACTCTATGAGTCAATTAAATTCCTATAAAACGAGCTTTGAAAAATGTTCTACAGTTCTTCCGGAATTCAATAAGCCAAGATGCTTTCCTGGACTGGACAACTTTTTTTTCTTCTTTAGGCGATTGAGAAAGAATACTCCATACACATTTGTTCACATATCCATTAATACTAAGCGCACCGTTGATTTTATAAGATTTGATAGTGAGGTCATTAACTACAAAACTAATTAATACATTCATAAAGAAATAACATAATAATACTGTGAGTTTCTTTATATTTTTCTTGATGGATTTCCTTTCTTTGATGTTTTGAAGCATTAAGAAGTGTTTGGTAGGGTGTACGAGAATGATGAACTAATTTTCAAGTGCAACATAATAACATATTCTTACCCTAATAACACATTTGATTACCTTTATAAGCATAAATTCTCATCGAAATAAGTGTTTCAACCAAAAATAACAACTTAAAGTTAATACCAAAATCTTCAATTGTTTTTCATAGTGTTAATCATCTTCAACATCCAATACCAAGAAGCTATATAAATGATAGAAGTAGTTAATATACTATATCAATCAATTACATTCTTAAAGTTGGAAGTAAGTGAGGCTTTCCTTCGATCCACAATCGTGTGTATCCTTGTCGCCAAAATGACAAGGTTGTAAATAGATTACTTAAAAATACCACAAAAATGGGCGATGCGTTAATCCAATAGCGCTATAGTTGTTAAGATGAGCTTGCAAAGTTAATGAGCAAATAATACACAAGAATGAGTATAGCATGTATAAACAAAGAGTATGACAAGTATCATGTTTTAATGGATAGAGTGATTATGTAAATATGATTTAACGTGTGTATGTGATTTGTAATATAATTTACGTGTTTCACCCAAAGTGTGTTAAAGGAAACAGGATCGGGTATACTCACAGTTTGCAAAGCTTTCCACAAACGTGAGTTGATTTAGTCTTGATGGGAACACCGAAGTTACCCTACTTTTGGGAAACAAAGGCGTGTGAGTCAATGGAGGTCGATTATTAGTTAGAGTCTCAAATTAATATAAAATTATGGAATTAATACAAAAGTATTATGTGGGACACCAAGTTCATGTGTCTTTCATGGGCACAATTTCACCTACTGAAAGTTCAATTAAGGAATTTTAACTTAAGATAATATTTTCCATAACTCTTAGCCTCTAACTATGAATTGGTTAGTGTTGGGTGTTCAGTTTTAGAATTATATTTTAGTTATATATTACGTGTTATAATTATATTAATTTTTACTATAATGTTTTATTATTACATGTTATGACAACTCTTTGTTGATATTTTTATTTGCATACGTCTGTTTGTTTGTTAATTTGTGGTAAAATTTACAATTTATACACTATTGTCTAACTTAGATAATTTATCTCATTAATTTACACATTAACCTATAATAATAATGCTATAAATAATACACTTGTTTTACATGTTAAATCATGATTGAGAAGTGATGATCCAAAAAGGTAATTAGTAAAACATCACTAAAAAGTAGGTTAACAACAATGTAAGTTTCTATATAGAAAATTGTCTTGAATTAGTTCCTTTTTTAAGATTTTTAAGAGTTTTCTTTTAACAGCTTTAATTTTTGTCCCGATCAGAATTTGAACCCTCACCATAAAAGGCAAAGCTTTGTCTAACACCTTGATATCATTAGGTAAAAGCTCTTTGGTAGATTTTAAAGAGCTTAGGTGTGTTTGATAGGGAGTACGAGAACACGAAAGTAATTCATCTATGTGCAACAAAATAACATATTGTTACCCTAATAACATGTGTTAGTTTCCTTTTACAAGTAGAAATTCTGGTGGAACCAAAGTATTTCAACCAAAAGAGCCGCAACATGATCACAAAATTTTCAATTGTTTCTCATAGTTTTTGTCATCTTCAATATCCTTGAAATTCAAGAAGCTAGATCTATAGTTGATAAAAATGGTGATAAACTAGATAAGTCAATTGCATTCCTACAAGCTGATCCACTATGAAAGCTGTATAATTATTCTGGCAAGTTAAGTGGCTTTTCTCAACTACTTTTCTACTTCCTTAGGCGATTGAGAAAGAGATCTCCATACACATTTGCTTTAATGTAATGACACATCTTTTATGTCAAGCATAGCATTGGTTTTATTGAAATTTATAAAGAAGTGAACGATAAAACTAATTAGTGCAACATTGCTAAAGAAGTAACGTAACAATAGTGTGAGTTTTTGTATAGCATTTTTTTCTTTAGGGAGTTCCTTTCTTTGAAGTTTTGCAACGCTTATGAGTGCTCAGTGGGGTGTACAAATATGGGAAAGTAATTCAGCGCATGCAACATAATAACATATTCTTACCTTAATAACACATTTAGTTTCCTTTTATAAGTGCAAATCTCGTGTAAACAAATTATTTCAACCAAAAAATCAACTTAAAGATAATACTAAAATCTTCAATTGTTTCTCATAGTGTTTGTCATCTTCTAACATCTCTGTAAATCATGAAGCTATATAATTGGTAGAAAAAACCGTGAATATACTTTATAAGTCTATTAAATATAATACCAAAATCTTCAATTGTTTCTCATAGTATTTGTCATCTTCAACATCCTTGAATACCAAGAAGCTATAGAAATGATAGAAGTAATGAATATACTATATAATTGAATTACATTCTTATAAGTCGAAGTAAGTGAGGCTTTCCTCGGGCCCTTTTTGTTCTTCCTGAGGCGATTGAAAACATCAAAAATTTTCATTTTATGTACAAGCATTTAGCATAATGTACAAGTACTCAAAAAGACAGAAATACCCCTTTAAGTTAACAAAAAAAGTCATGAATACCCATGAATTAACGTAGAAAAATGGATATAGTTAACGAGCCGGATGAAAATGGCAAGATTTCAAACATTTTGGATCCAGATACGGAAAAACAAACTTATGGATGAAAGTCTCAAAACTGCATGGACGAAAATGACAATAATATATAAATTATATATTTACCACAAATTAACAAACAAACAAAAAGATGTATGTAAATAAAAAATTAATAAAAAGTTATCACAACATATAATAATAATATATTATAGTAGAATTGAATATGATATAATGCAATATAATTGATGTATTAGTTTGACTAACATTATTTGTTGAATCATAGTGCTTAGTTTCGGTTATGTGACTCTCATTTGAATCCCACAATACTCATTAGTGTGTAACTTCTTGCTTAATTTTTGCAATGTGGTATCATGCTAGTTTTTGGTTATGATCTTTTATTGTTTTGTATTTTGGTCATTGATGTTGCTAAATTTTAGTGTAATTCTTAATGCTTCTTAATTTTCTATTGATTTTATTTGAAGCCAACATTGTATATAATGTGAGATATCATCTCATAAGCTATGATATGGTATCATATAATGTGTATAAAATGTGTATAATATAATGTAATATGATATGATCTAATATGATGTTATATGATATGATATACTATAATATGATGTAATATAATATGATCAGACGTGTTGATAAGATATGATGTGATGTAATAATATTATATCATGCAATTTTCTAATATTTTTTATATAAAATGTCAATACATAGATATCTCATGGATACTTATGAAATATACAAGAAATTAAATGTTTATCTTTTTGCCACTATAAATAGAGGCAATATGCTTCCTACTAAAATACATATCTCTCAAAGGTAATCCCCTCTCTCTCTCTCTCTCAAAGTTCTACAAAACTCTTCACTTATTTGAGAACTTTTGTAATTACCAATCAATTCATGGTGTTCCTTAGAAGATACCCGTTTTGAAAAGTTTTAATCCTACAAAGCATTTAATGTTTTTTTTCATATCTAAACATTGTCCCAATAAGTCATACATTCCAACTGATGCGTGTTAAAAAAAACAATTAGTTAATATTTATATAAGGCAAAGAATTTAAACAAATAAAGATTGTATGGAGTTTATGTTATGTCTATATATCATCTGTTAGGATTTATAAGATTCCACGGGCTATTAGCTTTTTCTTTGTAATACAGATTTTGTTAGATATTATGTTCTCTTTCGAAGTAAATTTACAGATTTGACCACTAATGGAAATGTTTTCAATTTTAATTAATAATACTACGTCATGCTACTTCAACATACATGCTATGCCAAATGGTTTCACAAAGGTACAATCATGTATATTGCATAGTTATGTCTAACTGTGATATAATTTGTAACAAATATGTGTAGGTTATGTGGATTGAACATATAGAATATGACGAAGAACTGAGCCCATAACTATCGTCGGTTAACTAGATGAGGTGTGGGCTTTGGTGCACAAATATGGATTAGTGCACTTTTGCGGAAATGTAAATGCATACGAGCCACCATGTCGTCACCCGGACAAAACAACCATTTGTTTGTAAGTACAATAAGATGCTTAAAAGACGTAGCATGCATGAGGGGCATGTTTTGTGCTACAGTTTGTTTAACTGGTGGGAACAATGGAATTTGCATGCGGATCCACCGGGATGGCCAAGGATCATGGCACGCAAGTAGTCTGTTTTCATGAACCATCAGGAGTAATCATGAGTGCCACCCATTTGGTCTGGGTAGGAGCAAATCTTCGACACTTGTTTAGTATGCTGCTGATAAAAGAATTGAGGAGCATGTGGGACTTGATATGCTATACGTTTGCTACTCGGGACATGTTTTGTTTCCCATTGAGCCAAGATGAAGCCAACTTCAAATGCATATCTCAAAGTTTCTCCCATCTTTCTACAAGTTCTACAATACACCTTCACATATTTGAGAACTCTGGTAATTTCCCCTCCATTTAGAGTATGCTTCATCTTGGCTCAATGGGAAACAAGACATGTCCTGAGCAGCAAATGTATGGCATATTAACTCCCACACCTTCCTCCATTTTTATTTTATCAGCAACATACTACAGAAGTGTGGAAGACTTGCTCCTACCCAGACCAAATGGGTGGCACTCATGATCATGATCCTTGGCAATGGTGGATCCGCATGCAAATTCCATTGTTCCCACCAGTCAAACAAACAGTAGTATAAAACATGCAACTCATGCATTGTTGACGTGTGTACGGGTGTCTATAATTTTTTGTATATTTTTTAGCACTTTTTACTCGCGAATCATGCTTTAAATTTATAAAACACGATATAAGACTATCACTCTACACACGTTAGGGCAAGTGCACCCATCATGAACATAGTATAGTGATGATAAGATAGCGAGGTCGTCCAAGGACACAAGAGTTTTTAATACCGGGCTTATCGTTAACGTCTAATGTAACCAAATTTTGATAAAAGGTTTGAATGATAAAATAAAAAATAACATAAAAATAAAAATAAAACAAAGATAAATATAAGAACAAATAGACAAGATATAATCACATGGTTTCGACTCCTCTTTTATATTTCCTTTGATGATTTCCGCACTTTGGGTTTTTTTAAGAGATCATCTTTAGATTATAGTAGTAGGCCCCCTTCCAGGTAGCATTACCCTCCACCTATTGGTCTGAGTTAGCAGGATTACAGTCCCGCAAGGTCAAATATTGAAAGATAATTAAGTAAATTATTAATGAAAAATATGGTAGGCCCCATTCCAAGTAGCGTTACCCTCGGCCATATTGGTCTGAGTCAGGAGGGATCTATGAGGGGTTCAAGCCGTTCTTATTTCCCCCGATTTGATGCTATCTGCCTCAAGAGAAGTCCTAATAAGCTTGAACCAAGTCATCGAAGGATTTATACACTGAACAAGACAAGAACTTTACCCAAACACCCTTCTAACCCCCTTCCAGGTAGTTAACGAGCTTTATATAGACCGTAAAGACACGAATGAATGAATCAACAAGACATGAATAAATTTTTAAAGAAAATTCACTTTCAACATAAAAAATTAGTTATTAAAGTCATTAATACATACCCAATTAAAAGGTTGCCAAAGGATGGAAATCAAAAGTAAAACATAAAAGATTCGTTTTCAACAAGCGATGTAAGAGATTTAGCAAAGCATGGTCTTTGTTTGACAAGAACTCTTACTATCAATCTTGGATCCCCAGTATACCACACACTCTAAAAGATGAAAGATGGATGATAGTGGTGGGTGTTGGTCTTATAGTGGTGGAGGATTGATGGCAAGTGTGAGAAAAGTGTGTTGCCAAGGGATGCCTTTCTCCAAATCCAAGCACTCCTATTTATAGCTGAAAACAGGAGGTTATCACAGTCCCGTGTCCGCCTGGCGCTGCCCCTAGGTGGACTTTTTTCTCCATTCATTAACTGCAGATGTCAGGTCTGTGTACTAACACGCCCCGTGGTGACAGAGCACGGCCCAGTGGTCAATGTACTTGTTGTACTATCCCAGATTTTGTGAATCTTATAGTTGACCACGGCCCGTGTTGATGTGGCACGACCCCGTGTGTAACAACCCGCTTTTTCGCAGCTCGTTACTCTCGTTACGCCTAGCACCAGAGATTCGGATCATAATGTAAACTATATCGCTTACTACGCTACATCGCATATTTTCGCACTACATCGCTTATTTCAATAAACTACATCGCACCTCACAACGCTTACGCTCTCGCGAAATACTATAAACTTTGCGTGATGTTTCCAAGACTATCTTCTCGCTTAAACAACAACACCACTCTCGCAAGACTTGGGAACTGAGACGCCTACTATCTCGCTTAGTTATTTTATTTAATTAAATTTAAACGCTTAATGATTCGTCAAAACTTTCAGCGCACTTAACCTAACTAAGCGAAGCCTAAAAAAATTCGCACGAAAATTCGAAAATATGAATTTTCGTACGAAAATGCTGTTTTTCGTGCGAAAACGACGTGTTTTGGCTCGAAAATGGCATTTTTCGCACGAAAATTGCTATTTTTGCACAAAATTTTCACCATACTACCTCCACTCATCTCCGCCTATAAATACAACACTCCGCATTCAGTTCTAACTTGCTGCCTTTCCACACCAAAACGCTCTCTAGCTCGTTTACTCTGTTCCAAGTAAGAAGACTACGTTTTTCATAAAAATCACAATGTTTCTACAACGATTTTGCACGAGATTATCTTCGATTTCATCTAAACTTCTCTGTTTTACGAAAACCTTCAGCTTTTTCATGAACCTTTCCGATTTTCTTAAGGATTTAGCACTTAACCCAACATGTTTGAGTTAGCCTTGGCTTCTCAGACCCGAAACCTTGTTGTTTCAAACTCACCAAGTGTTTATCCTAACAAACTGTTTATAAATCGATTTTCACATCAAAACAGACAACAACCGACTAAGGTTTCGTTCACTGAATAGTGGGCCGAGGCACTGTCAAAACCGTCACGAAAAGGACTCGAAAATACATCTGTTTCAGACGAAATCTCAGTCCCGAACGCACCGAGACGCAAGTCTCGAACGCATCGAAACGCAAGAACAGTCACTTGTGCGATCTAGACTGGCTCGCGTGAACCATACTTGGTTCACATTGTCCAGTCCGAGTTCATACAAGAGACTCACTCGCTCAAAAGACCTCTCCGATGTTAGGTTGATCAGTAACCAACACTCGATTTCCCGAAGAATGACGAAAACCACCAAAATTTTTGCACGAAATTTTCGTAAGAAAATTTTGCAAGTTGAAACACCAAAATTTTTTGCACGAAATTTTCGTAAGAAAATTTCAAAAGTTGTATCAACAAAATTTTTGCACGAAATTTTGGTAAGAAAATTTCGTAAGTTGAATAACCATAATTTTAGCACGAACTTTTCGCACGAAAATTTCACCAAGATTTTCACACGAAAATTTCATCAAAATTTTTGCACGAAATTTCGCAAGTTGAATCACCAAATTTTTGCACGAAATTTTCGTATGAAAATTTCGCAAGTTGAATCACCAGACATTTTAGCACGAAAATTTCATCAATTTTTTCACAAGAAATTACGAAAATTTTTGCACGAAAACTAATTTCGTACGAAAATATATGTTTCCCTCACACTGACTATCTGTTTCAACTGTTTCAACACTCTGGAAGACTGATACAATTTCGTCTCTACGTGCAGGCTAAACCGACACTCTCCTCACCTCTCATCAACTGTCGATGTTCACTCTTACGCACCCACTGTGAGTATACTTAACCCCTTTTCGCTTTAACGCACTTTTTGGGTGTAACATACGTTCATATCAAAGTAAACTGATTTATCACACGCGAATATCTGTTATACATATTTATACTTGATGCTAGAAACATATATACTAGGTTCGTTAACTCCACCTTAGCTAGTATGGTACTATAGTTTGGCTAACACCCGACAGGGTCTAGCTAGGAAGGACACATCGCGCTTACCAGCCTTCTCGAGAGCTTAGCATGTGAAATTTGTCTTGTTTAGTTTATATGTTATGTGAATCATGTTTATGTACGTGGAAATTCGCGACGTTTTTCTCTACTATGCTATTATATCAAAACATGTATGCTCGCCAATACATTTTTGTATTGACATTATTTTAACGTATGTTGCAGGTTAAATGCAGGTTATCTCGAATCAAGATTAGGACTCTCTAGAAACCAACTAAATAAATATAGGTTGTCGGACTTATTAGTTTGAGAGATTGTGTAATTCGTGACGACTGTTATGGGATATTTGTTAATTGTATGGGAAATTGAACTTTTTAAATATTGTCATTAAATAGTTGTTGTGGATTCTCTTGAGCAATCTGGTTCGCCTAGTGTCGCGCCCCTATGATTCCGCCATCGGTTGGGGTGTGACACCGTGTTAGTTGTATTTTACTGTTTGTCTTCATCTGCAGAGAATCTTTATTGGGCACGACCCCATGCCTGGCGGGCACAGCATCGTGCCAGGGCTTCTGTCTTCTTTATTTTGTTATCTTGGATGTGTATCGGGGGTTCGGCAAGTTGCGCCAATCCTTCTTTATTGTATTTTGTGTTTGTTTTTACGGTTAATTTGTTCCTTTTGTTTGTTTAAGCTCTTTTGATCATGTAAATTAAAAGTAAACAAAGAAACATGCTTTTTCCAACATTAGTACTAGAAAATGGTTGTTTTTATGCCTTGTTTGATGTAATTTATATGTTTCATTTCGCGTACATTAAATACCCCCTCACTTGAATCTTTGCTTGTCCTCAAGCGTTTACACACCCAAATGGAATTGGTAGAAGAGAAGTTTTGGGCTTATCTTTAGAGTGTCGGGATCCAAGTTCTAAATTTATTTTGTTTTTATTTCATTTACAATCTTATTGTCATGATCTATTTAAAACACATTTTAATGAAAATTATTTATTTTGGGCATAACATGCCTTTAAAAAATTCTATTTAGTTATATACAAATTTACATACCTCGCAAGTGGTCACTCAACTCTTGGCAGAAGATGTTTAAGTGAAAACACTCGGACCCAATGTGATGCTTACGCCTACCATAGGCTTGACAATTATCAAACCTCTTCCTTTTACGTTTAATCCTTGTAAATATAAAGAGGACTTCAAAGGGTAGGTTTTGGCTATGGGTAGGTAATTTTTGGTTAAAAATTGGTGAAAAGTATAAAAAGTGTCAGTTTTTAGAATTCTTTTGGTGGCTTAGAAAAAAAAACTTTAGTTAATGCTTTTTTTTAACCAAAGTTGAAACTAAGCCATACTTTCTAATTTTATAACCAAACTTTTTTTACGAAAAATAAGGGGTGTGAAAATAAAAGGTTCTGTGGATATGGGTGGTTGCTTTTTGCAAAAGTTTGTATTTTTGCGATTTTTGAAATGAAAGGGTTAAGACTCGAAGAGGTTTACTAGGGGATGTTTTTGGTAAGGGATAAAAGAGAGAGAGAATGGTTTAGAATGAAAAATGAGTTATGGTCGTAATGCCTACATCATTTACTTACTTGGATTTGTGTCGATAAGGATTTGGAACGTATTGCTTTGCCAAGTTCTAGATTTGTAAGAACCAATCCGGCTATTCACACAAGAAACGAAAAATCGAGCAATTAGTAAAGATATGTATTTGTATGCTCAGTAACGGCTCAAAACTCACTTTTTTGTGGGAAAAGGGGTTATAATGCAAAAATGTATATACAATAAAATTTTACAAAAAAATTATTATGCCCGTTTTTATAATTTTCTTAATCGGTTCTTTTTTTCATGACGCTATCAGTTGTAAATTAGAAAAACATAATTTTTAGAGCTTATTTTTCCCAAACTACACCAAGATAAGTAAAAAAAATGAAAATTTTTGGAAAAATATTTGTGGCGATTAGCAGTTTTCGAAGGCAAGTTTTGTGTATGGCTTGTTTTTAGGACAAAAGATTTAAGGTTTTAACATCCTCCCATACTTAAAATACACATTGTCCTCAATATGTCCCAAAAAGGATTTGTTTTGATTAAATGTACAAAGAGTGGGTTAAAACAACAAAAATTAAGGTTACTGGGCATTGAGCACGACCCCGTAGCCGCCTGGCAAGGCCCCGTGGCCAAACTGTCAGTAACGAATTGAAAACATAAACTTACAGTGGGGAGGACACTGGGGCGTGCCGAGTGGGCACGATCCTTGTCTCCTTGTCTGCAGAAATTTTTTGCATCAGACTTATGGGCATGGGGGCATGCCTATTGAGCACGGCCCCGTGCTGCAGACTCTAATTTGCAGTTTTTGAAGCGGGATGCTCTGTTTTACGTGCATGGGGTCCCTTTTTCTCATTTTTTCATCAAATTCCACCATACACCACCATTTTATTTTGTGCTTCATTCCTACAAACGAAAAACTTAAGACAATATACATTAAATTTAAACTACATTTTATACTATTTTAGCTAAGGATAGTTCCATGAACTGCCTTCATGGTGTGCCACATTTATTTAAGGGTCCTTAACTAGACCCAAAGTCGGTCAGATGTTATCTGAGCGGGATGGGTTGCATCCCGAGTTGCATCGTTGGAGGGCGTAGTCTAGGCTCGGGTCTATTCCCTTGATGTAGTTGACTGGATCATCCTCTGGTTGTTGTCCGACTTCAAACTTGATGTCCATATTACCAACCCTCAATGTTAATGTCCCATCACTCATATCCACCATAGCTCGTGCGGTGGCAAGAAAATGTCTTCCTAATATGAGTGGGATTTCAGTGTCTTCTTCCATGTCTAGGATTCTGAAGTCAGCTGGAAAAACAAATTCCCCAACTTTTACCAATAAATTTTCTATGACGCCTTGAGGGTATTTTACTGATCTATCTGCAAGTTGGATGCTCATTCTTGTCGGAATTGGTTTGCCTATCCCAAGTCGATTGAACTCAGAGGCGGGCATTAGATTAATGTTAGCCCTTAAATCGGCCAGTGCATTGCTGATTGATGATTCACCAATGGATCAAGGAATGGTGAAGCTTCCGGGATCAATCTTCTTTGGGGGGAGCTTGTTAAGGAGTGCAACCGAACACTCTTCACTTAACTTGACTTGTTGAATGGACTCAATTTTTCTTTTGTGAGTGAGGAAGTCTCTCATGAGTTTTTAGTATTTTGGCATTTAAGTGAGGACTTCCACAAAAGGGAGATTGATGTGAAGTTGTTTAAGCAAGCTTACAAACTTAGTGAATTATTCGTTAGTCATTTGTCGTAGTAAACAACCAGGGTAAGGGACCAGTGGTGGTTTGGTTGTTTTGCAGTTTTGGGGTTGAGTGTTTTCTTGGTTATTGTGGGTATGTACTTTTGTAGGGAGTGAATTAGGTTGTTGTGGGGTTGGTTCAGGTTCGGGTCCTACCTTCCCGTTTCTTAGGTTGATTACGTTTACTTGGACTTTTGGGTTTGATTTTGTTTTACTAGGTAAAGCTCCTTGTGGTCTCCCGAAGAAATTTTGGGCAAGTTGGCTTACTTGTTTTTCAATATTTTGTATGCCGGCGCGTTGGTTCCTAATTTCGGCTTCGGTTTGTAGGAACCTTTCCAAGTAGTTTTTATTGGATTCGGAGAAGAGACGAGTAATGAGATCCTCAAGCCTTTCTCTTCCTCCTTGTTGTTGTGGTTGGAAGCTTTGTTGCTCGTTTCGGGGTTGTTGAAAGCTGGATCGTTGGTTTTGGTTTTGTTGGTTACTACCCCCCGAATCCCTCCAACCAAAGTTGGATTGATTTCGCCATTCGGGGTTGAAAGTGTTATTTTGAATGCCTGGTGGACGAGGGCGATTGTTAAGGTAGTTTACCATTTATGTCTGATTTTCCCCATCTGTCATACAACTCCAATTTTCGTGTGGCCCACCACACCCTTCACAAGCCATAACCAAAACGTTTTTTGATAATTCCATTTTTTTGTAGAAAGAGCTTCGATTTCGGCTTGTAAAGAAGTGCTTTCGTCCACTTTATGGGCTCCCGGGGCTATGGATTTTGAGCCTCGAGGGGTGTGCCATTGAAAACTGTTTTGAGCAATTTCTTCGATTTGGTTATAAATTTCGGTGGGACAACGATTACCAAGGAGGCCCCGAGAGTTAGGGTCAAGGATCTGTCTTGTGTGTGGCAAAATTCCATTATAGAATGTGGAAACTGTTGCCACACTTCTAAATCGTGATGAGGTCATTTTCTTAACAACTTCTTGAACTTTTCCCAAGTTTCATATAAAGATTCCCCGTCCTCTTGAGAGTATGAATTGATTTCAGTCTTAATTTAGCCGTTTTAGCGGGAGGGAAATATTTGTATAGAAACTTTTGGACAAGTTCATAACAAGTGTGGACAGACCCACTTGGGAGGGTATTGAGCCAGGCCTTGGCTCGGTCTTTTAGTGAAAATGGGAACATACGGAGCCAGATAGCATCGTTGGAGGCTCCGTTGATCCGGAAGGTGTCACATATTTCCAAAAAAATTGGTAATACGGAAATGGGGATCTTCGTCAGGTAGGCCATGGAAGGTGGCGGAATTTTGGAGCATTTGAAGTAGATAGGGTCGAAACTCAAAGTTGTTAGCATCGATATTTGGTGGGTTAATAGCGGCTCCATGATTACCGACCGTAGGCCGTAAGTAATCCATTAAAGTACGTTGATCCGCCATGGGAAGGTCTTGTTCCGAGGCTTTTTGTTGATTTTTAGCTTTCATTCTTTTTCGAAAAAGCGCTCGGGTTCCTTTAATGGTTCTTTTATGTCATTGGCATAGCTAGAGCTCATGCACCAGGCTGAGTTTGCGAGCTTCATGACTAAGTCTCGATTCCTGCGATTAAAAACACAAATTTTTTTTGATCAAAAGGTTCAACACCTCCCCGTGTTAAGTGAACATAGTTTTCTATTTTCTGGATCCCCAGCTACTGTGAGTAGCGCACGACCCCGTGTTTGCACCACCACGGCCCCGTGTCTTTCCTTCTATAACTTCAGAAGATGAAATCTTTTGTTTTAAGGCTTGGGCACGAACCGTGTCTGATCAGGCACGGCCCCGTGCTGTAGTCTGCAGAAAAGTGTAGAAAATGAACAAACAAATAAAAATAAAAATAAAAGTAAAATTTGATTAGGTCGTTAATTGTAAGCTTTCTTAAAATTCTTGTCCCCGGCAACGGTGCCAAAAACTTGACGTGTGTGCGGGTGTCTATAATTTTTGGTATATTTTTTAGCACTTTTTACTCGCAAATCAAGCTTTAAATTTATAAAACACAGCATAAGACTATCACTCTACACACGTTAGGGCAAGTGCACCCTTCGTGAACGTAGTATAGTGATGGTAAGATACCGAGGTCGTTCAAGGACACAAGAGCTTTTAATACCGGCTTATCATTAACGTCTAATCTAACCAAATTTTCATAAAAGTTTTGAATGATAAAATAAAAATGACATAAAATAAAACAAAGATAAATATAAAAAGAAATAGACAATAAATAATCACTTGGTTCCAACTTCTCTTTTATATTTCCTTTGATGATTTCCGCACTTTAGATTTTTTAAATAGATTATCTTTAGATTATAGTAGTAGGCCCCTTCGAGGTAGCGTTACCCTCAACCTATTGGTCTAAGACAACAGGGATACAGTACCGCAAGGTCGGAATATTGAAAGATAATTAAGTAAGTTATTAATGCAAAATATGGTAGGCCCCCTCCCAAGTAGCGTTACCCTTGGCCATATAGGTCTGAGTCAGCAGGGATACAATCCCGTAAGGCCGGATAAAGTTTTAATAGTAGTTTATTTATGATGGGTTCAAGCCATTCTTACATCACCCGATTTGATGCTATCTGCCTCAAGGGAAGTCCTAATAAGCTTGAACCAAGTCCTCGCAGGATCTATACACTGAACAAGACAAGAGCTTTACCCAAACACCCTTCTAACCCCCTTCCAAGTAGTTAACGCGCTCCATATAGACCGTAAAGACACAAATGAATGAATTAACAAGACATGAAGAAATGTTTAAATAAAATTCACTTTAACATAAAAAACTAGTTACTAAAGTCATTATTACATACCCAATTAAAAGGTTGCCAAAGGTTGGAAATCAAAAGTAAAACATAACAGATTCATCTTCACCAAGCGATGTAAGAGATTTAGCCAAACACGGTCTTTGTTTGACAAGAGTTCTTACTATCAATCTTGGATCCCGAGACTACTACACACTCTAAAAGATGATAGTGGTGGGTGTTGGTGTTCTATTGGTGGATTGATGGCAAGTGTGAGAGAAATGGTTTGCCAAGGGATGCCTTTCTCTAAATCCAAGCACTCCTATTTATAGCTGAAAACAGGAGGTTGCCACGGCCCCGTGTCCGCCTAGCACAGCCCCATGGTGGACTTTTTCACTCCCTTCATTAACTGCAGATGTCATGTCTGTGTACCAACATGCCCCATGGTGATAGAGCACGGCCCCGTGGTCAGTGTACTTGCTGTACTATCCTAGATTTGGCGAATCTTATAATTGACCACGGCCCGTGTTGATGTGGCATGACCCCGTGTTGATTGTCTTTTACTGTTTGTCTTCATCTGCAGAGAATCTTTATTGAGCATAACCTTTGACAATCAATCATGCTTTTAGTGTGGTAACGTTTGCATTTGGATTTAGGTAATTCAACTAAATCCCAGATGTTATTCTGACACATAAAATCAAATTTGCTAATAATAATTTTTTTAATTTAGAAAATTGATTGATGCTAATGGATTGATTAGAAGAGGTAGGATCGGTAAACTTTCCAATGTCCATTTCAACTTTAGTCAGGGAGGATACATAATCATCAAAGTTAGTAGGCTTATAAACCTAAATGACCTCCTTAGTATATTACTGGGTTTATTAGGAGTTTCAGTTTTGTGGATTGGCTCTTGACTAAGTTGTTATCACTTTCACAATTCTAAGTGTGTAAGAATCGGTGCAGTATGGTGTGCAAGAGGTGTAAACGAAGTAAAATTTAATAGGAATCTTCCCCTGCCTCTTGCACTTCCAACAAGTCCTGATAAGGACTTTTACTGCTCCATTGATCTTAGAAATCTTTAACAATTTAGCATGTTGGTGGTTAACACTAGAAGACCGATAGATTCTAACAGAGAAACAAGTTAATTATGTTACTCGTCGTAGTTTTTCTGTTTAGGGATTATAGTTTTGGAAAGAAATCAAAGTGTGCCCATGTTTAAACAACAATGAAACTTTTGTAAGAGTAGCCTTAAATTTTTTAAGAGAAAAGTTGTGAAGGAGCAGTGTCTTGTACAAGAGGTGCAAATTGAGGTAATAATAACAAGTTTTCACTCCCTCACCTCTTGTAGCTCTCGCAACATAAGATTAAGACACTTAATGCTCCCACTAACCTTTTAGATATTTAGGAATGCTACAAGATAAGTTTCATTGATGTACTTGTTGTAGGAACCTATCATATATGTTAGACTTGATTTCCTTAATGTCTAGACGTTATAAGAAAATTATGAACATATTTAGAAGGAATCATAGTATATATATGATATAACTCATGTAATACCTTAATCCATAGGAGACATATTAGATACAAGTAAACACTATTTGAAATGATAAATAAATTATGTCTGAATATTCCATTTTGAGATAAGTTCCAATGAATCAATTTTTGATGGAACTTAATTTATTCCCTTAGCCATTTAATTATTAAGGCTTTTAACACATGTTCGTAAGAAACTAAGAATGAGATTTGATAATATTTCATCCTTTATTTACCTAGTCATGATTTGTCATGAATTTCGGTCTAAGTGAATAAAGTTTGTGGGTCTCATTTTTCTTTTGTTAAATCTTCATTTTCATGATAACAAAAGGTTGTAGTATCATCTAGTTCTGTCTTATAGGTTTCTATCCATATTATTATAAAAAAAATTGAGAGTTTAAGGTTAGAGTGACTTTGCTTTAACCATGCGAACCTCATAGCTGTCATAATGTAGCTTTCATATTGATACTAAATTCTGAATAATCTACAGAATATATAAGGTATCATAAAGCCCAATTATAAACAGTTTATTACGGTTCTTATAGCCTTAACATAAATTTTGCTACCAACTCTCACATTATTTGTTGATTTCTGGTAAGTAAACATATAGAACTAGACTCAACTTATCATGTGTTAATTGGAATATTATCATTAGCAGACTTAAATATCATAAATATCTAACTACTTATCTTAGCCAGCTGTTCCATTGAATTATGGATAGTCTCGATGCTCATGCCTAGTTTAATAACATACATTTGCAGTGAGACTTTTATTCGAAGAAACTTAAAGCTGAAAGTAGTACTTGCAACCTATCTCCGGGTCTTAGAACTGTAATCTCTTTAGGTTTAGTGGCAGTAAAGTGAAGAGCATTTTATTTTCCAGTTTTAAGCATTCACTTTTTTATACGTGTGTTGCTTATCAACAAACTCATTTTCCTTTGGTACTTCTGAGTGCCAATTGATTCTTCAGGCAACTTATCGCATTAGTGGAAAAGGTTATGAAGTAATGAACCGGAAAAGCGTACTGATTTCCATGTGTATACCCTTAAATTATGGGTCATGGTATTGTACATCATGATGTACTCACCTATGCCACTCAACTTTATGGTTAGAATCTAGAGGAAGACATGCGTCTTAAGAGTTATTTTGATTCTTCCAAAAGAAACATATTAGTCTTAGGAAATTTAGAATATGGAATAGCTCCCATGATAGCAATAACTTAGTGAGTTCTTGATTATCATAAGAGATATAAAGATTGACTTATCCCACTAATCATGCTCTAATTTCCTCTGTAATACATTTATCAGAAAAGAGCAGTGGAATTGTCATGTCTTTACGAATAATCAACTTCCAAAAAGAGCAATTTTGTAGAAACTCTTTAGTGAGCAAAACATTTTAGGTTTTGAAATTAAATTAGATGAAATAGATGTGATACAAACTTAAAAAGAAGCTTGGAGTGATTTACATTATGGGGTAATCAAGAAAGGCAGACACAAATTATTATATTGAAGATATAGTCTACTATAACACTAAAATAACAGACTAGCTTAAGGTTCTACCTGAATTTTGGCTTCGCTTTGGCTTTAACCAAAATTCAGACAGAAGCCAAAATTCAGACACATTATGAACATACATAAATAACAGATTGTCTTGATGTTCTACATAAATTTGGCTTTGCTTTGGCTCTAACCAAAATTTATGCATTTATGAACATACATAATAGACTGATTATTATTCTAGATGAACTTTGGCTTCGCTTTGGCTTTGACCAAAATTCATGTGTTATGAATATACGTAAATTAAAACCAACTTAATGTTCTATCTGAATTTTAGCTTCGCTTTGTCTTTGACAAAAATTCAGGCATTATGAACTATATAAATAATAGACCGTCTTTAGTGTTCTACATAAACCTTGGTTTCGCTTTGGCTTTGACCAAAATTCATATATTGTGAACACACATAAATATAGACTGTCTCAATATTGTACATGGACTTTGGCTTCGCTGTAGCTTTGACCAAAATTCATGTAATGTGATGAGCGAATATAAATAATAAGGTAAAGAACATAAATATAACATAACACCTTTTGGCCATAAATGAAATATTTATATAAATTATGCTAATAATTTACTGTGTGTATTATCAAACAAACAAGTAGCCTTTAGGTTCATTCACATTATAACAATACACATAGTTACCTAAAATGGTATTTTTAGAAACATGACTAAAATATTATTTTAACTGAATTAAGGAAACACACTCGATTAATTTGTTTTCCTTATAATTAAATTCAAAAGAAATAGTCATGACTTAAAAAATAAATTCATATCATCAGCCATATGTATAAATGCCACATATTGTGTTGTTTATTTAATACACAATTTTACGAATTTAAAAATACTATATGGTGCCATTTTGCATGGAACAATTCTTGACTAAATTATTGCAAAATATGACAACCAATGGTATACATTATTTGATGTCCATAATGAACGCAAAATAACTATCCATATTATCAAACTGATGATAGACGTTTCAACATCAAGTTGATCATCGATGGTCATTTATGGAAAAATAATAATCAAGGTGAATCAGTGATCAGATTAATCAAGTTTCGGCAAGTTTGGGCCAAGAAAAATAATTTTGATTCGTGGAAATGAGTAATGAATTAAAAAGGAATTCAGTTTTAAATCACCGTTGATTTTATCAACAAAAGAAGCTAACAAACAACAGTCTCAGCCATAGTATTTCCATTGTGTACTTTTGAATCCCATGATTGGATTTTATTAAATACAATTTTCAATTTCATACCCTTGTTCATAAGAAAAACCGATTCAACAATTATTTGAAGAAACTAATCATCAAATCACATAATTAAATAGATATAATCGGCATTGCTCTGATACCACATGTTGATTATATCTATAAACATGGGTGAAAATTATGGAACCTAATCATGTTTACTCAATCATGGATATGATATTAGACATCAAATCAGTAAAACTTACTTGTTGAAACAAAGATCTGAGATAAGAATGATGAATCCACGATTCCCGTTATGGTATCTTGTGTTGATGGATCACACTAGAGAGAGTTTTTAGCCAGGTGTTCAACGTGAGTTTTGATCACTTATAATCAATGTATAAAGATCAATGAATAATGATCATGAATAGTGATCCGTTACAAAAACTCTATGCATTCTCTATTAATGATACCTAAAGGGAAATCATAATTTCCCCTTGAACTAATCAATATTTACAATTACTACCATCAAGTAATTGTCGGAGACTAGTTATGTCATATTGGTAATGTTATCAAATGATCCGTAAAGCCAATGGGTTATTTCTAACAAATATTGCACATAATTCAGTCACAAGTTTTTCTTGTCCAGGCAAATTTGTATCCACTCGAGTCCAATGTATGGATATTCTACAACTTGCAATTCAAAAGATAACTAGAACGTTTATTAGCTTGATATCACAATTCATTACCTCACTTACATTACAAAAGTTTTGGTGATTGTACAAATAAAAACTAATTAAACTATAACTACAAAAATTAAGCAAGATGTTACATTACAGTTACAGTGAGTACTATGGGATCAAATCAGAGTCACAGTCACAGAACCAAAAATAATATGATTCAACAAATAATGTTACTCACACTAGTAAATAAACTATTGCATTAAATTTTGTTAAATTTTTCTATGATAACTATTTGTTGGTATTTTTATTTGCATGCATCTATGTGTTTGTTTGTTAATTTGTGGTAAATATATTATTGTCTTACTTTGATTATTTATCATCATGAATTCAAAATTTATCTATATTAATATTGCTATGAATAATACACATTTTTTTAAAAAATCCTTTAACGTTAATGATACGCGTTTCACATGTTATCATTATTGAGAAGTGATGATCTAAAAAGGTAATTAGTAAAACATCACTAAAGAAATAGTTTAACAACACTACAAGTTTCTATATAGAACTTTGTCTTGAACTCGTTCTTTTTTTAAGATTTTGAAGAGCTTAGGTGTGTTTGGTTGGGTGTATGAGTATGGGAAAGGAGTTCATGGAGTGCAACAGAATTAACATATTCTTACCCTAATAACACATTTAGTTTCCTTTTATAAGTGAAAATTCTCGTGGAACCAAAGTACTTAAACCAAAAGAGCCACAACTAAGAGCAGAGCCGGCCCGGATGGGGTGCGGGGTGGGCGACGGCTCAGGGCCTAAACCCTCCGAGGGCCCGAATATTTTTTTTAATAAAGTTACCTTATAGAACTTAGAATATATAAGTACTGAATTGAAAAATAACATGATGAAGTGCATAGTCTGGTGGTTCCCATATCACTTTATTAGCACCTAGACTTTGGGTTCTAATCTTGATAGCTTCATTTTTAGTTGATTTTTTTCTTTATGTTTGTTACCCTATGCATTAAATGCATTGACATTAATTGACTTATTTTGTGTTATATTAAATCAAAATAAGAATCATAGTTACTTATCAAATCTAGTTTAAAAATGATTGTTTATGTTAATTTCTTAAAATATTGTTCAATCTACAATTAGTTTTGTGTGTTCCATCTTTTTATGAAAATAAAAGTCTTTTCTTTTTTAACTCTATGTATTTTCTAAACAAATTTGGATAGGTTACGATGGTTTTACATGATAGTAAATAATGATTTTTAAAGTTATGAAGTAACTATTCTGTATTTTCTGAATTTACCCCTTACAACGTGTTTTCTTTCTTCGTTTCGTTGTCCAAATGCGCGTGTGATGTGCTTTTTATCTATGTTTCCACGTAAAAAAAGATCTCGCCGCAACATGCAGGTGATTCCACAAATTTTTAATTCATTTCCATATATTTAAAACTTTTTTGTATATTCTTTTTAAAAAGATTTTAGTTTAGGAGCCCGTATTTTATCTTTACACAGCGTTTACATATTTTCGAAGATTTTCGGAGACGTCACCAAAATCTTCATTTGTTTCTCTTAGTGTTTGTCATCTTCAGTGTCCTTAGAAATCAAGAAGTTTAATCTATAGTTAATAAAAATAAAAATGGTGATAAACTGTATAAGTCAATTACATTCCTATAAGCCGAATAAAGTTGTATAATTTAATCGGACATCAAGAGGCTTTCCTCTACTACATATGTACTTCCTCAAGCGATTTAGAAAGAGATCTCCGTACACACATTTGTTATTGATGTGACAGGTTTTTTTTTAAGTTTTTACATTAGGCTTAACTAATAAAGCGCGTCCATGTCGTGCAGCGTTTGCCCTTAACGCCGGTGAAGAATCCCAAGCCCAATTAACAACGCCGTGAATAACGGGGGGCGGTGTGGGGAGTGTGGGCGTTGATTGGCAACAACGCCATAGAAAGAACGTCCAAACCGTGTAGTCTAACGTGTTATGGTGTGCTAAAACAGCATTATATATAACTAAAACCCAAATCAATAATTAGAAAATAACAAGCAGATGCGAATCAAGCAAAAGAACCAATATTCATAGTTATGTAATTCTAGAATCCCATAGTTCGAATGTCATGGAAATTGAACTTTAATCATCTACTAGGTTGGATTGAATATATGTGTGTCACAAGCATGGAATAATATAGTCATGCCTAAGACAAATTGCTTTTATAGCTCATTTGGTTAGAGCACCCGTTTAGTAAGCGGGAGGTCTTGAGTTCGACTCTCAATGAAAGCAATTTTTTTTTTGTTTTGTTTTATAACCTCCAATGCTGAAGGTTACATACCACTTCCCGGAGTTTGTAGTAATGTTCCATTCGACCCCAAATAAATTTATAAGCAAGAATTAATAAAATTCTTCGAAACACTAATTACATTCAAGTCAACCAAATCCAGTAAACGGTCCAACGAGTGCATATTTCGTATGTTTTAACTATGATCAATAATTCAACAAAAAGAATTCATGTCATGGTTATGATTACATGGACAAATAAATACTCTTGGTTCAAGGACCAAATGATAAATTAACAAAAAGATTCAGGAATATGATAATAATGATGAACATAAAGTCACATTTGTGACGTGTTACTAACTAGACACCATGTGTATGTTTCACAGGCAGCATCCTGGATACTAAAAACCTCTATATCTGGTTTCATGTGGTTTCTGTAAGCAGCAGCTTCTGTTATCTGTTTTCTATAAAACTGAAACTTTTACTCTGAATCAGAGTCCGTAAACGGCATTTGGAAAGCATTTGGCGGTTCCATGTCGGTAATGGACGGAGGTACGTTCTGGTTCGTTTGGCTTTTTGGGCGTCGTCTTCTCAGTTTTGACCGGTCAGCCCCCTGTCAATGACACAAGACAGTTCCAAAACTAAGCAACATGATGATTTAGAACAGATACTAATTTCGAAGAAATCACTTATGAATTAGTAGATTCGAGCCCATGCTGGCTAATGCACCACTGCTTACCTCAGGCTTAGGATCGCTTGCATCATCAGATTCTTCTTTCGGTTTGATCGACTGATTTCTCCTTAGATATATAAACCCAAATGACATCAATGCCCCCAAAAGCAACATTGGACCAAGCCTCGGATCACCCGTAAGATCATTAATTCTTTGTGGTATGGTTCCAATCCTCTGTTTCATTCCCCGACTTGAGGAAATAATTTGCTCCCGGCCTTTTGACCAAATAGGATCTACATCTTCAGGTACAAGCTCGGGAGTTGTTGTCCGCTGCATTAAGTATTAAAAAAATTGTAATTTGTGAATTATATATTCACGAATAAAGTACACAATTTTATTTGTAGAAACTCACATGAAATGGGAGATCTCTGGAGTCACCATCTCTAATTGTGTCTGAGATCCATTTAATTATCTGGAAAAAATTGTATTAAATGAACACAATAAGAAATGCAAATTTAAAAAGAGTAAAATCCCATTTCGTCCGTAAGATTTGGCCAGTTTTGCGACATTCGTCCAAAGGTTTGTTTCTCCGCATCTGGATCCAAAAGGTTGAAATTCTGCCATTTTCATCCAGCTCGTTAACTCCATCCATTTTTTTCCGTTAAGTCAAGGGTATTTTCGCTTTTTTTGTTAACTTAAAGGGCATACAAGCATTTTGCATAATGTACAAGTATTCAAAAAGACGGAAATACCCCTTTAAGTTAACAAAAAAGACAAAATTACCCATGAATTAACAGAGAAAAATGGATAGAGTTAACGAGCCGGATGAAAATGGCAAGATTTCAAACCTTTTGGATCCCGATGCGGAAAAACAAACCTTTGGACGAAAGTCGCAAAACTGGCCAAACGTCAGGGACGATAAATGGCATTTTACTCTTTAAAAAAATATCGTTATTTTTTTAAGATTTTGATGGATAGAAGACCAAACCTGTGGAATTTCATTTAAACCTTTGTATAGTGCCACTAATTGGGATGTGGGGTCCATATCTCTAGAAGCCATTAAAGCAAACATGTTCATCGAATTTTCCTCGTTTTTTCTATTCACTTCTGTATCGTTTCTTTTGTAGCGTACGAGAAATATCCGAGGCACGTCGGTAATATCCCTCCTAGGTCCACACGTATCATGGCTGTCCTCCACATTTACATAAAACATACAGAACCTCTGTAAAAAGAAACAAAAAACTAATATCTATTATTCATGCGTCAAACATTCACAAAATCCATAATAAACTTAATCTTTGAATTACCTTTTGTACTTCACCATCCACCCAAGCAAAGGTTAACCGTTCTTCCTTTAACGCAACCGCTGCTGATGTGGCTGTTTCGTTATCAAATTGATCTACATCTCCATTGTTTGATAGTATCTCTTGGATTCTACGCATGGTCTTTAATCATATATAAATAAAGCTATTAGCTATAAAGAATTCGTTGTGTTAAAAGGTATCTTACAATTAGGGTTAATGGAGCTCACCTCACGCATTTTATGAAGTTCTGCACTCTGCCTGCCCACAACAACAGCACAATACCAAACCGTAGTGTCATTACCGGCACGTGAGTAGCCCTTTGGATCACAACCTAACTCCATTGATGTTATGCTTCTTAATTGTGGAAGGACTGAAAATGCAAAAAATGGGATTAAAATAGATTACAGTATATTCTCCAAAATTTAGTCATTAAAAATAACTGATATCGTTGTTGCACTACATAAATATATATATGAATAGGGAATTGTTAAAATGAGAACTCCCCCGAGTTGCGAGAACCATGAGAACTCTTTGAAAAAAAAAGGTTTTTTTTTTAAAAATAAAAACATATAACTTTTTCAATAAAAATTAAAAAAATAGATCGTATACGAAATTTTACATCAGTGAAACAACAATTTACATAAGTGTAACCCGCGAAAAATGTTTTTTCCTACGTTTTTTTAATTTTATTTACACTAGTGTAAGCAATCAAAACCTGGCGTAAATAAACGCTAGGCTTTTTTTTACAGGTCTCTTAGTTAGATGTTCATCTACGTTTGTGGATATAATGGTTGAAAAATCCGCACCGGAAGTAGGATTTCCATCGGAGTTCTCAAGTTCTCGCAACTCGTCGGAGTTCTCATCAGACCTGATCCTATATGTATACGTGCGTGTATATGTGTGTGATTGTCTGTATCTATACGTATATACAGGATATGAAAACTGAAAACATTTCGACATGTATAAAGTTTAAATTATATACTGAAAATTAGTCTTTTAAATAAACATTAATGTGCATAATAACAATACCAAACCGTTGTGTCATTACCTTGATGTTTATTCTGTTCCATGATATCAATAAGTCTTGAGTTGTTCATTAATCCTGCAAATCAATAAGAAAAAAAAACTATATTTTAGCAACCATGAGGAAAAAAAAAACAAAAGGAGAAAATGACATGCCATGGTAAACTACTGGTTTGACACCGGGATCTCTCAGAATAACAGTTGCAGGAGCTTCTTCCACCCCAAATCTATTACAAAGACAAGTATTTCAGCCTTACTGGAAGAGAACTTGTAAAAAAAACAAGATGAAAATTAGTTTAATTCAAATAAGAAAATTACGTATTTGACCAAAAGACAGATTCCTCTTCTCTCCAAACTGTGAATGCGAATGAGGCGTAAGACCAATAGCTTTTAGCCACGTGGCGCACGAATGGAGTGGCTCGCTGTCCTGTTTTTGAAACGAAAATGACTTTAACCTGTCACATCAATAATAAAAAGTTAAGTAATGATATAATTACATAGAAATCAATAACAGGAATATTCAACGAAAGGATACAAGCTATCTATGTACAAGATAAAATGAATTTTTAAATTGTGAGGGAATGAGATATAGGCAATATTTACCTTATGTCGACTGCCTTTACCCAGAAAAGTCTGTGCCTGTGATTAGAATGACGTTATTTTGCATCGCTGGCAAGAATAAGACTTAAAAACATTATATAATAAAAAAGAAGGATTTTTATTTAAATTACCAAAGATTCCATAGAGTAGTATGAAATACGAGGTAAGCTTAGGATGTTTGTTGCAAACCAATCAGTAACCGCATCAACAGATAACTGCCCAGTGTACCTAACAAAGAGCAATAGTATAATCACGAAAAATAATTGGAAAACTTTGCGTAATTAATTATTAATATAGATTATAATAATATTTCTATAAACTCACCTAACAATGCAATCTGAAGTTTTACACCCAGGGGGAAAAGCCACAAGTGAAGGAAGACCTGTATCACGATCAAATGATCGGGCAACAACTCATCATAAGCGAGAATTTATATAAAATAACTTTGTAGAGTGCTGTAATAATGAAGTTAGTTACAAACCGTTTCGAAAGAAAGGAGCTCCAGTATATTTCTTTTCTGATAAATATGTTGCAAGCTTAAGATCACCGACCTCAATCATTCCGGTACTTGCTATACCGTCCAGTAAACTAGCTGCAATTATGCAAGAAAATTACATCATAAAAATTAAATGTTTTAAACATTGTAAATTTAGTATTACTGAAAAACACAAACAAAAAGAAACTTGAACCATATATATTTTGTTTTATAAATTATTGACAAAAGTTTGGAATAAATGAAAACAGGAAATACGTATAACGAAGTAAAATACCGATTCTTTTCCAAGAACTAGAAAACTGAGCAGATTGGCTGCTCCCAACTGAGAAAACCTGAAACCAAATACCAAATAAATATAACAAAGGAAATGGAGAAAAAATTAGGCCTGTAAATGAACAGAACGTTCATGAACTGCTCGTGAACTTGTTCGGCGAGAAGTTCGTTTATTTAATAAACGAACGAACATGAACACAATTTTTTGTTCATTTAATTGAACAAAAGAAGATGAACACATGTTTGGTTCGTTCATTTATGTTCCAACGTCCGTTTATGTTCGTTTATTTACATTCGTGAAGTGTTCGTTTAGGTTTTAAAAGACAGAACATAAACAAAAACGAACACGAAAACGAACATGCCCATTTTCTTAATAAACATGAACATGCATTTGTTCGTGTTCGTTCAGTTCATTTACACGCCTAGCAAAAATCCAATAGAAAACAATTTGTGGTCAAAAAATATAAGATATCAAGAGTAATATAAAACAAATATTTAACCTGAACAAGCAATGTGTTGCTGTTCTGTAGCTTTGACACAAAGTTCTCTGATGAAATGACTTCAAAAGCGTGATCTGGTTCTGTGACAAAATACAACAAATAAATAATATCAGCAAAAAAGCACATTCACAAACTAAAAGTCAGTCTGAAAATGGAAATTTAGTATGGCAACTTTACAAACCAAATGAACTAGGTTCCAGCAAAGGAAGACTGATATCGGAAAAATCTGCATTAGAGTATTTTTCCTTGACGCTTTCCATTACATGCTACAACCAACAAAGCAAAATTAGCATACAACTATGAAGATCACGCATATATGGAAAATAAATAAAAACTGTAAGCATGAAAGAGCTTAGGAATATCACAACTCACAAGATGTTCATCAATGCTAAATACATCATAATCCCTTTTCCATGTAGGATTGCTAAGAAGTTCAAAAGCATATTCAACCTGAAAACGAAGGTCAACTTAATGTCAAAACAAAGACTAAAAGAAAAGGAAGATAAAAAATAGGAGCCATAAAACAAAAGTGTAAACTAAATGACATAAATGCACAGAGTTTATAAAGGTTTGGGGTGTAAACAGTTTACAGCTGAATAGCTTTAGTCGAAATAAAGAATTACACAAACCTTAATCATATCAAGAGTTGAAGAAGGTCCCTTCCCTGCTTTCCTGCAACGTATTTTTTTTCTTAATAAGTTGCAATTGCATTGTCACACGGCCATATTAACATATACAAAAAATTAAACAGGATCATGATTGATAAATCTTTCATTACAGATGTGGTTTAGTTTAAACACTTATTCGTTTGACAGCACACTGGCATGGTTTAAAACTTTAAATATCAGTTTTAGCCTGTTAGGCTAACCGAACCCACACTTCAAAAGATAAGTCTATGTTCAATTACACAAAGAAAGAAAGTAAATCCAATATCAAGTATCCCCGTTAATTTTGATCATGTAAATGTCAGCAACATCAAAAATTCTGATCGAGTCCGAAGGGTGATCTAGCTTAAATGATATTATGAGAGAAAAGACATATTTTTAAAAAAAATTATGTGGTTTGATTGTTAGTTAGCTGTTAGCTAATAGCTTATAGTTTTCATCATTCAAGATTATGAAACATGTATGATCCTTCATCTTTCATCTCAAATTCTCAATATCCCTTCGTCTTAAAAAATTTTAATTTATGCATAGTTTCAATCATGCACAAGTATCATCCAAAGAAGACCTTTTTCCACTTGGTCAAATAAATAAATTTCCACCTTAAAATCATACAAAGAAGACCTTTTTCCACTTAGTCAAATAAATAAATTTCCAACTTAAAATCAAAAGAAAATCAAAAACCTTATACTAAACTTTTAATACTTACACCAAACTGTATTAACAAACAAAATAGTCAATAACTATTTTCCAGAACAATATAGTCAATAACTATTGACTTAACATTACAAAAGCATATAAACATAATAAATAATAATAATAACCAACACAATTTTAAACTAAAGTTACCAATTCATATAGAGTTTCTGGTATGCCTCATTCACTTGTTCAATGGAGCTGAAAGACTTGATCCCCAAAACTGCAAAACAGACAGTAAAAAGTAACAATAAATTGGGGGAAATTGGAACAGTAGGAGCTTAAATTAGGTTAAAATAGGTGCGACAGTAAGTAAGAAAGAAACAAACCGTCGTAATGAGAAGGAGGAAAAGAGCGAGGAATAGCAACGAGCTGGAAGAACATGGAGGCGCAGAAGAGGATCGCCGGTAACCAGTAGGCCTGAATTAAGGACGGCAAGGGTTTCGGTGGCTTTGGATTCTCCGATTTCGTCGCCATTGGAGACTGGGGAAGACTTCAGTGTTACGTTGATTGAAGGAGACTCTGTTTTCTTTTTATATTCTTTTTATGATATTGGTGAATTATATAGACAAAAGGTTATTAGAGTTAATTACGTTTTTCGTCCCTGTGGTTTGTCAAAAATCACTATTTCAGTCCATTAGTTTAAAAATTGTCATTTCAGTCCCTGTGGTTTCACTTTCGTAACTATTTCAATCCACCTTCTTTAACTCCATCCAATTATTCTGACACTATATTGCAAACCAATGGACTGAAATAGTGATTTTTGACAAACCAATGGATTGAAATAGTTACGAAAGTGGAACCACAGGGACTGAAATGGCAATTTTTAAACTAATGGACTGAAATATTGATTTTTGACAAACCACAGGGACGAAAAACGTAATTAACTCTTATGATTATTATGTTTCTTAGCTAGTTTCAGTGCCGCATCAATCGTAACATGTACGTCCGTGTTTCGGTTATTTATATATATTACTCATTAGCTTACAAACCTGTGTATTACACGGGTTGAATGACGAAAAAATGTAATGTAAAATCTTTATTAATGAAATGGCTTATTAGATAAAATAGTAAAACAAAAGAACAGTTATTTTCAGCTATTCAAAATAATTTTCTAAGTTTTCATTCTCTCTTAAGATACTACAATCCATCTTATTATATGATTGAAAACGAGTAACACTAAGAAAATAAAAAAGCAATGATCATAAAATTGTAAGTATTTTTAAAAATAATTATAAGTTATGAGGTTATGGTAAATGAGTTGTAATTAAATTCTACTATGTATATTAATGATATAATAAATACTTTGATATAAATACTATTTTTTAATGTTTGAGTCATGAGACGAGATACGAATATCATCATGGTATAGAAAGTCTGACCAACCCAGCGCGGACTCGGTTAAGACAATGTAGTCTGGACAGATCTTGGCTAGGGCCGCCGTTTAGGCGGTGTGACATTAGGTCACTCAAAAAGAAAGTCACCGTTCAAAAAAAAAATCATGGTATAGAAAATACAACATATTAATTAATACTATATTATACTATATTATATTATATATTATATTACATTTTGTGTATAAAGAAAATTAATAGTATCCTTATACTAATAAATAAAAATTATTAAAAAGTGAGGAGGCACCAGAGAGTGACACGTGTACAAAAAGATTTTCATTTATTAGTATAGAAAGATAACATGATCTAAAAAAATTTACATGTAGTCAACCAATTAAAAACAAAAGAGTAAATTACCATTTTAGTCCCTGGGGTTTGTCTCAATTTGTCATTTTAGTCCAAATAGTTTTTTTCTCCCCTGAGTCCCTGGGTTTTCCATTTTATTGTCATTTTGATTACATTGTCTAACTCCGTCTAAAGACTCGAGTTTTAACAAGGTGTACTTTTGACATTTTAATTTTAAACCTTTCAACTTGTCATTTGGTCCATTCTTCTAAGCCCCCACCCACCCACACCCCTACCGTCCGTGGCAACAATACTCCGGCGTACCAATCTTCGGCGTACAAAGCCGTTGTTGCAGCCGATGAGAGATGCCAAAAAGCGGTGTAGTCGTGTGTCGAATCCGCAAAAAAGAAAGGTTATGATGAAACAGTGTCGCCGGTGAGCCATTTGAACGAAGGGAGTAGTCGCCGAAGATTGGTACGCCAGAGTATTGTCGCCTCAGACGATCGGGGTGGGGTTTAGAAGAATGGACGAAAATGGCAAGATGAAAGATTGAAAATGAAAATGCCAAAAAATAACCCCTGAATAAAACTGGGGTTTTAGACGGAGTTAGGTGATTTGATCAAAATGGCAACAAAATGGAAAACTCAGGGACCTAGGGGAGAAAAAACTATTTGGATTAAAATGGCAAATTAGGACAAACCTCATAGATTAAAATAGCATTTTACTCAAAACAAAACATTACCATACTTTTTCTAAAAAAAAATTTTAAACGATGGAAATACTATAATTTTAAACTGGGAACAAAATTGTAATTTTTCAAGACAAATGAGCGTGTGTCAGACAGTCGCCTAACTTGAATAAAAATTACACCGAGTCAACCAATTAAAACAAAATACTAACATAGTTTTGTCAAAAAAAATTAAAACAATGGCATGACTATAAGTTTATATTGGGGGCAAAATCGTAATTTGACAGGGAAAAAAATAAAAACGACAGCAAAACTATAAATTTGAACCAAGGGCAAACCATAATATAACTTGGAGGGAAAAAACAAAACCAATGGTAAAATTGTAAATTTAAATGAGGCAAAATCGTAATTTAGCTGAACCAATGGAGAAATAGCAGGCAGCTGCTTGGCACTATTTGACCTCGTGGGATTTGCAGTGTATATAAATATATTGTAAATTTTTTTTTTAATATGGGCTTTTTCTTTCTTTCTTTACTAGGTTAAAAAACCCGTGTATTACACGGGATTTGATCAATAAATTATTAAATAGCTATTAATAAGCCGGAAAAACATAATCGTAGTTTAAAATAATAATTAAATTAATGAAATATTCATAAATAGTTGAAAAATAAGCGTTTTTCACATTTGGCCCTCTAGAGATCAAGCATAACTCAAACAAAGCTATTCATAAGAAAATTAGGTGAAGTTGTCACATCTCAATACATATATACATATGCAAAGAGCAAAAATAAGCCATGATATAAATCGAACAGAAAATATAAAATAATAGTTACTTGAATACTTTTGACTATAAGAGGGAAAAGGGCATCAGCGACTAAGAGTGCTCAGCTTCGAAGCCGCATGCGAAACACCCCTGCCACCCCCTCCTTCGGGTAGGCGAGCGGCTAGGGAAGCTCGATTACTTTTTATTGAAGGTGAAGTGGGGGATTTGTGACCTTTTAACAATCATACGACCGTTACATTTATTGAAAAAGTTAATTTATTTATTTTAAATCATCATAAATACCTATCTCATCATTTTTATTTTTACACCATTCACAACTATCAAACCTTCCACCATATTTTTAGATACCCATTTTTATTTATGGCTAATTTCTTAAAGAATGATCTTGGTATCTAATGTCAATGGGCACTTATACAAACGTGGCTACTATTTAACCAATGGGATCTAGCCTACCTAATCAAAGTTTATGAAAATGTTTCCACATCCAACTGACATGGTTGAAAAGAAGTTTAAGAAATTGCAAGGGACAAGAAAAGATATGGGACATGCTTTTGGTGTTCTAAAGGAAAAATGAGGCATACTTAGGCGACCCATACGGACCACAAATGTTGACAGCGCTTGCGTTCATGCGTTCATGATATTGTACAACATGATTCTTAAGGACGACGTGCATGCCTTCTCACCAGTCCACATAAAGGATCCTTTAATTCAACCCGTTTTGGACAAAGATGCCCTTGGTGAGATTATGGATTCACATACGCATTTCCGACTTCGCATTGATCTTGTGACACATATTGCAATTTAAGATCTACCTAATATAGAAGATTCAGACCAGAAATAGTTTATTTTTATTTTGTATGACGCATGCGTTCATGATATTGTACAACATGATTCTTAAGGACGACGTGCATGCCTTCTCACCAGTCCACATAAAGGATCCTTTAATTCAACCCGTTTTGGACAAAGATGCCCTTGGTGAGATTATGGATTCACATACGTATTTCCGACTTCGCATTGATCTTGTGACACATATTGCAATTTAAGATATAACTAATATAGAAGATTCAGACCATAAATAGTTTATTTTTATTTTTTATTATGCTTATAATTTATTTATATAGTTGAATTATTTATTTTGTAATTTATTTGAATTTGAATTATGTTTATTTGGTATTTAATTGTTTAATCTATTTTATGTTAGAAAAAAGTTCTGGGATACTCTAGAGTATGTGCCACTAGTGTTTTTAGCTTTGGGGCATATTTGATGTGACACTACAAGATTTAGTTTTTAATTATTTAATTTATTTATGATTTTATGATATTTAAGGTAGAGTATCTAACAGTGTATTCATGATTAGTTAGTCTTAGACTACTTTAGGCTTGTGTCTCTTCCTCTAATTATAAGATAAAAATTACAATAGAATATGTTAGAATCATCTGTTCTATTAATTAACCTAGATATAATAGAATATGTTAAAATCATATGCCAAAATTATGTTATTGATTAATGTAGATGGATATAAATTAAATATGTGTGATTTTGTTTTTCTAGTTAATTTAAATTTAAATTATTGCCATGAATTGTTTTAAGATATTTTGTTTTTCAAATTAATTTAAATTTAAAAATGCCACGAATTGTTTAAGATATTTTGTTTACAAATTAATTTAAATTTAAAAATGCTACGAATTGTTTTAAGTTATTTTGTTTTACAAATTAAATTAAATTTAAATTAATGACAAATTATATTTAGATATATTTTTTAACCTAAATAACGTAACGTTCATTATGAATTTTAAAATTGTTGATGATGATTATCTATTTACTATGGGTATCTTTGATAATTTTTTATTTTAATATCATTATTCAATTTAAGAGATAAGCTTAATAATTATTATTTAATAGAAAATAAGAAAAATTGAAAAATAATGGCAAGAGGCATAAGAAAGTGACATGTGTCCTAGAAAGATTTTCATTTATTAGTACAGTAAGATAAGATTGGACTTTTAACAAAGCCCCAATCATTCGACGTCTAAAGCTCCCTATGATAAAGTCATTAGTTTGCTGCGACTTTTTTAATAAAGAGATAAGTATAAATGTTTATGAAAAGTTGTATGTATTTATAACATGGACTTATCAATCATGGATGTCATTGTAATTCTAATGATTGAGATTTGGTTTAGGGCAAGTCAAAGTCAATGCATGGGTAAAAGGATCAGAAGAGGAAGGGTCTAAATTATGAGTATGTTGTAATTGATTGTTAACTTAGTTTTTTTATGTTGTTAAGTTGGTTAGTGTGTAGAATAGTATTTGTCTTCAGTTAGGGTTGTGCAATTGATCAAATAGAAAGACTAATGAAGAACTACGGTAAACTAGTTTTGGACTGAAACTGGTCAAAACAAATAGGAATAATGGATTTTTATAATCCTAATTATTAGCCGTTAGCCGGCAACAGTCTCAACTTCAAAAATAACATGTATTGCTCCCACCTTTTCATATACTGACATATTGTAAACCAATGGATCTTTACTAAACCGAAAATGATAAAGGGAAAAAAGAAATTAAGGTTTTGTTAGTAAGGGTTCAATAGTTTACAATATGTGAAAAGATATGACCACCGTTAATTATTTTTGAAGTTGGAACCGTTGACGGCCAACGACTAATAGTTTGGATTATTAAAATGAATTATTCCAAACAAACCAGATGACGAACGCATGTGGGCTAGTCCATTTGGTAGAGGCATGTGTCTCTTAAAAAAGAGGTCTTAGGTTCAAACCTGTGCAATGGGAAATAATTAGAATTATTAGTGCAAGACAATAGGAGTAACATTTGTTGTTCAAAAAAAAGTGGGATAAGGAACACTCAACGCCAAAAAAACTAGTTTTAGAAATGTCTAATCTAATGTTATTAGAAACCAAAACAATACCATAAGACGAGATCATCAAGAAATAAAAAATATCAATACATCTGAAAAGCGAAAGCAAATAAATTGAATAACAAGAGGCTTAGGTTTTTGCTCGGATTATCATACCCAATCAACAATGACTGCTTTCACAACGGCAAACAATATTTTCCATCTAGAATGCCCCCCCCCCCCCCAAGATACAGATGGGTCTACACAATCTGATTTTTTTTTCTTCAAAATCATCATATATGGATTCAAAGATCTTGTTCGATTTTAGTCAAAATCATCACCACCTTGACACCAACAGATCTGAAAATTATCAAACCAATGGTTCGCCTTGAATCTCGCCTAGATCCGAAGATAAAACAACAACATAACTGAAGATCATATAACCACAAATCCAAAATCAGAAAGCACCCATAATGTGGTGCTCAAACAACCACATATTCGAAACTAGATCAAACAACATTCACATATCCGAGATCAAACAACCATATATCCAAAATGAGAGAGCACACACAATGAGTGCTCAAACAACCACATATCTGAAACAGGTTAAACAACATTCACATATATGAAGATCAAACAAGAACGGACTTCTTTGTATCAGGTTCTATGTGTGGCATCCGAAAACGAAATCTCACTGAGCTCCGAAGACTGGAAAGATTATTTTGTGCCTCGCCAGGATCGAAGATCGAAAATGGCGTAATATCAAGAAGCCCTAGAAATTTCTTAACAAGAAACCAAGAAAATCGAAGTATCGACGAATTGTGATGCTTTTGCGCGAACAACATTGGTACCAGTATCCGTAGTACGAGAACCAACATTCGTTTTATGGTTTTCGAATGATGTGAATGTGTGTCGATATCCTTTCGGGAATATCACGAATTTATTTTTAGTTTTCTCTTTTAATTACTATAACAAGTGTTGACACCAGAACAAACTAAACCGATACTAATTGAGTTCCCGTCGCGTAGCGCGGGGAAACACACTAGTTATTGTTAAAAAAGGTGAAGGCATTAATGTAATACAAGAACATATATGTCCCGTGCTAGGAAGCATTACTCTTCTTTTCATTCCAAATTCAAGAATAAGACCGATACGATTGATTGAACTGTGCGCCTCTCTTATTACTTTTTTGTATTCCCCTGTTCTTCTAGGACTGAAGTTAAGTACTTTTGAGTTGCTCTTTGCCAAAGCCCTCTTTCCGACTTAGAAAGACCAATTCACAATAGCTTTAGCATCTCTTGAGTTGGAAAGGTCTTTATAGAACTAAGGGGAAGGAGTGATAATGTAATACAAGAACATAAATAGTGATAATCTTGTAGAATGTAGGTTGTGCGATTTTCCCGATCTAAATCAAGCAAGTTTTACATGAAGAAGATTTGGCTCACCTGTTTAAAACCAAACTTCTCCTCAGGAGGATAGATGGGACGATTCAGGTGAGATCCAGTGTAGATCTAACTTTCGATTCACTCGTGGGATCCGGGCGGTCCGAGGAGACCACCATGGCTCCTCATCGGCCATTTACGCCACTTCCCTCCACATTTCATCAATTTATTCAATCACATAGTTTGGGCTCCTAGAATATGGCGCCCATCTATAGCAATCATATCAATTTTATTAAGTTATTTAGTAATTCCTTTCTGTTCTAATACTCTATTCGTGTATTTTACGTAAAAAAAACTATGAGGAATGTATAAACATTTTTGTTTGTTGCCCGAGCCGCAACTTATTGATGGCTCGGGGTGCCCATGCCCCTTTAGATTTTTCGCTGTTAGTTTTACCCGAAATTTTTTGAATTTTTTTGTAGTGTAAATAGTAGATTTTTAAGAGTCTGGCTCCACTTATTTTCCGTTCAAACTCTGTCGCTATTTGTTTCTTTCAAATACAATAGGAGATGTAACTACTTATCTTACTATTTTTTTTCTTTTGCATTATATATGTTAAGTAAGTGTATTTATAGATGATTTGTAATTTTGTATTAAACACATTCCTCCTTTTCTTGTTGATATTGATTATAAAAAAGGATATTAAGCAATGATTATATCAAATTTCTCTCCCTCATATTTGTAAACTAATTATGTCTACTTATAAGTATTAATATTAATATTAATGTTAGTATTAATAATATTAATATTCGTATTAGTATTTAGCATAATAACAATTACATGACCGCATGAACAGTAGTTGATTTTCATTGGTCAATGATTGTCACGTGACGGCCTCTTCTTTTTATTTAAGCATACCGTTTGATAACAGTAGTTAATTTTGATTGGTCAATGGTTGTCACGTGACAGCCTCTTCATTTTTATTTAAACCTACCGTTTGATATATTATATATTATTAATATTAATTAATAGTATAACAATTACAAGATTGCATGAACAGTAGTTAATTTTGACTGGTCAATGGTTGTCACGTGACAGCCTCTTCATTTTTATTTAAACCTACCGTTTGATATATATATATATATATATATATATATATATATATATATAATTATTAATAGTATAACAATTACAAGATTGCATGAACAGTAGTTAATTTTGATTGGTCAATGGTTGTCACGTGACAGCCTCTTCATTTTTATTTAAACCTACCGTTTGATATTATATATATATATATATATATATATATATCAAACGGTAGGTTTAAATAAAAATGAAGAGGCTGTCACGTGACAACCATTGACCAATCAAAATTAACTATTGTTCATGCAATTTTGTAATATATATATATCAAACAGTAGGTTTAAAGAAAAATGAAGAGGGTGTCACGTGACAACGTAGGTTTAAATAAAAATGAAGAGGCTGTCACGTGACAACCATTGACTAATCAAAATTAACTACTGTTCATAATATATATATATATCAACCGGTAGGTTTAAATAAAAATGAAGAGGCTGTCACGTGACAACCATTTACCAATCAAAATTAACTACTGTTCATGCAATTTTGTAATTGTTATACTATTAATAATTATATATATATATATATATATATCAAACGGTAGTTTTAAATAAAAATGAAGAGGCTGTCACGTGACAACCATTGACCAGTCAAAATTAACTACTGTTCATGCAATCTTGTAATTGTTATACTATTAATATTAATTAATATTAATAATATATATATATATATATATATATATATATAACAATTACATGACCGCATGAACAGTAGTTGATTTTCATTGGTCAATGATTGTCACGTGACGACCTCTTTCTTTTTATTTAAACATACCGTTTGATAACAGTAGTTAATTTTGATTGGTCAATGGTTGTCACGTGACAGCCTCTTCATTTTTATTTAAACCTACCGTTTGATATATATATATATATATATAATGAAGAAGCTGTCACGTGACAACCATTGACCAATCAAAATTAACTACTGTTCATGCAATATATATATCAAACGGTAGGTTTAAATAAAAATGAAGAGGCTGTCACGTGACAACCATTGACCAATCAAAATTGCCTACTGTTCATGCAATCTTGTAATTGTTATACTATTAATAATAATTAATATATATATATATATATATATATATATATATATATATATATATATAGGGGCAAGATGTAGAGAAAACGCCTATAAGTGTACAAAAGGTGAGAACGCCTGTCACACCCCAACCAATGGCGAAAACATCGGGATGAGACGGAAACGAGATTGTAAGAGACTTCATAACACTAATTGTGACAAGTAATTAATAATTACTTTTTACTTTGCTTGAACTAGGAATACCACAAGTTTAAAATGAATAATGCACAATGAGTATTCAAATAAATAAATTTCATTTCATTACAATGATTTTTGTACAAGTATTAGAATCGAGATACAACGGGATTGAAAATAAATTACAATACAACGGACATTAAAATTTAAATGTGTTTCTAGGCATTCCTACTAGATTCATCTGTCACAATCCTGCAACATGTAATAAAAGCATGGATCACTACAAAAGAACTGGTGAACATACAAGTTTGAATATACATATATGTATAAAAGTTTGTCTCAAATCCACATGGCATTTTATATTCAAGTTGAAACGAGCATACATAAATAATTTACGCATATCAAATAGTATATAATTCAAATATTTAACTAGCATGTATAACAACCTAAGCATAACAATATCATGAGAATACAAGTTGAAACTAACAAGCATAAACTACCTAAGCATAACAATGAACGTGTTCGATGGCCTGAGTATTTAATTATAATCGATTGCATAACGTGGATTTTGTATACATGTTGCACCCAAAAATGCGTTAAAGCGTAAAAAGGGTCGAGTATGCTCGCGGTTTTGCAAAGCTTCCTTTGGTGATTCCGTGAAGAATTGGAGGTTGGAGCTTCAAGCTTCATTTAAAACAGTTAGTGTTTTCTTTTAGAACTCTTAGAGTTCTCTTCCTTGCTTTGAAGATTTGAGAGAAACAAAGAGGTTGAGAGAGAATGGTTGGAACACTTGGTGTCCTTTTAGAATTCTTGATTTATAGAGATTGAGAGAATTAGAGAGATGGAGAGAAGAATGGTGTGAAGAAAATGGTAGAAAGAGGTTGGTATTTATAGGTAGAGAATGTGGAAAATGGTGAAATATGATTGGTTAAAAAAGGTGGAAGAGGATTGAAAAGATGATTGGTGGAGAAAGGAGGTGGAAAGGGTGATTGGTTAAAGAAGGTGAAAGAGGATTGAAAAGATGACTGGTGGAGAAAGGAGGTGGAAAACGGTGAAATATGATTGGTTAAAGAAAGTGGAAGAGAATTGATGAGGTGGAAAGATGATTGGTGTATTTCTTAGTATTTCTTGAGTATATATTATGTAATTGAGTATATAAAAAGTATAAAAGTATAATTCAAGTATTGAGGATGTACGTATAAGTATTTATATGTATAATTGTGTCGGCTTGCGTATAAATACGTATTTAAATGATCGGTTGTGTGAATAAAAAAATATGTATAAAATATGAATTTTATTATGATTAACGCCTCAAATGTTGAGATTGAAATTAAAATACGAATGTAAGGTTTCTAAATTTAGAATACGAATACGAACATTTTTTAAAATAGAAATACGAAGATACAAGGTGTTACAGTCTCCCATACTTTAGAAAATTTCGTCCCGAAATTTATTTAAGAGGAACACTTTACGAGTGATCAAAGTTTGTTTCCGATAAAGTCTAAGGAAACACCGAATATCTCATGGCACGTTTTGCGAAACCTTTGGTAACACTTATATATAGGAAGTACCAGCGGCGTATCCAACATATTCATACCATGTTACGTCCGTTTCGCTAGTCGATGCCATGTTACGTTCCGTGTCACAATCAAGGTTTATTAACGTATTACAAGGGAGTTCCCGTTGTCACACCCCGACCCACAGCGGAATAAGAGTCGGGGCATAATTGGGTTATCACCAAAGCTCATGATATTTACTGATATATTTCATATTTATTAAAGTCAAAATTACATCCTCAATATTCCAAACATGTTCATACAAATACAAAGAAAGATAATCAACTAAACAATCCAAAGTCTAAACCAGTTTATTCTTCTAAGCCATCCTATGTGTTTCTTGCTGCAGCTGGATCACCTGTATCATGTGTAAAAATGGGGGTTTTTGGGTCAACATAAGTTGGCGAGTGAACCTTATTAGAAAAACATTTATTATTGATTCCTTGTAATCTTTATCATGAAAAATTATGCAATAATCATATGTGAGCAAATGTAATTAAATCATACAATAACAATAACAACAACAAACAATAACATACAATAACAAACCAACTTGCATGAATATATAACATGAATGAAACTGTATATGTTGGCAACGTCACGTTCACGCTCATAATGTAATGGGGAACGGATGGCCTATGATAAATGTCTGTGTGATCAAGGCTCAATCAAACGGAGCCGATCGTATGTTGGCAACGCCTGGTTCACGCTCATAATGTAATGGGGAACAGCTCAACGCTCATAATGTAATGGGGAGCGGCCTATGATAATGTATGTACTGAAAATGATAATTTAATCTAAACAATAACCACACAAACAGTTGATACATGTTGAATACACATTTGTTCATGGATATGATGGATGCACAATGATTTAAATATAATAAATGGTAAGACACATGATACACCCCTAAAACGTGATTAAAACGGGGAATTTGTAGAGATTCACTCACATTGGGTGCGTTCGGTTGAAGATGATGAAATGCGCACGAGTTTGGAGGATTGATCGACGAGAACTAACTAACCTAAATAATAACGGAAAGTATGGTAAATGAGTGGATTTTATTATTAATTTTTAACAGGATTTTTAGATATATTTTTGTGAGTTTAAGGCTATTTTCTATCTTTAAAAACGTTATTTTTAAGTATTTTCAATTGATTTTTAAATTAAATAAATAAATAAAAATATAAAAAACATGTTGACTTTTGCGTTGACCATTGACCATTGACCGGGACTGTTGACTGTTTGACCGGTTTGCTAAAGTCTAAGTGTGCGCCGGGTAAGGCTCGAACCCGAGACCTCCCGTACGCGTGCACGCAGCTCTACCAACTGAGCTACATGTCTAACCCGAAATAATTCTGTTTTTAATTATATTTATATACTATTTTAGTTTATTCAAAATTCTTTTATTTTCAAAAAGGGTTTTAATCGTTGAACCGGAGTGTGCAACAGGTCTCGAACCCGGGACCGTGGGTTAGTGTTGCACACAGTCCACCGATGGACTGTGTGTCTAACCTGGTTAACATACCGATTTTTATTATACTTAACAACTTCAGTGAGTTAATCCGGTTCAGTTAGAAAAAGAAAACATCTTTATTACAGAGCATACGTGTGTGTCAAGGATTGAACTCGCGGTGTGTGATATATGTGCGCACACAGTCCACCGTTGGACTGTGTGTCTAACCCGAGATAATATCCAATTTATATTAAACTTATAAACAAACTAACTTCATCTTCTTCGTTACAATATCACAGACTACGATTACTCTACTGTTTCTTGTTTAATTCGATTGACAAACATTCAAATGACTAAAATGAAATGGCAGAGAAGATTTTAGAAGTAAACATACCGGAGAAACGATCTATCTCAGAATTCCGGCGAAGTCGTCGGCTCTGTTTTTATGGATTTCGTCTGAGCGGACAAATTAACAATTTTGATTAGCTAGATGCGGAATTGAAGCACTGAACAAGAAGTACCAGAAGGTTTAAAAGGCTATACTGTTTCACAGCGAGAATTGGGAACTTTCAGAAGTTTTCCGGCGAGAGTTAATTATCCGATATCGTCGTCTGAAACTGATTCTGATTGAAGGGTTTGAGTTAGCAAAAGCTTAACAACTGATAGAAGATGAAAGATTTGAGAAACTTACTGATTTGATGGAAGACACGATTTTCCGGCGAAAGTCCGGCGAGTTCAAAAAGCAATTCCGACGATCAGAAACTAGAGCAAACGTGAGAATAGAAGTTCTGGGAATGTAATTGAGTCGCGAAATGAAGCTTTTGTTGAAGTAATTCCAGAAGTGAATGTTTTCGCTTATAAAAACCGAACATCACATGAATTCAAGTCCATTCATGACTGAATTGATTAAAAATGTCAGTGTATCGGTTATTAATAGAAAACCGCGATCACTCAAACGTTTTGGACGTTTGGAAGCCGATTACGGTTACAGTTGGCGTAAACCGGTTGATTCCTGAGTGAAGTTATCATTTAATTGTTTCCTAGAACTCACAGAAAACATCAAGTGGCGGAGTGGTTATATGTGTGCGTGTTAAGTCTTTAGACTCACCCGGCTGACCCGGGTTCGAATCCCGGCAGCCGGTTTTCTTTTTTATTTATTTTCTTTTCACTTTTTATTAATTATAGTTTTTAAATTCTAATTTGTTAATTAATTATGCATCGTTTAAAATTAAAATAAAAATAAATACGCAACGAAAAAATTTATAACTTGATATTCGATTACAAACGAAGCGGGTTTGGAAAACCCGTTTTTGACAAATGTTACACCCGTCGCGTAGCGTGGGGAAACACACTAGTTATTGTTAAAAAAAGGTGAAGGCATTAATGTAATACAAGAACATATGTCCCGTGCTAGGAAGCATTACTCTTCTTTTCATTGCAAATTCAAGAATAACACCGATACGATTGATTGAACTGTGCGCCTCTCTTATTACTTTTTTGTATTCCCCTGTTCTTCTAGGACTGAAGTTAAGTACTTCTTTGCCCAAAGCCCTCTTTCCGACTTAGAAAGACCAATTCACAATAGCTTTAGCATCTCTTGAGTTGGAAAGGTCTTTATAGAACTAAGGGGAAGGAGTGATAATGTAATACAAGAACATAAATACTGATAATCTTGTAGAATGTAGGTTGTGCGATTTTCCCGATCTAAATCAAGCAGGTTTTACATGAAGAAGATTTGGCTCACCTGTTTAAAACCAAACTTCTCCTCAGGAGGATAGATGGGACGATTCAGGTGAGATCCAGTGTAGATCTAACTTTCGATTCACTCGTGGGATCCGGGCGGTCCGGGGAGACCACCATGGCTCCTCATCGGCCATTTACGCCACTTCCCTCCACATTTCATCAATTTATTCAATCACATAGTTTGGGCTCCTAGAATATGGCGCCCATCTATAGCAATCATATCAATTTTATTAAGTTATTTAGTAATTCATTTCCGTTCTAATACTCTATTCGTGTATTTTACGTAAAAAAACTATGAGGATTGTATAAACATTTTTGTTTGTTGCCCGAGCCGCAACTTATTGGTGGCCCGGGGTGCCCATGCCCCTTTAGATTTTTCGCTGTTAGTTTTACCCGAAATTTTTTGAATTTTTTTGTAGTGTAAATAGTAGATTTTTAAGAGTTGGCTCCACTTATTTTCCCTTCAAACTCCGTCGCTATTTGTTTCTTTCAAATACAATAGGAGATGTAACTACTTATCTTACTATTTTTTTTCTTTTGCATTATATATGTTAAATATGTATATTTATAGATGATTTGTAATTTTGTATTAAACACATTCCTCCTTTTCTTGTTGATATTGATTATAAAAAAGGATATTAAGCAATGATTATATCAAATTTCTCTCCCTCATATTTGTAAACTAATTATGTCTACTTATAAGTATTAATATTAATGTTAGTATTAATAATATTAATATTCGTATTAGTATTAGTATTTAGCATAATAACAATTACATGACCGCATGAACAGTAGTTGATTTTCATTGGTCAATGATTGTCACGTGACAGCCTCTTCCTTTTTATTTAAACATACCGTTTGATAACAGTAGTTAATTTTGATTGGTCAATGGTTGTCACGTGACAGCGTGAGTATTTAATTATAATCGATTGCATAACGTGGATTTTGTATAAATGTTGCACCCAAAAATGCGTTAAAGCGTAAAAAGGGTCGAGTATGCTCGCGGTTTTACAAAGCTTCCTTTGGTGATTCCGTGAAGAATTGGAGGTTGGAGCTTCAAGCTTCCTTTAAAACAGTTAGTGTTTTCTTTTAGAACTCTTGGAGTTCTCTTCCTTGCTTTGAAGATTTGAGAGAAGTAAGAGGTTGAGAGAGAATGGTTGGAACACTTTGTGTCCTTTTAGAATTCTTAGAATTCTTGATTTATAGAGATTGAGAGAATTAGAGAGATGGAGAGAAGAATGGTGTGAAGAAAATGGTAGAAAGAGGTTGGTATTTATAGGTAGAGAATGTGGAAAATGGTGAAATATGATTGGTTAAAAAAGGTGGAAGAGGATTGAAAAGATGATTGGTGGAGAAAGGAGGTGGAAAAGAGTGAAATATGATTGGTTAAAGAAGGTGAAAGAGGATTGAAAAGATGATTGGTGGAGAAAGGAGGTGGAAAACGGTGAAATATGATTGGTTAAAGAAGGTGGAAGAGGATTGATGAGGTGGAAAGATGATTGGTGTATTTCTTAGTATTTCTTGAGTATATATTATGTAATTGAGTATATAAAAAGTATAAAAGTATAATTCAAGTATTGAGGATGTACGTATAAGTATTTATATGTATAATTGTGTGGGTTTACATATAAATACGTATTTAAATGATCGGTTGTGTGAATAAAAAAATATGTATAAAATATGAATTTTATTATGTTAACGCCTCGAATTGTGAGATTGAAATTAAAATACGAATGTAAGGTTTCTAAATTTAGAATACGAATACGAACATTATTTAAAATAGAAATACGAAGATACAAGGCGTTACAGTCTCCCCTACTTTAGGAAATTTCGTCCCGAAATTTATTTAAGAGGAACACTTTACGAGTGATCAAAGTTTGTTTCCGATAAAGTCTAAGGAAACACCGAATATCTCATGGCACGTTTTGCAAAACCTTGGTAATATGGTGGTAACACTTATATATAGGAAGTACCAGCGGCGTATCCACCATATTCATACCATGTTACCTCTGTTTCGCTAGTCGATGACATGTTACGTTCAGTGTCACAATCAAGGTTTATTAACGTATTACAAGGGAAAAATGATAGCGTATAGAATTTAAGTAGGTAAGCATGATTGTATTTAAACATGGGAGAGTATAGAGTACGAGTATGAGTATAAGTGGGTGTATATGCACATTCTTGTACAATACACATGATATATTTTAGTTAATCAAGATTAACGTATTACTGGAATGTGAATAAACATGTCAAACCATCGTGTACCGCAATGTAGACTACCGAATATCGTCGAAACGAAGAAGGTGTAAAATAGTTTACTTAACATGACCTCAAGAATACAGGCGGGCGCTACTCCTATAGCGCTACACAAGCGCTATACATGTTAAGGTGTGGCTTGATCAGAGTTAATGACAAGTTTATCACATAAGCACGTGAATAAACAAGTCAAACCATCGTGTACCGCAATGTTGACTACACAATATCGTCGAAACGAAGAGGGCGTAAAATAGTTTACTTAACATTACCTCAAGAATACGGGCGGGCGCTACTCCTATAGCGCTACCCAAGCGCTATACATGTTAAGGTGTGGCTTCTTACGAAGTTAATGACAAGTTTATCACATAAGAATGTTCCAGTAATCCCAATCAAGTATAATGTTTAGTATGCATCTATCGAATTGTCGTGTAATAGATTTTGAATAAATGAGAAGTTTGTTGTGCATAAATTCGATTCTAGTATAATGTTGACTTCGAAATGAACGCGGGGATAAGTATTATATTGCATAAAATTTAAGATAACGTAAAAGAGAGGCTTAATAAAATGTTGGAGTGTTTCGGGTTTAGAAACTTCGACTTTCCAAAGTGAATCATATGTCCTTTCGAATTAGAGAGACATGATTTGGCCTAATAGGTATAATACTCTCGTCGCCAGGCGATTAACGGTATTTTTCCCTTCCAGTTAGTACATGTCCCTAAGTAGATCGATAATACGAAACTTTGGCGAGATTGAAAATCGAGGAGTGGAACCAGTCATCAAGGTGTGGATATCAATCCTAGCTTGACGATTTTTGCCCAAAACATGGTTTATTGAACGAACCAAGATAAAATCTCGAGTCGTCAATAGGGTTCACTAGATTATAAAATAGAGATTTCCATCAAGATATGGATATCACTCCTGACTTGATGGTGAAATTCGTGCAATAGTTATCATGTAAGGTGGATTGAAATTTGTCACCAAAGGCGGGGAATCACCCCTATTTTGATGAGTCCTTTCGATTGTGGAACAAGAGTATTCTCAAGAGTGTGTATTGTGTTTTGTGTCTGAGGAAATACATATTGTAAGTTTTAAGACCAAAGGAAAGAGAGAAGCAAGGTAAAAAGAATAACGATTTAGAAAAGTATCAAAAATGGTTAAAAGTTTGGTACTTAAACTATAGACAAAGTCGAACATGACAATTCTACCTAATTCCCTATAGTTATGGCTCTGATACCAATCTTTCACACCCCAACCGATGGCGGAAACATCAGGATGAGACAGAAATGAGATTGCAAGAGACTTCATAATACTAATTATGACAAGTAATTAATAATTACTTTTTACGTTGCTTTAACTAGGAACACCACAACTTTAAAATGAATAATGTACAATAAGTGTTCAAATAAATAAATTTCATTTAATTACAATGATTTTGGTACAAGTATTGGAATCGAGATACAACAGGATTGAAAATAAATTTCAATACAACGAACATTAAAATTTAAATGCGTTTCTAGGCAATCTACTAGATTCATCTGTCACAATCCTGCAACATGTAATAAAAGCATGGATCACTACAAAAGCACTGGCGAGCATACAAGTTTGAATATAAGTATATGTATAAAAGTTTGTCTCAAATCCACATGGCATTTTATATTCAAGTTGAAACGAGCATACATAAATAATTTGCGCATAGTAAATAGTATATAATTCAAATCTTTAACTAGCATGCATAACAACCTAAGCATAACAATATCATGAGAATACAAGTTGAAACTAACAAGCATAAACTACCTAAGCATAACAATGAACGTGTTCGATGGCCTGAGTATTTAATTATAATCAATTGCATAACGTGGATTTTGTATACATGTTGCATCCAAAAATGCGTTAAAGCGTAAAAAGGGTTGAGTATGCTCGCGGTTTTGCAAAGCTTCCTTTGGTGATTCCGTGAAGAATTGGAGGTTGGAGCTTCAAGCTTCCTTTAAAACAGTTAGTGTTTTCTTTTAGAACTCTTAGAATTCGCTTCCTTGCTTTGAAGATTTGAGAGAAGTAAAGAGGTTGAGAGAGAATGGTTGGAACACTTGGTGTCCTTTTAGAATTCTTAGAATTCTTGATTTATAGAGATTGAGAGAATTAGAGAGATGGAGAGAAGAATGGTGTGAAGAAAATGGTAGAAAGAGGTTTGTATTTATAGGTAGAGAATGTGGAAAATGGTGAAATATGATTGGTTAAAAAAGGTGGAAGAGGATTGAAAAGATGATTGGTGGAGAAAGGAGGTGGAAAAGGGTGAAATATGATTGGTTAAAGAAGGTGAAAGAGGATTGAAAAGATGATTGGTGGAGAAAGGAGGTGGAAAATGGTGAAATATGATTAGTTAAAGAAGGTGGAAGAGAATTGATGAGGTGGAAAGATGATTGGTGTATTTCTTAGTATTTCTTGAGTATATATTATGTAATTGAGTATATAAAAAGTATAAAAGTATAATTCAAGTATTGAGGATGTACGTATAAGTATTTATATGTATAATTGTGTCGGCTTGCGTATAAATGCGTATTTAAATGATCGGTTGTGTGAATAAAAAAATATGTATAAAATATGAATTTTATTATGATTAACGCCTCAAATGTTGAGATTGAAATTAAAATACGAATGTAAGGTTTCTAAATTTAGAATACGAATACGAACATTTTTTAAAATAGAAATACGAAGATACAAGGCGTTACAGTCTCCCCTACTTTAGGAAATTTCGTCCTGAAATTTATTTAAGAGGAACACTTTACGAGTGATCAAAGTTTGTTTCCGATAAAGTCTAAGGAAACACCGAATATCTCATGGCACGTTTTGCGAAACCTTGGTAATATGGTGGTAACACTTATATATAGGAAGTATCATCGGCTTATCCACCATATTCATACCATGTTACGTCCGTTTCGCTAGTTGATGCCATGTTACGTTCCGTGTCACAATCAAGGTTTATTAACGTATTACAAGGGAGAAATGATAGCGTATAGAATTTAAGTAGGTAAGCATGATTGTATCTAGACATGGGAGAGTATAAAGTACGAGTATGAGTATAAGTGGGTGTATATGCACATTCTTGTACAATACACGTGATATATTTTAGTTAACCAAGATTAACGTATAACTGGCATGTGAATAAACAGGTCAAACCATCGTGTACCGCAATGTAGACTACCCCATATCGTCGAAACGAAGAAGGTGTAAAATAGTTTACTTAACATGACCTCAAGAATACAGGCGGGCGCTACTCCTATAGAGCTACACAAGCGCTATACATGTTAAGGTGTGGCTTGATCAGAGTTAATGACAAGTTTATCACATAAGCACGTGAATAAACAAGTCAAACCATCGTGTACTGCAACGTTGACTACCCAATATTGTCGAAACGAAGAGGGTGTAAAATAGTTTACTTAACATAACCTCATGAATACGGGCGGGCGCTACTCCTATAGCGCTACACAAGCGTTATACATGTTAAGGTGTGGTTCCTTATGAAGTTAATGACAAGTTTATCACATAAGAATGTTCCAGTAATCCCAATCAAGTATAATGTTTAGTATGCATCTATCGAATTGTCGTGTAAGAGATTTCGAATAAATGAGAAGTTTGTTGTGCATAAATTCGATTCTAGTATAATGTTGACTTCAAAATGAAAATTTAAGATAATGTAAAAGAGAGGCTTGATAAAATGTTGGAGTGTTTCGTGTCACACCCCAACCGATGCCGGAAACATCGGGGTAGTGGCACTAGGCGAATCAGATTAATCAAGAGATTCCATAACGATTAATTGAAAGAATAATCAATATTTAATATCCCATACTATTAAACTCATACAATCTTAAAATAACCATTACATATCAAACAAATCCCTTAAACATAAAATCTGATCCGATCTTCCCTAGATTTATTACATGATTTCTAAAGATAAAAGAAACCTAAACTAGGCATCCGTAGCTAATCCTCAACCTACCACATATGTTAAAATAAAACGTCAATACAATTATGTAAAGGTAAGCATACAAGTTTTGCATACAATATAGATATAAAAGCGTTTAGCATACACCGCATGACATACATAATAGTTGTGAATGATGTAACTACTTAGATTCATGCAAACCAACAAACCGCAATTGATCGAGGCATGCGAACAAGCGTTCACATCCTAAAAGAGATAATAAATACGAAAATAAAAATGTGAGCCTTGACAACCTCTCCGGGTGGCGGGTCAACCTCTAGTATACTATCATGTTAAGGGTGGCGTACACGCAATCAAGCAATACATACAATTCAGCAGATTTCATGTAAAGTCATGTATAAGCAGGATGTCGAATAAGCATTTGAGTTGTGTGATGTGTTTTGATATACGAACATATGTGACACCCAAAAGTGCGTTTAAGCGAAAAAGGGTTCAAGTATACTCACAGTTGGTGAGTTTTAGGAGAGATTCGGGATCTGCGAGGAGTTGCGGAAAGTGCCGGTTCAGCCTGTAAGCGAGCAGAAGTGCATCAGTCTTCCTAATTGCTTAAACGGTTAAGTTTGGATTGGGCAGAGGACAAGTTCGAGCGAACTTGTGAGGAATTGTTGTGTTTTGAGACAAGTTCGGGCGAACTTGTGTAAGGTGTCAACAGAATATGCAAGTTTGGCCGAACTTGTGAAGTTTCCTGAGAAACTTGACAAGTTCGAGCGAAGTGGTGTTTTGTTGAAGATTTTTTACTCCAGTTCGGCCGAACTTGACCCATAGGGTGCAAGTTCGAGCAAACTTGACTGTTGAGTTGTATAAAAATTAGTAAATCTCGAGCGAACTTGATTTTTTCGGGTCCAAAATCTTGCGTTTTCGCATCGTTTGCTGAGTAAATCAAATGTCCATCCCTCAAACCCTGTGCTACTGGGCAAAAACTTAGGTTAGAGAGGTCTTTTAGAGCGGTTTTAGCCGTTTTACAAAAGCGTGGGCTAATCCGAGCAAACTCGGGGTTCGTTTGGGTTAGTTCGGCTTGTGTAAACCAACATAAACGTCCTTGTGCTTCCAGATCTGGGATATTGAATGATAAATGCTTTGTTCCACATCAAAATGAATGAAACACACACCAAAAGTCCGTTTTTTGTGTAAAAATCGAGTCTGTAAAAGGTTTTCCATAGATCTAACACTTGGTGAGCCGAAATCATCCGGATTTCATGTTCGGGAAGCCAAGGCTAAGCCCAAACGAGCTTGTTTAGTGTGGATCTAATTTAAAAATAGAAGTTTTATAGAAAAAGATGAAGATTTTCATAGAAGAATGGGTTTTGATGAAATCGAAGGTAAAACCTTGTGTAGAAATCGTTGTAAACATTGTTGTATGTTGAAAACGGGTTGATTCTTACTTAGGAAATGAAGGTTTCGAGTTAGGAGAGCTCTGAGCAAACTTTCAGCAAGTTCAAATGAGAGAATGGGGCTGAGTATTTATAGGAAAGTTAGAAAAGTGGGCTGGTGGGAGTCATGTTCGGTCGAACTTGTATATTCCTATAAAAGTTCGGGCGAACTTGTTAGATTTATGAGGATTCTCGACCAAGTTCGGTCGAACTTGCTGAGTTGGTGAGGATCCAAGCCAAGTCCGAGTGGACTTGGGTGAAATTGAGGAGTTCTGTTGGCCTGGTCAAGTTCGGCCGAACTTGGCATCACCCATGTTCGAGCGAACTTGTCCAAAAACTCATAATTTCTTCGTTTTTCGTTCGTTCGTCGATTGTTCAACGATGTAATCGAGTTATAAAGTAATGTTAAGCGATTAAGCGATGTGTTAAGCGTCGTAATAGCGAGTCAACGCATGAGAGCGAGTTGCGTGAGTTTGCGCGTGATTTAATCATAATAAATAAACACACACAACACATAAATAACATAAAACCACGTAATTAACTACGTTTCGCGATGCGATAAGATAAATGATGCAATGGCACAAGTGGTTATTGTTCAACAACACACTCGGCTATTAATTGTGATTGCGATTAGATTAGCGATGCGTTTAGTAAGCGTTTAGATGCGATATAACTGTAAATCAACATAATTTAATTAACATAGCTTTCTTATAAACCGAATCTCGAGATTTACAAAAGATAGATACAACGATAATAAAAGAAAAAGATAACAACGAAAATTTGGAGTTGTTACAGTCTCCCCTACTTTAGGAAATTTCGTCCCGAAATTTAAGTAGTGGCCGTAACAAAGAGGTGCGGATACTTAGCCTTCATGTCACTTTCCAATTCCCAAGTGAACTCTGCATCGCGTTTGCCTTCCCATCAGAATTTCACGATAGGGATGCGAGAGCGTCGTAGTTTCTTGGTTTCTCGGTCCATGATTTCGACAGGCTTTTCCACAAAATGGAGAGTCTCGTTTATTTGCAAGTCCTCGAGGGGGACGTGGAGATTTGCTTCAGCTAGGCATTTCTTGAGGTTAGACATGTGGAAAGTCGGATGAACGTTGTTAAGTTCCGCCGGTAGTTCGAGACGATAGGCTACTTTACCGATCCTTTCTAGAATCTTAAAGGGACCTACGTATCTTGGCGCTAGCTTTCCTTTCTTCCCGAAGCGGATCACTCCCTTCCAAGGTGCAACCTTTAGGAGAACATTATCTCCCACTTCGAACTATAGGGGCTTGCGGTGTTTATCGGCATAACTCTTTTGACGGCTCCGAGCTTTCAAGAGATTGTCTCTGATCTGGAGGATTTTGTCTGTCGTTTCTTGAATTAGCTCGGGGCCGGTGATTTGTGCTTCTCCGATCTCGTGCCATGCAATAGGCGATTGACATTTTCTTCCATACAGCGCCTCAAAAGGAGCCATTTGAATGCTGGTGTGATAACTATTATTGTATGAGAATTCAATTAAAGGTAAATGCGTATCCCAACTACCACCGAAATCTATGATGCACGCACGAAGCATGTCGTCGAGGGTGCGGATTGTGCGCTCATTCTGACCGTCGGTTTGCGGGTGGAAAGCGGTACTGAGATTGAGAGTAGTACCGAGAGTGGATTGGAAAGTCTCCCAGAGACGTGAGGTAAAGCGGCCGTCGCGGTCAGAGATGATGTCACGAGGTGTCCCGTGTCGAAAAATGACTTCGTCGGTATAGATTCGGGCTAATCGTTCGACCTTAAAGTCTTCTCGTATAGCAATAAAGTGCGCGGATTTAGTAAGACGATCAACGATAACCCAAATGCTATCGTGACCAGAGGAAGTGCGGGGAAGTTTCGTAATGAAATCCATAGCTATACTCTCCCACTTCCACATCGGGATTTCGGGGTGTTCGAGTAAGCCAGAAGGCCTTTGATGTTCGGCTTTAACCTTCTAACAAGTTAAGCACTTTGAGACGTATACAGCAATATCCTTTTTCATGCCCAGCCACCAATACTTAGGACGAAGGTCCTGGTACATTTTGTCGGCACCGGGATGAATGGAATATCGAGATTTATGAGCTTCGGTCATTAGCAGTTCACGAAGGTTAACACGGCTGGGAATCCAAATGCGATCGAGATAGTAGTAGATACCGTTAGGTTTAACAACGAGCTGAGTTTCGGCACCACATTTCATTTCTTCCTCTAAAGTATTCTCGTTAAAACAAGCGAATTGAGCGGAGCGAATCAAAATTTCGAGATCATTCAAAGCTTGAGAGTCACGAACACTATACACATAGCTTCGTCGACTTAGAGCATCGGTGAAGACGTTTGCTTTGCCGTGATGGTAGCGTATATCGCAATCATAATCGTTGAGAAGTTCAACCCATTGGCGTTGGCGCATATTCAGTTCCTTTTGATTGAAGATATGTTGTAAGCTCTTATGGTCGGTAAAGACGATACACTTAGTACCATAAAGGTAGTGTCGCCATGTCTTCAATGCAAAAACAACTGCACCGAGTTCGAGATCGTGGGTTGTGTAATTCTTCTCGTGGATCTTGAGTTGTCGAGACGCATACGCGATAACCTTGTCTCGTTGCATGAGAACACAACCGAGACCAAGATTAGAGGCATCGCAGTAAACAACGAAATTGTCGTTTCCGTCGGGAAAAGCGAGTATGGGAGCGTTACATAGCATACGCTTGAGAGTTTGAAAAGCTTCCTCTTGTTTAGAATCCCAAACAAAAGGCTTGTCTTTATGAGTTAAAGCGGTAAGCGGAACGGTGATTTTTGAGAAGTCGGCGATGAATTGACGGTAGTAACCCGGCAATCCAAGAAATGAACGGATTTCGGAAGCATTCTTTGGTGTAATCCAACTCTTGACGGCTTTGATCTTTGCAGGGTCGACGTGAATTCCTTAACTATTAACAATATGGCCGAGAAATTGGACTTCTTCGAGCCAGAATTCACATTTAGAGAACTTAGCATAAAGGCGATTATCTTGGAGAAGTTTGAGGACTAAACGGAGATGGCGTGCGTGTTCGTCTCTCGACTTCGAATAGATAAGGATGTCATCGGTAAACACAATGACGAAACGATCTAGGAACGCTTTACACACACGGTTCATCAAATCCATGAAGACCGCGGGTGCATTGGTAAGACCAAAAGGCATGACCACGAATTCGAAATGGCCATAACGAGTACGAAAGGCCGCTTTTGGAATATCTTCTTCCAACACGCGTAACTGATGATAACCGGAACGAAGATCAATCTTAGAAAAGCAAGTAGCACCTTGAAGCTGATCAAATAAGTCGTCGATTCGAGGAAGAGGATAACGGTTCTTTATCGTGAGTTTATTAAGTTCACGATAGTCGATGCACATCCGGAACGTCCCATCTTTCTTTTTCACGAAAAGAACGGGTGCGCCCCAAGGCGAAGTGCTCGGGCATATGAAACCTTTATCAAGAAGCTCTTGAAGTTGGCTCGATAGCTCGCGCGTTTCTGATGGTGCGAGACATAAGGAGCTTTTGCAACGGGAGTAGCACCGGGAACTAAATTGATACGGAATTCAACGTCGCGAGTAGGGGGTAAACCTGGTAAATCGTCGGGAAAGACCTTAGGAAATTCACGAACAATAGGAACGTCTTTAAAAGTCTTCTTTTCTTTCTCCGGGTTCACTATATGGGCTAAAAAAGCAACACATTGCTTTCGCAAACATTGGTGTGCTCGATTACATGACAAAAGCATCAACTTCTTTGAGGGTGTTTCACCATAGACATGGAGTTGATCACCGTTAGGGAGAGGAAAGCGAATCATTCTATCAAAGCAAACAACTTCAGCATGATTCTCATGAAGAAAATCCATGCCTACTATGACATCGAAGCTTCCTAACTGCATAGGTATAAGATTGATCGAGAAGACATGGTTGTTGAGATCGAGGGAACAACCACGTAGGACAGGGGTGACAGTGACGGTTCTTCCGGTGGCGACTTCCACATCGAAAGTCTTTGGGAGTTTAGCGCGTTTACATTTTAAAACCTTTTCGAATTCTAACGATATAAAACAATTATCGGCACCAGTATCAAATAAACATGAAGCATAAATACCATTAACGAGGAACGTTCCATTGACAACATTGTTGTCGTTCTGAGCCTGGCGATGGTTGAGATTAAAGGCTCGTCCACATTCAGCCTGTTGTTGCTGCTACTGAGGCTGTGGTGGCTGTGGCTGCTGCTGATGTTGTTCCTGCTTCATAGGTTTGTTTGGGCAGACGTTACTTAAATGATTCGGATCACCGCACGTGTAACAGGCACGTGCCCTTGGAGCTGGTTGCTCATTGGCCTGGGGAGGAGCTGGTAAAGCTGGTGTTGCTGTGGCCTGAGGAGCTGATTGGCACGGGCCTGAACGGCAACTGACAGTAAAGTGGCCGTAGATGTTACAGTTGGTTTAGAAGTGACAGTTGCTTCCAACTGCATGGTGATACGTGCATTTTGAGCACAAAGGATGCGGGCCAATATACGCACGCTTTGCCGGTGGTGCGTTTGGTGCTGCAGATTGGAGCGGCTGAGGGTTTGCTGGAGCAGTAAGAGCAAAGTTCTTGCTGGGGTTTTCTCGCTTGCGACCACGGCGACTGTTCTTTGCCTCTCGAGATTGATCGGTAGGAGCTGCTGATTCGGTAATGGCCTGGTTTGCGACCTTACTGTTCTTGAAATAACCAGACTGAACCATCTGTCATTGATATCTGCGGCTAGCTGGTAGGTCTCCTCGATAGTAGTAGTGCGTGCTGCTTGATCAAAGTCAGTGACGCAATCGAGCAGAGCGTTGATGTATTTCTTGATTGCTTTCTCGGTCGTGTCAACTTGACCGGGACAGATGATGCTCACCTGTTTGAATCGAGCCGTTAAACCAGCATTGTCGGGTCCGTCTTGCTTGATTCCCCAAAATTCGTTCTCTAACTTCTGGATCTCATGAGGTGGACAGAACTCTTTGATCATTATCTCCTTAAGTTCCTCCTAGAAGAGTCCGTAGGCTTCGTCGTTTCCCCTCCTGTTACGCTCCGTAGTACACCAGTCGAGAGCCCTGGACTGGAAAACGCCGGTAGCGTTAGTAGTGCGAAGGGGTTCAGGACACCCACTCTGACGGAATGTGACCTCAATAGCATCGAACCCGTGAAACATGGCACTGGGTCCTTCGGTGCCTGAGAAATTGAGGGGTCCACAAGCCTTGAACTGCTTTAAACTGAATGATGACTTGGGCGGATCGACTTTCGAGTCCACAGAAGTGTTGTTGTTGGCGTCTTGGATTTCGTTGACTATCTGGGGGATCACTTTGGCCATTTCCTTGGCCACCAGTGATGCGTTGCGCTTGTCAGCTTGGCCGCTCTGAAGATTCCTTCTGGTGTGCAATCCATTGAAGACATCTACATTGAAGGATTTGATTGGATGAGATTCGATTATAACAGGTTTATGTCTAAAGTATTTATTATTATTATCCATATAAGGCACAAAATCACATAAATATGTAGACAAGTAAATACGTAGGCAGGCAAACACGTAGGCACATAAGCATATAGCACATAAGCACGTAAGCACATAATTCATATAAGCACATACTTTGCATGTATTCACCTTCTCATAAGTAAAGTGTAGCACGTTCGAAATGCGATATATAAGCGATATATATAAACGAGGTAAGCGAGTAATACTGCGCATGAGGCACACATGCCCTCATAGGCGTAAGCGAGTTTAGCGATTAGTTTTGTTGGTGAATTAATAAGCGTTTTAGATTTCGAGAGCTGTGCGAGTAGTGCATATATCGATGGAGCGTAAAAGCGATAAATCGAGAAATCGATAAAGCAGGAAATCGAATAAAGCAAAAATTCTCAAAATTTAAACACATAAATAATAATTAGAACTCGATGATGCTTAAAATCGACGATGATAGGCTTAAATCAATTGGGAGCGTCCTGGGTTTTGAGACATTGACTACCCAAAGTGATTCGAAAATTCTCTGAGTTCGGACACACGATTTGGCCTAATAGGCAAATGCTCTCGCCGTACAACAGTTAATGTCATTTATCCTTCCAGTTATGTCGTGTTCCGAGTCATCGAAATAATCAAGACTTTGGTGAGAATGAAAATCGATGAGCGGAATTAGTTATTAAGATGCGGGTTTCACCCCTAACTTAACAACATCATTCCTAGTTGTGGTTATGCTCACCGATCAAATCGGGAGTTCCACTAGATAGAGATGGAGATTTTTTTTCGTCGAGGTTTGGATATCACCCCTAACTCAACGAGGGTATCTCGTGCGAGGGAGAGTGCGCGGATTGAATGATCTCTTAGAGAGTTCTTGGTTTTCATACCTATTCTCGACTTGATCACTCGTTTTGCGTGATACGAGCGTTAAGCGTGTATATTGTATTAGCCTAAGGAAAGGCACTTTTAAGCATTTATGGCAAGTAGGTTTAAGCATTCAAGTCAAAGATTGGTCAAATTGGGTACTTAGACTATAGACTAGGTTGAACATGGCAATTTTACCTAATTCCCTACAGTTATGGCTCTGATACCATTCTGTCACACCCCAACCGATGGCGGAAACATCGGGGTAGTGACACTAGGCGAATCAGATTGATCAAGAGATTCCATGACGATTAATTCAAAGACAATAATCAATATTTAATATCCCATACTATTAAACTCATACAATCTTAAAACAACCATTACATATCAAACAAATCCCTTAAACATAAAATCTGATCCGATCTTCCCTAGATTTATTACATGATTTCTAAATATAAAAGAAACCTAAACTAGGCATCCGTAGCTAATCCTCAACCTGCCACATATGTTAAAATAAAACGTCAATACATTTAAGTAAAGGTGAGCATACGAGTTTTGCATACAATATAGATATAAAGCGTTTAGCATACACCGCATGACATACGTAATAGTTTTGAATGATGTAACTACTTAGATTTATGCAAACCAACAAACCGCGATTGATCGAGGCATACGAACAAGTGTTCACATCCTAAAAGAGAAAATAAATGCGAAAATAAAAATGTGAGCCTTAACAACCTCGGGCCTCCGGGTGGCGGGTCAACCTCTAGTATACTATCATGTTAAGGGTGGCGTACAAGCAATCAAGCAATACATACAATTCAGCATATTTCACGTAAAGTCATGTATAAGCGGGATAGCATTTGAGTTGTGTGATGTGTTTTGATATACGAACATATGTGACACCCAAAAGTGCGTTTAAGCGAAAAAGGGTTCAAGTTTACTCACAGTTGGTGCGTTTTAGGAGAGATTCGGGATCTGTGAGAAGCTGCGGAGAGTGCCGGTTCAGCCTGTAGGCGAACAGAAGTGCATTAGTCTTTCGAATTGCTGAAACGGTTAAGTTTGGATTGGGCAGAGGACAAGTTCGGGCGAACTTGTATGTTTCCATACAAGTTCGAGCGAACTTGTGAGGAATTGTTGTGTTTTGAGACAAGTTCAGGCGAACTTGTGTAAGGTGTTAACAGAATATGCAAGTTCGGCCGAACTTGTGAAGTTTCCTGAGAAACTTGACAAGTTCGAGTGAACTTTTGGTGTTCTGTTGAAGATTTTTTACTCAAGTTCGGCCGAACTTGACCCAGAGGGTGCAAGTTCGAGTGAACTTGACTGTTGAGCTGTATAAAAATGAGTAAATCTCGAGCGAACTTGATGTTTTCGGGTCCAAAATCTTGCGTTTTCGCGTCGTTTGCTGAGTAAATCAAATTTCCATCCCTCTAACCCTGTGCTACTGAGCAAAAACTTAGGTCGAAGAGGTCTTTTAGAGCGGTTTTAGCCGTTTTACAAAAGCGTGGGCTAATCCGAGCGAACTCGGGGTTCGTTTGGGTTAGTCCGACTTGTGTAAACCAACATAAACGTCCTTGTGCTTCCAGATGTGGAATCTTGAATGATAAATGCTTCGTTCCACATCAAAATGAACGAAACATACCCCAAAAGTCCGTATTTTTGTGTAAAAATCGAGTCTTTAAAAGGTTTTCCATAGATCTTGTAGGAACGTCCACGATTAGCACGAGAACCTAAATCTGTTATCTATTGTCCGATTAGGCGGAAACTAATGACAAGTTAACCAAATAACAAGAATTACTCGTTTAATAGTTGTTTTCATTGATCTAAAGTTCAATACATTCGAGATCCGGATCTGAAAGAGCTTCGCCTCTGATTTGAAAAAGTTACAAATGAATTGGACAAGCTAGGTATTTATAGGCAGTGAAGTTCGCTGGAGAGGGATAGAAGTTCGACCGAACTTGACCTAGTCAAGTTCGGTCGAACTTGACTTCTCATCAACATCCTCGAGCGAACTTGTCCTAAAATACACTTAAATACGCCTCATTTCATCTATTCTATACAGAATCGATACAAGACTATTCTACAAACATTATGCACCAATAGACTCCCTCTTGGAATATACTTTGTCTTGTTCGGTCTTCAGAAACTCTCGTTTATTCCAGACTCGTTCTCGTGTAATGACGAAGGCAACAGACATATGCACCAACAGACTCCCCCTTGGATGTTGCTGCAGTCATCTTCTTTCATAGACATCTTTGACAATAATCATCCTCGTCAGTCTTCAAGTGTTATAGTCTTCTTTGAACGCCTTGTAATCTGTCACACCCCGACCCGTAGCGGAAAAGGTGATCGGGGCATGATTGGGTTTTTATCAATGCTCATGACATTTATTATAATGTTTCATATTTATTATTACAATCTTAAAGAAGATCATCCAATCAAATCATGTCACACCCCGACCCGCAGCGGAATAAGAGTCGGGGCATAATTGGGTTATCACCAAAGCTCATGATGTTTACTAATATGTTTCATATTTATTAAATTCAAATTACATCTCAAAGATTTTAAGTCAAGTTCATACAATACAAGGAAAGGAAAAATTAACTAAAACAATCCAAAATCTAAGCTGGTTTGTTCTTCTAGGCCGCCCTATGTGTTTCTTGCTTCAACTTAAAAATGGGGAATTTTGGGTCAACAAAAGTTGGCGAATGAACCTTATTAAAAACATTTGTTATTGATTTCTTGTTGTATTTAATATGAAAAAATTGTGCAATAATCATATATGAACAAACGTATGTAAACAAACAATCACAAACACCTTGCATGAGCATATGATATGAATGACAATGTATATGTTGGCAACGTCTCGTTCACGCTCATAGGTAATGGGGAACGGACGGCCTATGATGATGTATGTGAGATCAAGGCTCAATCAAACGGAGCCGATCTTATGTTGGCAACGCCTCGTTCACGCTCATAGGTAATGGGGAACAGCTCACGCTCATAGGTAATAGGGAGCGGCGGCCTATGATAATGTATGTACTGAAAATGATAACTTTAATCTAAACATTAACCACACAAACAATTTATATAGATTGGCAACACATTTAATCATGAATATGATGGATGCACAAGTGTTTAATTGAAATAAATAAATAGCGACACATGATACACCCCAAAATGTGATTAAAACGGGGAATTGGTAGAGGTTCACTCACATTGGGTGCGTTCGGTTGATGATGTTGAATGCGCACGAGTTTAGAGGATTGATCGACGAGGAATAACTAACCTAATTAATAATGAAAAGGTACGGTAAGTAAGTGGATTTTATTAACAATTTTAATAGGATTTTTTGATATATTTTTGTGAGTTTAAGGCTATTTCTAACTTTAAAAACGTTATTTTTAAGTATTCTTAATTGATTTTTAAATTAAATAAATAAATAAAAATAATAAAAAAATGTTGACTTTTTGACTTTGACCGTTGACCGGTTCGGTCGTGATTATTATTGCACTGAGTGAGACTCGAACTCGTGACCTCCCGTACGCGTGCACGCAGCTCTACCAACTGAGCTACGTGTCTAACCCGAAATATTTCTGTTTTTAATTATATTTATATACTATTTAACTTAATCCGAAAATCATTTATTTAAAAAGGATTTAATTGTATCAAACCGGTGATCTCCACAGGTCTCGAACCCGGGACCTGTGGTTTAGTTTGGCACACAGTCCACCGCTGGACTGTGTGTCTAACCTGGTAAATATTCCAGTTTTTATTATACTTAACATCTTACTGTGAGTTAACCCGGTTCGGTTTTAAAAAAAAAACATTTTTATTTCTGAGGATAGGGTCGTGATAGGAATCGAACTCGAGACGTATGTGTATTGTTTGCACACAGTCCACCGCTGGACTGTGTGTCTAACCCGTTTATTATCCTGATTTTAATTAATCTTATACACTAGTTCGAACTCATCTTCTTCGTTCAAAACACAGACAACGGTTAACCAAACTGTTTCTGTTTAATTCGATTAACGAACATTATAAGCAATTGAAAGGTAATGAACAGAGAGGGTTTGGGGAAAGGATGTACCGAACAGGTGTCTTTCTCAGAACTCCGGCAAGGATTCGTCGGCTCTGTTTTGTGAACTTCGTCTGTTCGGATCAATTAACAGTTTTGATTGATTATATATGAAATTGAGTTACTAAACCATGATTAACAGGAGGTTTAGATGATCATACCGATTAACAGCGTGAGTTCGGAAATTCCAGCGATTTTCCGGCGAGTACAGAATATCCGGCAACGTCGTCTGGGATTGATTATGGGTGATGGATTGATGTTAGGTATAATCTAACAATGGACTGGAACAGAAAGAGTCGAGGTATTTACTGTGTTGATGTGAGTCTCGGTTTTCCGGCGAAAGTCCGGTAATGGCAGAAAAGTTCCGGCGAGTGAAATTGCGTCGAGAATTGGTGTGATTTTGAGCGAAAAGATTACCAGAGGCTAGGGTGTGTATTTATAGGAAAGAATATCGATGAATTGGGTCCGGTTTCTGTCTTGATTCGTTGGTCAATTATTCTCCGGCGGTTATGACTGATGTCGCGGAACTGCACATCGATTATAACTGATGTAAGAGTTAATATGCACGCTAAGTCGAATGAAACCGATAATAATTGGCGAAGTCGTCGGGATTTCCGGCGGCTGCGAAATGGGCGCGTCGTTGACTGTTTTTGAAATCGAGTTTTGTTATATGAATTAATTGTTTCGATATATCACCAAAGAACACTAGTGGCGGAGTGGTTTGGTGTATGTGAGTTAAGACTTTGAGGTTCCCGGCTGACCCGGGTTCGAGTCCCGGCAGCCGGTTTTTCTTTTTAATTATTTATTTTTACTTTTTAACAAATATAGTTTATAAATTCTAATTTGTTTATTAATTATGTATCGTTTAAAATTAGAATAAATCATAAATAAGCAACGAAAATTTAAAACTGATTATTTGATTAATAAACGAAGCGGGTTTTGAAAAGCCCGTTTTTCGACGGATATTACAAATCATACAAGTACAACATGTTCTATACATCTTTCTAGACTTCATTATTTTTCTTCTAAGGCACTTTCCTATGTGTTCCTTGCTTCATCCTGTCCACCTGTATCATGTGTAAAAATGGTTTTTGGGTCAACAAAAAGTTGGCGAGTGAATCCTATGAAAAACATTTAAACGTGTTTATTGTATTGATTATAAAATAAAGTGGATAACCACATATGAGTAAATGTAGATGTAAATTTATTCACAATACACATAATATTAAATATTGCACACACATACAACAATTGATTGTTTTGAGGCACGCGTTGTTCAACTCGTCTCCCACGAGGAACTGATGTGCCTAATGAATGAGTTTTGAGGCACGCGTTGTTCTACGAACTGATGGGCCTAATGAATGAGTTTTTAGGCGCGCGTTGTTCAACTCGTCTCCCACGAGGAACTGATGGGCCTAACAAATAATTTGCATACAACTTGACAATATGTAATACATAACAACAAACAATATTTACATTCTAAGTTTAGATCATAATATGGTATAGCACGAGTTTGAATAAGCGAATTAGTTTAAGCGACACATGATACACCCCAAACCATGAATAAAAAGGGGAATTTGTAAGAATTCACTCACAGTGGGTGCGTTTCTTGGATTGACGATGAATGCGCACGAATTCGGATTTAATCGGCAAGGGAAAACTAACCTAAATAATAACATAATAGTTCGATAAATAAATAAACTTTTATTTGAGATTAGTATTTTTAATTAGTGTTCTTTATGGGATTGTTCGGTTGATGGATTGAAGTTAGTAATAGTCTAAAAATGGTTTGAAACTGAAAGAGTCGAGGTATTTACCGTTTTGATAAAAGTCTCGGTTTTCCGGCGAAAGTCCGGCGATTGCAGAAAATCTCCGGCGAGTGAAATTGATTCGAGAAATGGTGCGATTTTGAGCGAATGATTTCCAGAGGCTTGGGTGTGTATTTATAGGGAAGAATCACAATGAATTGGGTCTGAGTTCAGTCTTGATTCGTTAGTCAGCCTTTCTCCGGCGGTTATGACTGATGTCGCGGGATTAGACATCGGTTATAACCGATGTCGATGTTAATACACACGTTAAATCAAAAGAAACCGTCGATAATTGGCGAAATCGTCGGAATTTCCGGCGACTGCGATTTGGGCGCGCTGTTGACTGAATTCGATTTCGAGTTTTATTATAAATGTTATTTGTTTCACTGGATAGCACAAGTGAGTCAAGTGGCGGAGTGGTTAAGTCTTTGTGGTTTCATCCGGCTGACCCGGGTTCGAAACCCGGCAGCCTTCTTTCTTTTTTATTTATTTTATTTTCACTTCTTATCAGTTATAATTTTTAAATTCTAAATTGTTTATTAATTATGTATTGTTTAAAATTAAAAAAAATCATAAATACGCAACGAAATTTTATAACTTGATATTCGATTAATAACCGAAGCGGGTTTTGGAAACCCGTTTTTCGATGGATGTTACAGTATCCCCTACTTTTAGAAATTTCGTCCCGAAATTTAAGTAGTGGTATGGTTGACTCGAAAAGAGGGTGGTTTTGGCAATTACATACTTAGAAGAGGGTTAAGAGTTTAAATTTTCATTTGAGGCGGTAACGTTCCTAGTAAGGGTTGAATACTCGGCTACAGGAATCGCTTTTTGTTGCCTAAAGTGTATGAATACGGAACATGGATACACAGAGTTGATTGACTAAGTCTGATTTCATGCGCAAGAGTTTTTGATACATTTGGAAAGATAAGGTTATATCCTAAAACAAAACTTTTACTACTAAAACCTAGATGGAACTTCTCAAAACCGCCTGACAATGCCTCTGATCCTTTGGCAAGAATACTTATATATAGGAAGTACCAGCGGCGTATCCACCATATTCTTGTCAAATTTTCATTGGTTTTATCAGTAAGTTATGATTAGTTCTATGATGTGACTCTAGAACATAAACAAACACAACAACCAAGGCCTGAGTCTTAATTCTGATAGTATACATGTTTGAATGATGACAGTACCTCTCTCGTTTGTTATGATGGAGAGGTTAGTCTATGTAGAAGTGAGACACAGCCCAACTTCTTTAAATGATGAGATTGAAATACGTTGAGATGATATGAATGCTAAATCAGTGAGTATAAAACAAACTTCAACCAAGACATTACTAAATCCTACATGGAACTTCTCATAACCGCCTGACAATGCCTCTGATCCTTTGGCAAGAATACTTATATATAGGAAGTACCAGCGGCGTATCCACCATATTCTTGTCAAATTTTCATTGGTTTTATCAGTAAGTTGTGATTAGTTCTATGTGACTCTAAAACATAAACAAACACCACCACCAAAGCACGAGTCTAAATTCTGAAAGTATACATGTTTGAATGATGACAGTACCTCTCTCGTTTGTTATGATGAAGAGGTTAGTCTATGTAGAAGTGAGACACAGCCCAACTTCTTTAAATGATGAGATTCAAATACGTTGAGATGCATGATGATATGAATGTTAAATCAATGAGTATAAAACAAAACTGAAATAGTAATTCGCATTAAGATTCTTGGGTAAATTTCCAATTTATAATTGAGATACGTGAAAATTGAGATAACATAAAGAAAACATAAAAAACTAAGCGGTTGGAGTTGAATCTTGATTTTTGGTGAAGGAAACTAGTTGGGTGTTTCGTTTAGGCCGTCATTATCTTCAACAGGATTGGCGTTGATGTTGAAAACTCTTCCTCTTGCTGGTGGCCTAGTGGTTAGGTTTTCTTGATTTGCTTGGTTAACTGGGTTTGCTTGAGCTTGGGCGTTTATGATGTTAACCAAACGAGGGCACGTGTTTCTAAGGTGGGTAGGGTCGCCACAATTGAAACAAGCTCGAACATATCGGAACATGGGGTATTGGGGTTGTTGATAGGTTTGGATCATGTTTTGAGTAGGGGGTGAGGTTTGGTTTCGAGAGGTGCGGCAAACCTTGCTCAAATGACCATAACGTCTACAATTCGCACATAGTCGACAAGGTAAGGTAGATGGATGGTGATAACAACAGGTGTTGCATTGAGGGTGAGGTCCAAGGTAAGGTTTCTTATTTGGGTAAGTTGAGTTGGGTGCTACTTGGGTGATTGGGATAGCTTGGAGGGGTACGGCTTGTGAGGCTGGTTAATTGCGTTGGGTGACAGCGAAAAGTTGCCCATATCGTTTTCTCTTAGAAATGGGTTGAGAAGGGGATTCGGTTTGGGTGGAGTTTGAGGTTTCAGTTGATGCTTTATCCTTCTTCTTCTCCTCCTTGATGTCCTTATTTCGTATGCGGTTCTCGGTGAGCTCTGTAGCTAACTCCATTGCTGCTTCCAAAGTTGCAGGTGTGGTACTTATTACAGAGTCTTGAATTTTTGAAGGAAGACCTCGAATGTAGTGCTCGATCAAACGGTAAAGAGGAGTGAACAAGTTGGGAACCATTTGATTTAACTCGAGGAATCTCTTGTTGTAAGTGGTGTGGTCGCCTTCCTTTTGTTTCAAAAAATAGAACTCATCCTCCAATTTCTTGATTTCGCTTCTTGGGCAAAACCGCCTTGTCATGATTTCCTTCAACTCTTCCCAAGTCAAAGTCATAGCATCTTCAACACCTCGCTTGGCCTTCTCTGTATTCCACCATGTAAGTGCTATCCCAAGTAAACGACCAGTAGCATATCGCACTTTGCGATCATCGGGGCAATCGCAATTTAGAAAAGTGTTTTCCATTTCTTCAAACCAATGGAGGAGAGCGGTGACACCTTCAGTCCCTTCGTATTTTGGAGGGTCGCAGGATTTGAAATGCTTGAAGGTGCATTTAGTGGTAATTGGGGGAGGGTTGACAACACTTTGATCTTCTTGATTGACGGGATTAGCGGTAAGGGCTTGTTGAACTTGAACTGCAATGTTGGGTATTACGGCAGCCATTTGTTGAGCGATTTGGGCAGCCATGCGCTCGCGGGCTTTTCCTGATCTCATCTTCCTACGAGCGAGATTAGAAGACATCTACAAGGAATACATATCAAGAGTATGAGTTGGACGTTTTAGGGGTCATGTGTCGTATTTAGGAATGAACATTCGTAAAATAAATATAGAATAATAAATCTACTACATCCATAGGATGTCTTAGGCTTTGCTCGTAATTGGGCCTTGCATGCCGCCATACTTCACCTTCGTAATCATGTGGGCCCCCATGATTACCGGGTTTTTCATATGATTCACATGTGTTAGCCTGGTAGCGTATACTAAAACCCGGAGAAAATCGAGAAATATGTATGTAACGTATGAAGTTCAGAGTGCATCCAGGTGTGGACACGGTGACAACTCAAAGTGGGGTTAGTTCGAACGACGTTTGGTGTGGCATGCTTTGGCCTAATAGGTCCTTCGTACTCTCATCGTTAGTCCCCAGGTAGGCAAACTGGTCCGTTATATTGGATTTATACGAATGCCAACCTAGACAGGACGTTCCGACTACCGGTACTTGTACCCTTACAGTTACTATACAGTTACTACATGCCCGTCGTAGAACTCACTTTGATGAGATTTTGAAAAATGAAAAATGCGACAAAATCTTGAATAACGGAAGTATGAAGGTGATTTGAATATGTGAACATTGAAATATGTATGATGAATATGTATGTAAGTATGTATGTTTGACTGTAAGTATAATTCATTATGTATCACAAAATGTAATATTGGAAGTGTTTGCATGCATTTGTGTATGTAATAAATATGAAAGAAATAAACATCATGAGTTTGCATGTAACCACATAAACAATTAAAATCTAATCAACTATAGTATAGGCTCTAAGGGTCTAATAACCTATCCTATATCCCTATAGTCAAAAGCTCTGATACCAATCTGTCACACCCCGACCCGCAGTGGAAAAGGTGATCGGGGCATGATTGGGTTTTCATCAAAGCTCATGACATTTATTATAATGTTTCATATTTATTATTACAATCTTAAAGAAGATCATCCAATCAAATCATACAAGTACAACATGTTCTATACATCTTTCTAGACTTCATTATTTTTCTTCTAAGGCACTTTCCTATGTGTTCCTTGCTTCATCCTGTCCACCTGTATCATGTGTAAAAATGGTTTTTGGGTCAACAAAAAGTTGGCGAGTGAATCCTATGAAAAACATTTAAACGTGTTTATTGTATTGATTATAAAATAAAGTGGATAACCACATATGAGTAAATGTAGATGTAAATTTATTCACAATACACATAATATTAAATATTGCACACACATACAACAATTGATTGTTTTGAGGCACGCGTTGTTCAACTCGTCTCCCACGAGGAACTGATGTGCCTAATGAATGAGTTTTGAGGCACGCGTTGTTCTACGAACTGATGGGCCTAATGAATGAGTTTTTAGGCGCGCGTTGTTCAACTCGTCTCCCACGAGGAACTGATGGGCCTAACAAATAATTTGCATACAACTTGACAATATGTAATACATAACAACAAACAATATTTACATTCTAAGTTTAGATCATAATATGGTATAGCACGAGTTTGAATAAGCGAATTAGTTTAAGCGACACATGATACACCCCAAACCATGAATAAAAAGGGGAATTTGTAAGAATTCACTCACAGTGGGTGCGTTTCTTGGATTGACGATGAATGCGCACGAATTCGGATTTAATCGGCAAGGGAAAACTAACCTAAATAATAACATAATAGTTTGATAAATAAATAAACTTTTATTTGAGATTAGTATTTTTAATTAGTGTTCTTTATGGGATTGTTCGGTTTATTTTTGTGAGTTCAAGGAAATTTTCTAACTTTAAAAATATTATTTTTAAATATTTTTAATTGATTTTTAAATAAAATAAATAAATAAAAATATATAAAAAATGTTGACTTTTTTTGGGGTTGACCGTTGACCATTGACTTTGACTGTTGACTGTTGACCGGTTCGGACGTGTGTATGTATGCGCTGGGTGAGGCTCGAACCCGAGACCTCCCGTACGCGTGCACGCAGCTCTACCAACTGAGCTACGTGTCTAACCCGAAATATTTCTGTTTTTAATTATATTTATACACTATTTAATTTTATCCAGAAATCATTTATTTTAAAAAAAGGTTTTAATTATGTCGGACCGGTGCACACAACAGGTCTCGAACCCGGACCCGTTGTTTAGTGTTGCACACAGTCCACCGCTGGACTGTGTGTCTAACCTGGTTAATATACTGATTTTTATTATACTTAACATCTTACAGCGAGTTGATCCGGTTCGGTTTAAAAAGAACATTTTTATTTCAGAGAGTGAGGTGGTGTCAGGGATCGAACTCGAGACGTGTGTTAATTGTTTGCACACAGTCCACCGCTGGACTGTGTGTCTAACCCGTTTATATAACTTGTTTTAATTAATCTTATAAACATCGTCGACTTCGTCTTCTTCGCTCAAAGACTCAGACGACCGATATTCTTCTGTTCTTGATTGAGTCGTTCATCGAACATATTACTGGTTGAAATGTAATGAATAAAATGAGTTAAGGAATCGAATGTACCGATCAGACTGTATTTTCTCAGAATTCCGGCAATGGTCGTCGGCTCTGATTTGTGTATTCCGTCTGATTGAATTAATTAACATTTTTGATCGATTAGTTATGAAATTGGGTTACTAAACAAGGATTAACAGAAGGTTTGAATGATTATACCGATTCACAACATGATTTTGGAAATTCCAGAGGTTTTCCGGCGAGTGCAGAATATTCCGGCTACGTCGTCTGGAATTGATTCTGGTTGATGGATTGAAGTTAGTAATAGTCTAACAATGGTTTGAAACCGAAAGAGTCGAGGTATTTACCGTTTTGATGAAAGTCTCGGTTTTCCGGCGAAAGTCCGGCGATTGCAGAAAATCTCCGGCGAGTGAAATTGCTTCGAGAAATGGTTCGATTTTGAGCGAAATGATTTCCAGAGGCTTGGGTGTGTATTTATAGGGAAGAATCACAATGAATTGGGTCTGATTTCAGTCTTGATTCGTTGGTCAGCCTTTCTCCGGCGGTTATGACTGATGTCGCGGGATTAGACATCGGTTATAACCGATGTCGATGTTAATACATACGTTAAGTCAAAAGAAACTGTCGATAATTGGTGAAATCGTCGGAATTTCCGGCGACTGTGATTTGGGCGCGCTGTTGACTGAATTCGATTTCGAGTTTTATTATAAATGTTATTTGTTTCACTGGATAGCATAAGTTAGTCAAGTGGCGGAGTGGTTAAGTCTTTGTGGTTTCATCCGGCTGACCCGGGTTCGAAACCCAGCAGCCTTCTTTCTTTTTTATTTATTTTAGTTTCACTTTTTGTCAATTATAATTTTTAAATTCTAAATTGTTTATTAATTATGTATTGTTTAAAATTAAAAAAAACATAAATACGCAACGAAATTTTATAACTTGATATTCGATTAATAACCGAAGCGGGTTTTGGAAACCCGTTTTTCGACGGATGTTACATTGTAATCATCAAACTTCAAATAAGTTCTTGAGTCTTTATCTTTATCCTTGAATAAGCATTAAACTTTATGATCTTCAAACGTTCTCTTTTCTTCAATTTAACTTGATAAAACTTTAATCTCCAAGCTCCCCCTTGATGTGAGTTGTACTCCCCCTATCTTTGAGCTTTATCTTCAATCACATTTCTTCCTGCTCCCCTAAAACTTTACTTCCTGTTTCAAAGTAGTTGGGAATTCAAATAAACATTTAAGTTTCTAACTTTGAAATTTTGCACCACATGTATTACATACCACCTGTACAAAAATTGTACTTCAAATTTTAATCTTCATTTTTCAGTTATTTCAAGTTCAAATTAATGATCTTGAAACATTTAACATTCAAAACTTTTTTCAATTCATTTTTATCATTGAAATGAAATCCACTTAGTTGATCAAGTCCAAATTAATGACGTTGATTAACTAATTTTATTTACCAAGTCCAAGTTAATGACCTTGGCTAAACCCGTTGTGAACAACTGATATTATCTTCAATTTTAAAGATTCAAATTATTGAACTTTTTCTTACCATACTTCGATGATCCGTTCTCCAACATTGGCTCGTTGAAAATCTTTTTGGATTTAAAAAGTAAGTAAAGTATTTACATAACTTTTAACAAGTAAAGTAAATTATGTACAAACATATTTACAGACATATTTTTGTGAATTCGCGTCTAAGGATCGTATCAGTTTTATTGAGACATATCACCAGTACCGTTGACCTTTAGATGACTTTATGTTTTAAACCCGTTTACCTAGATTGTATGTTTGTCCACTTAAACTTCATCACGTTTCTCAATTGTTCCAAGATATGTTAGGTAAGAATTATGAAAGTTGACTTAACTATGGTTCCCACCTCTTGAATATACTCCCGAATCCAGATTCCCTATATTTCATCTTACAGGTGAGTATAGCGTAATTGATATCTGTATTTGGGTTATGCGAGTCCTTGAGAGCTCAGGTTAGTACTACCGTACAGACAAAGAGATAAAGGCTCGTCTTTGAGGTGTGTTCCACTTAAGGAATCTTTTCAGCATTGCAAATGATTAGATCATTCGATTTTTTCAAGTTTGCATGCTATTTTGGGGTTTTTAGCAAAAGCATTATAGAAATTCTAGGCTATTGCTTCCGCAAAATCAGAAGAACTTGTATAATACCTTAGATATCAATCATCTATAAAGACCTCGTATCTCATAATCAGGCAACCCTTCAATCGAAATTTCGGAGTACTAAGTCCATATATCCAAGATGTGTTAATCCACAAGATTAAGCAGTTGTAAAATTTAGTTTATATCCCGGAAACAATCTACTGAACGTGTAAAGCCTATCGACACATCCACAGTAAGACTTGTTTATCATTTTTAAACTTTACAATTCTTTTGCATACTGTGATAGTCCACTGATGTACTATTATTTCCTTTTTGACAACAAATTCTTTTTGTCTTTTTCATGTTTTTGTACCTTTTTAAAAATTTTCAATGTTTTTGAATTTTCAACTTTTTCATATGTTTTTGATTTTTCAACAATTTTCAACAATTTTAAAAATTTCCTTACTCCCCCTAAAATCAAAAACATATTTTTGAATTTTAGATTTTTTTAACAAATTCTATTTGAAAAATATAACCAACCAATGTGGATCCCGTGACCTTGTCGTCCGATCCTTTTTCTCAATTTTGTATCTGCAATTGTTTAACAAACAATCATTAAACTCATTTACCACTTGTAAAAGCAGTTTGAACTTGTAAGAACTTTGAAATCAGTTTTTCTATTCAACGGTGTGGATTTTCATTATTTTGAATTTTTTCAAAATTTCCTTCTTAACTACTCCCCCTCAAACTGACAAAAATTTGACATTCCTAGATGGTTAAAAATTATGAAGCTCCTCAATCCCGAATCAACTTTGATAATCTGGATCTTGGAACTCCTGCACATGAAAGGATTTAGTTAAAAAGTTCAACCCAAGCCTTCTTGGTCTTGGGTTTCGGATATAACTCCTCATACACCTCTTCGTAATCACTTTCGTATGCTCTTTGATAAGCATATTCAACATCACAACCTTCAAACTCACAATCAACTTTACTCTTATCTTTCTTGATTGATTTGACATTTTCGATTTTATGACAAACAACCTTCACTTTTTCAGGTGATTTCTTTTTAGCAATCCAAGCTTAGAATTAATTCTAGCTTTCTTGATATAAAACCTAGAATCATTGTTTGACTTTGAAGTCTCACCTTTTTGAAAAACTGAATTTTCAAATTTTGATTCATTTTTAGGTTTTATTTCAAGATTGGATTCAACATTACGTTTCATTTCTTTGATGTCAACGTTTCTTTTTACAATCCTGATTTGATCATTTTCAGATTGCTTTTGTTTTACCTATCTTGAAACTTCTTTTCTTCGGGGATACACAGGCTTAGACTTCGGACACTTGCGAGCAACGTGACCAACTTCATTGCATTTGAAGCAAGTCCGAGTGTCATGAACCTGTCCACTAGTGGGTTTTACTCCACTTACGGACTTAGCCTTGTCCCGAAGTTCCTTTTCTTTCTTGAAATCATCGTTTGACTTCTACCTATCAAGCTTTCTTCTCGAACCGTGCTCGTTCCGTACACAAATTTTATGTTCTTACTTTTGTACTCCTGGAACATTGTTTTCTGATTCTTCTTTGGTTCATCTTCAGCTTCTTCCAAACCTAAACCTGCTCTCCTGTTTTCAGGAAAATCACCACCGTTTCTACGGTAATTGTTAAAATTCCATTTCGGTTTAGAATAAAACTTCTTTTCATTTTTCTCGAGATCATCTGATGAAACTTCCACAAGTTTAAACAATTTATCGATTTGATCTTCTTTCATATTCTGAATCGGAAAGCTATCATTGAAATATAATCTATCAGATTCCTTACTTTGTACATGACAACGTTAGGATCATCACTTAGATCATTTTCTCATGATGTATCGTCACTTTCAGATTGTGAACCAGAACTGTTTGAACTCGAGTTAGCGCTTTTAAAACTGCCGTTATCAGAATCATTTCCCAAAACATTCTTTACCACATACCACCGATTCATTGTCATCATTTGATTTTGTAAAGTCTATGTCAATGTTCTCAGGCAATTTAACTTTCTTTTCTGAAAGAAGTAAAAGATTAAATACCTTTTCAATATCATCATCTTTCTTGCAGCAGTAACTTGCAAGAAATAGTGGAGAAACACTTCCGTATACTTTACGCTTTGAATTATCAACATTTTCCTCTGACTTGATCGTCGGAAGAATGTGATCAATGACATATGCGTTTGTGGTGTAACTTTTTAATTGTCTGACTCTTTCTGTTTCAATTTTCATTTCGTGAAACTCACGCTTTGTCAGCAATTGTATTAATGTACATGTTAATTGCCTTTTGTTTTTCAATAACTGTGGCATTTAACATGGTGACATTAGCGTTGAGTTCACTGTTAGCTCTTTCGACATGTTTATATTTGCCTGATATATTATCATAAGCTTCTTTTATGGTTCTGTAATCATAACGAAAGTTTTCGTTATGTTTAGTCAATTCTCTTATGACTTTGACTTTATCCAGACAGGGTTCACAAGGACTTGCGCACTTTGTGCAAGGTTTAACCTCCACAACTTTCACAATTTCCTTTTCAGACATGCTTACCTCTGCTTTTACCTTTTCAGCTTCTGCTTTCAATTCTTCTTGTTTTTGCATCTCAAGGTAAGCTATTCCTTCTTCCTCTGTTTGTTGTATGTATCTTTCCAGAACTGCATCCTCTAGGACAACTTCTTCCTCAGCGCTCTGCATTAATGCTTCTTGAATAGCATTCTCGATAGCAGCATCACACAAATGATGTCTCAGATTCATTCACAACCTCTGCCATCATAGCAACACCAGTCTTCTTTCCGATGTATTTGTTCCAATCGAAACCATCGGATTGGCAACAAGAGCTTGTTCGGCTTTCTTTGCAGGTTTATCTTCAACTTGTGTTCTATTCAACTATGATTTGTATTGCAGCGCTTTCTTGTAATATTCGTTACCGGTTCCAAAAGGGTTTTGGTTTCCACGAGCTTCTTGGTTATGGCATTCACGTTTGAAGTGCCCTTTTTGTCGACATCTGAAACAAGTAACTTTCGTTTTGTCGAAACCAAGTTTATTGTTTGAATTACCAATATCCCTTCTAGTGAGTGCTACAAACTTTGAAACTCTCCGGATAGTCGATGCTAAGGACCATTTGATGTCCATCAATTCCAACTCTTCCTCATCTACCTGATTGTAATCCTCAGCTGTCATTTCAGGATTTCCAATCTTTCCAGCAACAAGGCTTTCATATGATTTCAGAACTGTAGCAAGAAGTGCTATGTGCTGTTTCGCAACTTTTTCAGGAAACACATTTTTAAATCAACTGCTATGTTGCATTGGAAAACATTGGAATTAGAAGTGGATTGGCTTGTTTGATGAGATTGACTTTGAGAAGAAGAATTTGGACCAACATATGAATAAGCAGTGTTTGGAGAATACTTATTTTGTGACGATTGATCTGATGTATTCATGCTTGCATTAAAAGCCGTTTGGATTTTTGGACTTTGAATCGAAGTATCTGGAACACCACCTTTGTAATAAACTCCGACATCCTGAACAACATTAGTGTTTTTGGATTTTGCAATCTTCATCAATTCCATTTCATGACCTTCAAGTTTGTCAATGAAAGATGACAACTTAAAATGTCTCCAAGATGGACTATTCTTTAGAATCATCATATACGTTGTCCATTCTCCTTCTGGAAGTGCATCGGCCAGCTTCTCAATCTGCTCTTCGTTAGTTCTCTTGATATCATGTCTTCGCATCTGGACAATGAGGTGACAATATCTATCAATCATTTGCTTCATTGTCTCTCCTTTGATCATTGTGAAGATCTCAAATTCTTTCTTTATCAAAGCCTTTTTGCTTTTGATCATTTCATCACTTCCTTTGAATTTTCCGCAAAGAGAATTCCATAATTCTTGAGAAGTATCATATTCTGGTAATAATATCAAGATATCTTCTTTGACAGATTGTTGTATCAAGCTGATCATCTTCTTTTCGGCAACATATTTCTCTTTGTCAATCGCTGAAAACTTGTTCAGTGGAAGATCTTGATCACGTTCATCTTTGGGCCATGTATAACCATCTTCAATCGCAACCGAGCTGTTGAATTGATTCGCTTGAATCCAATTAACAAACTTTTCTTTCCATCCTTCGAACTCGTCCATACTCATCAACTTCGGTGGTTTCTGAGTAGTACCTATTTCGTTATCGAGGTTCATCTGGTTAACCGCAATCGAGTTTGACGTTGAAGCTTGTGCTACTTCAGCTGTAAACGCGTTATGGAAATCTTCCATTTTGAAAATCTGAGAATACCATAAAAAACACTTGACAATTGATTAGCAACAAGCAAGTTCGGTCGAACTTCTGTCAAAACAGATTTTGAAATCAAGTTTCAACAAGTTCGGTTGAACTTACATAACAATTTTCAGAATTTTATCACTTATACTCAAGTTCGGTCGAACTTGGTATTTCTTTTGATAACAAACACACTTCAAGCTGACTTGTGTAAGATTTCTAGACAAACACTTAAGTTCGGTCGAACTTAGGTAATCTTTCAATGAGTTCGTCAAGTTCGGGCGAACTTGTGAATAAAATTCAATGAGATTCGATCAAGTTCGGTCGAACTTAACCAAAACTATTGAAATATCCTTCAAGTTCGAGCGAACTTCTCACAAAAATATTGAAAAACCTATCAAGTTCGGTCGAACCTTGATGAAAATTGGTGAGATTTTAATCAAGTTCGGTCGAACTTGATGTTAAGTTCGGCCATGACTTGTTCCAAAAACATGGTTTTTGCAACTTTTTTATGTCAAAACGTTTGAATTTGATGTCCAAACTCTCAGGGGTTTATCTATGATATATTTAACATATCATATTCAAAATTGGACAGAATTTGTCCGTAAATTCTTCATTTTTGATCAAAAGTTAAGAAAAGTAGAAGAATGGAGATGAAATAGAGAGATTCTTGTCTTGATTTCAACAAATTCAGGTATCCAGGCTCTGATACCACAGGTAGGAATGTCCACGATTAGCACGATAACCTAAATTTGTTATCTATTGTCCGATTAGGCGGAAACTAATAACAAGTTAACCAAGTAACAAGAATTACTCGTTTAATATTGTTTTCATTGATCTAAAGTTCAATACATTCGAGATCCGGCTCCGACAGAGCTTCGCCTCTGATTTGACAAAGTTACAAATGAATTGGACAAGCTAGGTATTTATAGGCAGTGAAGTTAGCTGGAGAGGGATAGAAGTTCGCCCGAACTTGACCTAGTCAAGTTCGGCCGAACTTGACTTCTCATCAACATCCTCGAGCGAACTTGTCCTAAAATACACTTAAATACTCCTCGTTTCATCTATTCTATACAGACTCGATACAAGACTATTCTATAGACATTATGCACCAATAGACTCCCTCTTGGATATCTACTTTGTGTTGTTCGGTCTTCAAAAACTCTCGTTTATTCCAGACTCGTTCTCGTGTAATGACGAAGGCAACAAACATATGCACCAACAGATCTAAAACTTGGTGAGCCGAAATCATCAGAATTTCGTGTTCGGGAAGCCAAGGCTAAGCCCAAACGAGCTCTTTTAGTGTGGATCTAAGTTAAAAATAAAAGTTTTATAGAAAAAGATGAAGATTTTCATAAAAGAATGGGTTTTGATGAAATTGAAGGTAAAACCTTGTGTAGAAATCGTTGTAAACATTGTTGTGTGTTGAAAACGGGTTGATTCTTACTTAGGAAATGAAGGTTTCGGGTTAGGAGAGCTCTGAGCAAACTTTCAGCAAGTTCAAATTAGAGAATGGGGCTGAGTATTTATAGGAAAGTTAGAAAAGTGGGCTGGTGGGAGTCAAGTTCGGTCGAACTTGTATATTCCTATTAAAAGTTCGGGCGAACTTGTTAGATTTCTAGGGATTCTCAGCCAAGTTCGGTCGAACTTGCTGAGTTGGTGAGGATCCAAGCCAAGTCCGAGCGGACTTGGGTGAAATTAAGGAGTTCTTTTGGCCTGGTCAAGTTCGGCCGAACTTGGCATCATCCAAGTTCGAGCGAACTTGTCCAAAAACTCAGAATTTCTTTGTTTTTCGTTCGTTTATCGATTGTTCAACGATGTAATCGAGTTATAAAGTAAGGTTAAGCGCTTAAGCGATGTGTTAAGCGTCGTAATAGTGAGTCAACGCGTGAGAGCAAGTTGCGTGAGTTTGCGAGTGATTTAATCATAATAAATAAACAAACATAACACATAAATAACATAAAACCACGTAATTAACTGCGTTTCGCGATGCGATGAGATAAATGATGCGATGGCACAAGTGGTTATTGTTCAACAACACACTCGGCTATTAATTGTGATTGCGATTAGATTAGCGATCCGTTTAGTAAGCGTTTAGATGCGATATAACTGTAAATCAACATAATTTAATTAACATAACTTTCTTATAAACCGAATCTCGAGATTTACAAAAGATAGATACAAAGATAATAAAATAAAACGATAACAATGAAAATTTGGAGTTGTTACAGTAGATCGATAATACGAAACTTTGACTATTCCAAAGTGAATCATAAGTCCTTTCGAATTTGGGAGACATGATTTGGCCTAATAGGTATAATACTCTCGTCGCCAGGCGATTAACGGTATTTTACCCTTCCAGTTAGTACATGTCCCTAAGTAGATTGATAATACGAAACTTTGGCGAGATTGAAAATGGAGGAGTGGAACCAGTCATCAAGGTGTGGATATCAATCCTAGCTTGACGATTTCGGCCCCAAAACATGGTTTATTGAACGAACAAAGAAAAAATCTCGAGTCGTCAATAGGGTTCACTAGATTATAAAATAGAGATTTCCATCAAGATATGGATATCACTTCTGACTTGATGGTGAAATTCGTGCAATAGTTATCATGTAAGGTGGATTGAAATTTGTCACCAAAGGCGGGAATCACCCCTGTTTTGATGATTCCTTTCGATTGTGGAACAAGAGCATTCTCAAGAGTGTGTATTGTGTTTTATGTCTTAGGAAAGACATATTGTAAGTTTTAAGACCAAAGGAAAGAGAGAAGCAAGGTAAAAAGAATAACGATTTAGACAAGTATCAAAAATGGTTAAAAGTATGGTACTTAAACTATAGACTAGGTTGAACATGACAATTCTACCTAATTCCCTATAGTTATGGATCTGATACCAATCTTTCGCACCCCAACCGATGGCGGAAACAACGGGATGAGACGGAAACGAGATTGCAAGAGACTTCATAACACTAATTGTGACAAGTAATTAATAATTACTGTTGGGATTGAACCCTATGAAAGGAACAGATGATATAAAGCCAAATAACACTATCCGAGCTTTGGTTCAACTACCAGAGGTTACATCCTCTAATGCACTTACGCTGCTTTCCATAAAGACTGCTCATCCTATCATCTGCCTTCACAAAGCTTCAAGGTCTGCCAGAGTTACAAGGGTCAGAGGATAGAGATCAGAGTTTAGTCTTTAGCTTAGTTAATTAATGTAACAGTGCCAAGCACTGATAGTTTAGTTTTAGCAGTGTTTAGAGTTAGTTACATATTGTTTCCTGTCACTATCAACCCTGACGTCATCAAAGATGCTCAAAGGTTAGATAGTTTAGTATAAATGGGCAACTCTTATAACCTTTAAACTTGTCTCTTAAAAGATCAACTTTTGCATATCATCTTCTCTGCATTTTCTCATTATCAAACTGTAATTGAAAAGGCTGTGGGGGAGTTTGTGAATCACATGCAAGTTAATTAACTTGAAAGCATGATGATGATGAAAACAGATGACCATTGCTTGTAGTAAAAGTTTTCCATCTTATTCCGCTGCAAATATCTTTTAATTCAATTATTTTCCATTTTTGAAACAAAAACTACAAGTAATTTAAACTCAGATCCTAACAATTGGTATCAGAGCTTGATTCATCAAATTCGATCTAACAATCGATTTGGTTCGAACAGATCAGCTCTCTTGCTAATTAGTTTGGTTGTTTTTGTTTGATATTAAGAGTTTTTACTACGTTCAAAGTTCTTAAAAACCAAAATCTGAAAAAAAATCAACTGAAAATGTCTCAAAACACACAGGAAGCCAATTCTGGTTCCTTGTTCAAACCGCCGATGCTCAAAAGAAATGAATATTTCATTTGGGAACGACGGATGGGTCATATCCTTGCCCAACAAAACACCGGTTGCTGGAGATCTGTTGCTTATGGACCTCACATTCCAATGGTTCCAAGCACAGAAGATCCAACCAAACAAGTGCCAAAAATCTTGAAAATTTTTCGGAGCAGGATTTCCAGAAAATTGAATTGGAAGCAAAGGCTTTTAGCATAGTTGCTTCGGCCTTACCCAATGAAATTTATGCTGGTCTACTCTATTGCAATAGTGCAAAGGAGTTGCAATTCGGTGGAACTGAGGAAGTAATAGAAAGTAATAGAGAAGTTCTAAATCAGCAGTATGAAACGTTTTGTCACTTGAAAGGAGAGTCTCTAACACAACAATTTGAACGTTACAGCTGTCTCATCAGTGAACTTAGACTGGTTAACGTGGTTTTTTCTAATTCGACTGTCAATAGTCGTTTCCTTAGATCGTTACCAGATAAGTGGGAGACAGTAGCTTATGTAACGCGAAAATCTGTTGGGTTTAAAGAAATGTCGTTGACACAACTTCATGGGATACTCCTCACTTATGAGAGAGAGTTAAACCAGAAAAAGAAGTTGCAAGATTCTGGCAAAATGACTGATGATTACTCATTGGGTAATACAGCTCTTTTTGGCCAAGAAGAGGGTACTGGCAGCAGTAAGGACCAAAGTTATGATCACTATATAGATGTTACATCTGGTGGGAACTTTGGATCTGAAACATATGCACCCAACTATGCTTTTGCTGCTAGTGCGGAAAGCCAAACCTCTGATAATCTATCCTTTGAGCTGAATGACTTGCAACACATTGAACCTTCTGATCTTGAAGAAATGGATATTTTGCACCAACTGGCCTTAGTGAGTGTTAGGGCTAGTAAGTTTTACAAGAGAACTGGTAGAAAATTCCCAGGTTTGCATGGGGGGTTGAAGGTTGGGCTGGATAAATCAAAAGTCAAGTGTTATAAGTGTAAAAGGCTAGGACACTTTGCCAGAGAATGCAGGTCTCAAAGTTCTGGACCAATAGTGACTCATCCTGGCCCTAGACCTCAGCACACACAAAACACTGCTCATTATTCCCAATATGCCCCTACTCAACATGTTCAAAACACTGCCCACTTTGCACATCCTGCTACCACTGTTCCTGTGCATTATGTTCAATCCACTGCTCCACAAATTCAATATGTTCAAGCACCATCTCATCCTCAAGTGCTTGTTCAACAAGCACCCATTGTTACACAACCTGCTCAAACCACTGCTAGTCCAGCAGAGGTTGGTCAACAAAGCTTTTTCACACAAAGTTATGTTGACTGGAGCAGTTTGCCTGAGGATTTGACTGATGAGAACTTTGCTTTAATGGCTAAAAATGATGTTGAACAAGAATTTTGTTTAATGGCCTTAGAGACAATTGCTGAAGGTGTTGAATCTGTGGAGATAGTGTCAAAATCTGATGAAGTTCAAGTTTGTGATGAAACAGTGGTTTCAAGTGAAGAAAGAGAAAATGTTGCTGATAAGGAAAAGAATTCTCCTACTGGCCCATGGAACATTGATGTGTGTGAAGATGAGTGTGACTGTGCTCTTGTGGCTGCTACAATGGTATCACCTCAGATCCTTAAAGATCTATGTTCTGACAAATGCATCATTGCTTTTGCAAACATCAAAAAAGTGAATGAAAACATGAGAAACATAATTTTAGAAGATGAACTTAATTTTGAAAAAACTGATTAAAGAGTTAAAATCAAAGTTAAGTGAAAAAGATTCTGAAATGAGTAGCCTAAGACATGAATCAAGCATAACCAAGGACCAACTCCAAACTATGGTAGAAAAATACCAAGTTTGTAAAAAGGAGTTAGAAGAAACCCAAATCACTTGTGAAAAATGGGTTGAGTCCTGCAAAGGTTATGAAATTTTGCTTAATGCTCAGATCAAGAGCAACATCAAGTTTGGCGTAGGTTTTAGAGCCTATGACCAAAATGAGAAAAATGTTGCTGAAATTGATTCTGAATTGGTTGAAGTTGTCCCTACAAATTTGGCTGGGGAAGAGATAAAAATCACAGATAAAGCTGGAAACAAAATTGTTTTGGAAAAACCAGAGGTTTCAACAAAAGATAAAGAAATTGTAAAATATCACTTTAAACCAACCTGGTCAGATGAATGTGATATCTTAGAAAACCTTAAGCCAATGGACTTCACAACCACTGATGGTATTAAAGCCCCAAAAGCACTGGTGATCCCAATCAAAGATGTGCCAGCAGAGGTTACAACCACTGTTGAGAAAAAGTCTGATAGGAAAAGAAGAGTAAAGATTAAAAACTTGTTTTGTGAATTTTGTGAAAAAAGAAATCATGTGGCTGCAGATTGTTTTCTTCTAAAAGCCTATGACATTAACAAAACTTGTGTTATCAAAAACTCTTCAAAATGCACCATCTGCAACAAAACAAATCACTCAACTCAACAGTGTGCCTATCGCAAAAACTATGAACAAAAGGTAAAAGAGATCAAGGCAAAAGCACTTGAAAGAGAAAGTTCAACTTCTGTTGGAAATAAATCCAAGCAGAGTTTTGAACCAATTGAAACATCTGTTTCAAAAGCTTTAAACAAAACCTCTGCTCAAAGAGAGGTGCAAGTGACAGATGCTCCACCATCAAACTCAATTCCAAGAGGGTATGGCCAACCTGCTTACAAAAAGGTTCCTCATGCTTATGAAGGTTACAAAAAGCCTTCAAAGCAAAGAGTAAACATGCACCCTTATGGATACAATCATCTGATAGGAAATGGTCAAGAGCAGATGTTACAAGAAAAATTCAAAACCACTGACCATAATCCTAGACTTGAGACTGGACCATCTGTGACCCCATCCAAAGCCATTTTGGCTTTAGAGACCAACTTTAACTGATCTATTTACTTGATGTGCAGGGACCCTATACTTGCCTTGATAGCTTATGGTATGTAGATAGTGGAGGTTCCAGGCACATGACAGGATGTAGAGCCCTTCTCAAGGACTTCATGGCTCATGGGGGGGGGGTGATATATCTTTTGGTAATAACTCAAAGGGAAAGGTCTTAGGGTCTGGGTCGGTTCTGGCTGGTAAACTCAAGTTTGAAAATGTGAATTTGATTGACAATCTGAAATTTAACCTGCTGAGTGTCTCACAAATGAGTGACAGAGGATATGGATCCTTCTTCACTAAGAAAACTTGTCAAATTGTGGGACCAGAGGTTGTCAAAAAGATTGATCAAATCATTGCTGAGAGCAAAGCATAACTCACTGGACACAGATGTGGGAATGTGTATGTGGTAGATATGTTAAAAGATAATCCTATGTCTGGAACATGCCTATTCTTAGTTGCTTCTAGCAAAGAGACCGAGTTATGGCATAGAAGACTTGGACACACAAATCTTAAAACTATCACCACACTCTCAAAACAAAGTCTTGTAAGAGGTTTGCCTCACAAGCAATTTTCCGGTAATGAACATTGTGTTTCTTGTTTAAAAGGCAAACAACATAAAAGTTCCTTCAAATCAATTGAAGAGTCCAAAACAAGCCAGTGTTTACAACTGTTGCACATGGACTTGTTTGGCCCAGTGCAAATCATGAGATTAAAACACAAAAGGTATTGCCTAGTGATAGTTGATGATTTCTCTAGGTTTACATGGACCTTCTTTCTTCATTCTAAGGATGAAACTGCAAGCATTTTGCAAAACTTTGTCAAACAAGTAGAAAAGCAATTTGATCTTCCAGTAAAAATCTTTAGAAGTGACAATGGAACAGAGTTTAAAATAGGGAGTTGGATGCCTTTTGTGAGTCAAAAGGAAATTTTAGACAATATAGCATTCCAAGAACTCCAGAACAAAATGGGGTGGTTGAAAGGAAAAACAGGACCTTAATTGAATCAGTAAGAACTATGCTAGCAGATTCTGGTTTACCCCTGTCCTTTTGGGTAGAGGCTGTAAACACTACTTGCTATGTTCAAAACAGAGTTTTGATTAACCCCAGGCATCAAAAGACTACCTATGAGATTTTGTATAAAATCAAACCTTTGATTTCATGTTTTAAAATTTTTGGCTGTCCATGTTTCATTTTGAACTTAAAAGATTCTATATCTAAGTTTGCAGCCAAAATTGATTGTGGTTATTTTCTGGGATACTCAACCACTACCAAAGCCTACAGAGTTTTTAACTCTAGGACAAAGTGTGTTGAAGAAACTTTGAATGTGAAGTTCAATGAACTATCATCACTGAAAATCCCAGCAAATCCTGCAGAGCTTTTTGATTTAGATAAATTCACATTTGCTGATGTTTCTATCAAGCTAGACAATGCAGGTACACCACAATCATCTGAAGAAGATCAAGATCAAGGATATGACTGTGTGCTTCCACAAACAAAAGTCTATTCTTCAAACAGAGGATCAGGTGCTACAAGCTCTTGTGTAAACTCTGCCATTTCTGGGTCAACAGTGGTTGATCCTCAAACCTTTGCCAGTTCACAAAATCAACCATCTGTTGATAAAAGTCCTACATCTGGGCTCCAAAATCTTCAGAATGTCACCTCTATAGCCTCAATACCACCACCACCATTCTCATCCATGGCTGCTACTTCAATTTCACCAGCAGAGGTTAGCTCAGATGATACACATTTGCAGCGATCACCTCAAAATGCTATTGTTCCATACCAAGGTGATTTGATTTATATCAAAAGCCATCCAGCAGATCAAATTATTGGCAACATCAAATCTAGGGTGCTCACACGAAGCGGATCACAAAATATTTGTCTTATTGCTGGTTTTCTATCACTCATACAGCCAGTCAAGTACCAAGAGGCACTAAAATACAACAGCTGGGTAGAGGCTATGCAAAAAGAACTCCTTCAGTTCAAAAGACAACAAGTTTGGGAGCTTGTGCCACTGCCAAAAGATGTAAGTCCAATTGGCACAAAGTGGGTCTTCAAGAACAAAACTGATGAAAGAGGTATTGTTGTCAAAAACAAAGCAAGGCTCGTGGTTCAAGGCTACAGACAGGAAGAAGGTATAGACTATGATGAGACTTTTGCTCCTGTAGCAAGGTTGGAAGTTATTCGCCTGTTCTTAGCTTTTGCTGCTAGCCACAACATCAAGGTGTTTCAAATGGATATAAAGATTGCATTTTTGTATTGAAACATCAAAGAAGAGGTGTATGTCTGTCAACCTCCAGGTTTTGAAGATGCATTCCATCCTGATCATGTCTACAAGCTCAACAAAGCATTGTATGGTTTGAAACAAGCACCAAGAGCCTGGTATGAAACTCTATCCACTTTTCTCTTATCCATAGGGTTTACTAGAGGCAAAATAGATAAAACCCTGTTTTTAAAATGGAAAGGAAAAGATTTGATGCTTGTCCAAATTTATGTGGATGACATCATTTTTGGATCCACAAGCACTGCTATGTGTGAAGAGTTTTGAAAACTCATGGCAGCAGAGTTTGAGATGAGTGCAATGGGTGAGCTCTAATGTTTTCTTGGTCTTCAAGTTAAACAATTGCACAATGGTACATTTATCCATCAAAACAAGTATGTGAAAGAACTGCTTAAAAAGTTCGATATGGATGATTGTAAACCATGTAGCACACCCATGGCAACTTCCAAGCTAGTCACCATTGATGGTAAAGATGACCTTGTTGATCAAACTCTTTATAGAAGCATGATTGGGTCTTTATTGTACCTAACTGCATCAAGGCCAGACATCATGTTTGCAACATGTGTTTGTGCCAGATCACAGGCATTACCTAGAAAGTTTGACCTTATTGCTGTAAAAAGGATATTCAGATACATAAAAGGTGCTCCCACACTTGGTATCTGGTATCCAGCTAATGGGAATATTGAGCTTTCAGGTTTTTCAGATAGTGACTTTGCTGGTTGTAAAACTACAAGGAAGTCCACATCAGGAGGATGTCAATTCCTAGGTGATTGTCTAGTGTCTTGGCAAAGCAAAAAGCACGTTGCAGTTTCAACATCCACTGCTGAGGCAGAGTATATTGCTGCTGCTAGCTGCACTGCTCAACTCTTGTTGCTTCAGAACCAGTTGCTGGATTTTGGTATAACTGCACTAAAGACCCCACTCAAATTGGATAGTCAAGCTACTGAAAATATCATCAAAAATCCAGTTTCTCATTCAACAACAAAGCACATTGACATCAGACATCACTTTGTGAGAGATTGCTATGAAAAAGGTTTGATTTCTTTGCATCATGTCCATACTTCAGATCAATGGGCAGATGTTTTAACCAAGGCATTGGATACATCTACCTTTGAAAAATTGATCTCAAGGCTTGGTATGCTAAACATGGATTAAAAACAAGTTTTCTTGTAAATCCATGTGTACATAGCATCAAAATGTTTTAAGAAAATCAAAAATACCTTAAAAATAGTTAAAATTGAAGTTTTTCAATAAATCTTTAAAAGTCTAACATCTGTTTGTTCAAAACCTCTGACAGGCTTAAAAATCTTATCCATTGTTAAAGTGTATCCTCTGATTTCCATTTTTTTCATTTTTTAAAAAAACTGATAACTATCCACTGATTGTGTTAAAAATCAGTTTTGTCCAAACCTCTGTCCTAAAACAGTGGTTTGCCAAATCAACGATTACTTTTCTCATCAGAGGTTACACGTGGTCAGATGTTAGCCATCCGATCTTGCAACAGATGCCACATCATGTTCACTTTTCAAAACCCTTATAAAACCCCTGTTTCATCTCACCAGTGGTTACCCTAAACTGTGTCGATTTCAAAATCTCAAAACAGTTTTTCTCTCTAACACCATGGCTTCCAAATCAAAATCTTCAAAATCCAAAGCTAAATCGCAAGAAGAACCTCCACCTTTCATTCTCATAATCAAAACCCCACACAATTACACTGCCATACTTGAAGAAAACGACGCAAATACTCGCTATCATCTAATGATTCGAATTTTGCAAAAGTCAAAATTCTTGCACATGTTAACCGTCAAAGCCCCCATTTACATTGATGCTCTTCGTGATTTCTAGAAAAATGCAAAGGTTCACTCATCTACTGCTGGTGTTCCTTATGCAAGGTATGACCATTTTTAAACCGAACTTTCCTGGAAAGAGGTTATATCGGCCAGATGAAAGGTATGACCATTTTTAAACCGAACTTTCCTGCTGAGATGAGGTTTTTCTTTCACACCATTCTTACTTGTCTCTCAGCAAAATCCACTGCTTTCAATGAAATCCCATTGAACATGCAATATCTGGGGTATGCAATTTTAACTGAAACAACTTTTAACTACTCCCAGATATTGTTTAATGATCTTGTAAATAATTTTAAAAATATTGAAAAAAGAAAAGCTTTTTTGATGCATCCGCGTTTCTTGAGTGTTTACTTGCAAGATCAAATCAAAGGTCCTGAAAGTAAACAAGGCGCTGTGGTTAATCCAGGCAGCCTAAATCATGAAACTTTCACTAGAATAACAAACCAAGATAAGGTTGAGAAAACACAAGTAGAGGAGGTTGACCAAGTTTTACCAAAACAAAATGTTCAATCTCAACCTCTTGCAACTGAGCCCACTGCTCTTGGTGATCAGGGTAACACAACCGCTGTCCTGAAACCCACACCAAAAATTTCCAAAAAGAAAACCAAAACAATCTTCAAAAAGCCCACCAAACCCAAAAAGGGTCCTCTGGAAGATGAGATCCCAGAGGTAACCCTGTGACAGCACCAAAGTCACAAACCACTGCTGCTACTTCTTCACAGCAGTTGGTTCAAAGATCTCCCACCGGCTTTGAAACTCCTCCTTCTTCCTCACAAAAGGAAAAGGTTGTAGACATAGGGACACCACTTTATGAAGTTCTAGATCCACTTGGGTCTATCTTCCACGGCCCCTCTCCCAGGGCAATGTCGCTTTCTACTCAACCACCTTCACCAATACCTTTACTTCCACCCACAATTGTACCCTTGCTGAATGCAATTGAATTGGTTCAGACACAAACCAGTACTTCTCAACAACCTATTACTGAGAATATACTTCATCAAATGGCTGGGTCTGATTCTTTATTCATTGCTAGCCCATCAGCAAATGAAGAGGCTACATCCATTGGGTTACATGTAACCCTTGGTGATATTTCAACACAAGCAGCCACTACAATTGCTGAACTCCCTAGTTCTCAGTTGGACAGTGGTTTCATTAATAAGACTTGGTTGAAGGCAACCACTGCTGAGGCAACAACTGTTACCTGTATTGTGGGAAGTCCCTAGTACCAAGAAAAAGGGGCATCTATGTTTGAGGCTGGTCCTAAAACCACTGCTCATGATAACATAGATATAACTACCACCACTGGTAGGAGTTCAGATGATCCTATTAAATTAGGTGATGATCTAAAATACCAGGATTTGACGGAGAGAGTGACCAGAATAGAAAACTCTGTTGGTGAAATCAAAGATTTACTAAAGTAGATGATAGCTACAAAAAGTCAACCCTCTGTTCTATCCACTGCTGATCTTAAAGAAGCTCTTAACCCTCTGTTTGAACATCAACAACATTATTTGGATTTACAACACAAGCATCATGTGAATAATGTTCGTAACTTGTTTGAATCAAGGTATCAAGACACTACAACAGACATTAAAGCCATCAAAGCACATCTACTCACAACCACTGGCCATGCACCTCCAATGGTTATATTTGTTACAAAAGATGAAGCCAAAAAGGGGGAGAAACCTTTGGGTCCAAAGAAGCTAACAATAGATGATGACAAGGCCAGACCTACATTGAACATTTCAAAGCCTGATGATTCAAAGAAAATTGATTTGACTGATGAAATTGTGGCCAAGGCAAGGGCTAGTCACAAGAAGAATGTGATTGAGGAGAGCAAAGTGTTGGTTGAGAAAAAGATTGATCAGCAAAAAGAAAAAGGAGATGTTGGTACTTCTTCAAAAAGAGCTCCTGCTAGAAAAGCCAGGCAACCAACATCCACACCTCCTAAAACTAAGCCCGAAACCAATCCAACCATTAAAACCTCTGCCTCTCAAAAACCTATCACATCTTCAAAACCACAACCCACACCCACATAAGCAGATGTTACGGCAACTGTTGTGTCAACATCTGTTGATACAGCAGAGGTTGCAACAGATGCATCTCTATCCACTGCCATAATCGCAATTCCTACATCAACTCAACCATTATCCACACCACCAAAAATCCCACAACCACCATCACCCACCTTAAGGTTTAAAAGGAGAAAAATCACAAAAGTGATAAATGATGATGAGATATCTGCACCTCTTCCAATATCATCAACACCAGTGATCCCCACATCAGTGCTTACAACTTCTTCAACTCTTACAGTCACTCCTGCATCAAAAGTGTATCCTCTTGATTTACCAGCAGTCAGGGAAGAGATCCTAAGTTTCTTTTCAGATGATGACCCTAACAAAAGAACAATTCTATCCCTTGATGGCTATCCAAAACTAGCAAATGTTGATGCCTATCTAGAATTGAAAAAGAAGCAAGCAGAGGATATTGCCAAGAGAGAATCAGCTGGTAAAAATGATAGAGAAATACATATTATCATGTCCTTCCAACTGAGTAAGGTCACCATTCTGCAAAATTTTGTCAAGGATTTGAGCAACCAGTTGTCAGTAAGGGAAGATAAGTTGCTCAAAAGTGAACTCATTGAGTATATCATGGAAAAGAAGATGTATAAGGCAACAAAACCACAGTTCAGGGATTGGAGCATAGATGAGCTGAGAGAAGAAATCAATAGAATGCAAGAAATGTTGAAAGACCCTCTCAAAAAGCCAACTCCTCCCAACTGGGATTTATACAAGAAAGATATCCCTGAAAATGTCTTGAAGTTGGAGAGAATGAAGCAAGAACTGATCCAAAATCACTATGGTCCCAAAAACCAAGTGATGAGATGGGGTGAGGTGAGGGTGATAGACACCTACAAAAGTTTGGAAGAGAGAAGGAAAAAGGATTCATCCATGCCTCCCAAGCCTGACTACTCAAAAGAAGATGCTATACTCAGAGCTCAACTCTCTAAAAAGTCCAACTCAACATCTGCCTACTCAACACTTGCCCTGCAACACAGGAAAAAACAAGGGGAGATGAATGAAAAGACTGACAAAGAGTTTGAGGATACATTCATCAAAGAAGGGATTCAGAATATGATTAATTATCACACAGATGATACAAGTGCCCAGTTGGCCAAAGATTTATCAAAGATGGCTCATTCACAAACCTCAGCAATAAAGGCTCCTTCAAGAAAACCATCAGACCAAAAATTCTAAAATGGAAGGTCGACAAAGACACCCATGAATTGACATTGCTCAAGCCTGAGGGTGCAGCCACTAAACTATCCACAGAAGATGCTTATGAGCTTACAGTAGAAGACTTCCAAGAACTACTATGTTTAGAGCTGGTGAAGGATGCTGATGACATGGAATCTCTTAACTTTGAACTTCAATTCAAAGGTAATAAGAGTTTCTTCTGAGGAATAAAAACCAAGAATAAAGTGTTTTTGGCATCATCTGTTCCAGGGGGAGATTGTTGGGATTGAACCCTATGAAAGGAACAGATGATATAAAGCCAAATAACACTATCCGAGCTTTGGTTCAACTATCAAAGGTTACATCCTCTGATGCACTTACACTGCTTTCCATAAAGACTGCTCATCCTATCATCTGCCTTCACAAAGCTTCAAGGTCTGCCAGAGTTACAAGGGTCAGAGGATAGAGATCAGAGTTTAGTCTTTAGCTTAGTTAATTAATGTAACAGTGCCAAGCACTGATAGTTTAGTTTTAGCAGTGTTTAGAGTTAGTTACATATTGTTTCCTATTACTATCAACCCTGATGTCATCAAAGATGCTCAGAGGTTAGATAGTTTAGTATAAATAGGCAACTTTTGTAACCTTTAAACTTGTCTCTTAAAAGATCAACTTTTGCATATCATCTTCTCTGCATTTTCTCATTATCAAACTGTAATTGCAAAGGCTGAGGGGGAGTTTGTGAATCACATGCAAGTTAATTAACTTGAAAGCATGATGATGATGAAAACAAACGACCATTGCTTGTAGTAAAAGTTTTCCATCTTATTCCGCTGCAAATCTCTTTTAATTCAATCATTTTCCATTTTTGAAACAAAAACTACAAGTAATTCAAACTCAGATCCTAACAATTACTTTTTATGTTGCTTGAACTAGGAACACCACAAGTTTAAAATGAATAATGTACAATAAGTGTTCAAATAAATAAATTTCATTTCATTACAATGATTTTGGTACAAGTATTGGAATCGAGATACAACAGGATTGGAAATAAATTACAATACAACGAACATTAAAATTTATATGTGTTTCTAGGCAATCCTACTAGATTCATCTGTCACAATCCTACAACATGTAATAAAGCATGGATCACTACAAAAGCACTGGCGAGCATACAAGTTTGAATATAAGTATATGTACAAAAGTTTGTCTCAAATCCACATGACATTTTATATTCAAGTTGAAACGAGCATACATAAATAACTTACGTATAGCAAATAGTATATAATTCAAATCTTTAACTAGCATGCATAACAACCTAAGCATAACAATATCATGAGAATACAAGTTGAAACTAACAAGCATAAACTACCCAAGCATAACAATGAACGTGTTCGATGGCTTGAGTATTTAATTATAATCGATTGCATAACGTGGATTTTGTATACAAGTTGCACCCAAAAATGCGTTAAAGCGTAAAAAGGGTCGAGTATGCTCACAGTTTTGCAAAGCTTTCTTTGGTGATTCCGTGAAGAGTTGGAGGTTGGAGCTTCAAGCTTCCTTTAAAACAGTTAGTGTTTTCTTTTAGAACTCTTAGAGTTCTCTTCCTTGCTTAGGAGATTTGAGAGAAGTAAAGAGGTTGAGAGAAGAATGGTTGGAACACTTGGTGTCCTTTTAGAATTCTTAGAATTCTTGATTTAGAGAGATTGAGAGAATTAGAGAGATGGAGAGAAGAATGGTGTGAAGAAAATGGTAGAAGGAGGTTGGTATTTATAGGTAGAGAAGGTGGAAAACGGTGAAATATGATTGGTTAAAAAAGGTGGAAGAGGATTGAAAAGATGATTGGTGGAGAAAGGAAGTGGAAAGGGGTGAAATATGATTGGTTAAATAAGGTGGTAGAGGATTGAAAAGATGATTGGTGGAGAAAGGAGGTGGAAAGGGGGAAATATGATTGGTTAAATAAGGTGGAAGAGTAAAGATGATTGGTGGAGAAAGGAGGTGAAAAATGGTGAAATATGATTGGTTAAAGAAGGTGGAAGAGGATTGATGAGGTGGAAAGATGATTGGTGTATTTCTTAGTATTTCTTGAGTATATATTATATAATTAAGTATACAAAAAGTATAAAAGTATAATTCAAGTATTGAGGATGTGCGTATAAGTATTTATACGTATAATTGTGTCGGTTTGCGTATAAATGCGTATTTAAATGATCGGTTGTGTGAATAAAAAAATATGTATAAAATATGAATTTTATTATTATTAATGTCTCGAATTGTGAGATTGAAATTAAAATACGAATGTAAGGTTTCTAAAATTAGAATACGAACACGAACATTTTTAAAATAGAAATACGAAGATACAAGGCGTTACAACACCCCTTCGAGCAAAACAATCAATGGATTAGATTGGCACGGTAGCGTTTTCGTAAGTAACCTCAACTTTATTACGTTGGCGCTCTTCATTAAGGGTAAAGGGGTCTTTTAACTTCGCTAACATAAAACGCCAAATTCATTCATAAACGCCATACCGGTGCATAAAAACGCCAGACTCATGTATAAAACGCCATTTTTCTAAAACGTCATTCATAATTAATGGCGTTACCTTGTTAAAGAGGAAAAGGCTGAACAAATAGTAACTGAAAGTTTATTACTACCATTTATTATAAAAAATTTCCGCCAAAACTGCGCGCCAAAAACAACATTATATAAAATGATGTTAACATCCCTTCCATTGATCATAACAAGAAAACGTCATTTTTACCAAAACGACAAAAAAGGAACAAATGGAAAACATCGTTTCTTGGAAATTCAACACTAGAAATTCGTAATCCTCTTTGACAACAGAAGAAGAGTGTTTGTGAAAACCGCTAGAGCCATACTGAACTTGGACGAAGAAGTTCAAATGGGGATCCTAGCACTTGGCATCTTTCTTGATAACCTCTGTGACAAAACACAGATGGTTATAAGAAGATTAACAAGAAAATTCGGTCTGTACCCTGCAAATCCAATTATGAATCCAATCATCCAATCTTGGCGTTATAATGAAAAATCAGACTTAGTGAGTGTTATATCGGACAACGAGGTGCAGGAGACCTACATGATTGAAAACATCATGAGCGAACAGAGACTTGTCTTCCTACAGGAGTTATGCCACGCAACATATTTGAACCCAGACATGACCATAAAATTGGCGTTGTTGACTGACATGTTCATATGGAGGTGTTAAAGACTTTAAGATGAAGAAAATGATGACAATGAAGATCTGGATGAGAATTTTGATGAAGAATCGGAAGAAGAAAAGACGAGGGGAGCGACAGATACTTCTCAGACCAGATCCCTCCTGACGAAGGGTTTTAGTTTTTTTGTAGAGTGTCATTCTCAATGGTTTTTAATAAAAATAATTTATTTCACTACTTAGAATTAAAATGCCAAAATCCACACTAACTAACTATAATAATTACCTCTTATCACATATTTTATACAAAAATTACAAAATTGTATAAAACAAAATGCAAAAGAATATTAATTACATTGAGCAACTCTAATATGTCTCAAAAGTCATGTTTTGTTTCAAACGCCATATTAGTTAAATTATATTTTCCCAACTTTTTAATCTAAAACACCATACATACAAAACGCCAAAGATTAATGAAGGGACTGATGGGTTGTAGATTTAACAGATAAAGCTGAACAAACAGTAAAATAATGATGGGACGTGCCATCTTTAGATTATTACATCCCATCACATATTATTAAATTGTGAAGGCTAAAACGCCATACATACAAAACGTTAACACTTAACGAAGGGACCGATGGCTTGCAGATTTAACAGATAAAGTTGAACAAACAGTAACGTAATGATGGAACACGCCATCTTTATTACCTAAATTTATTATATAGAAAATTCTCGCACAAACTATTCGCCAAGAAAACACCTTATATAAACAACCTCAGGCACTTCAATTGATCACACTAAAAAGCAACAACACCATATTTTAGCAAAACCAATATGGAAAATCTCGTTTCTTGGAGATTCAGTTTTATTCTCGATACAGTTTCGCTGAATGGGATGGACAACATTCTTAGGTCATTCTTAAAAATGATGATTAACAATGTTGTCCATCTCATTCAGTAAAATCTTATTCAGATAAGCCTCACCTTATTCATTCTAAAATCACAGATGGCAACCCATAAGTTATGTGTTCTAACATTCTCAAAATTGTATATGAAAAAAATAAAAATGCCAAATGATTGTATGTTGCGTATTCTAACATGCTAAAAAAGATTGAATAAGAAAAAGAAAAACGCCAAGTTACTCTTTACTTGCTCTCGAAGACCGTGTCGTTCTTTTTTAATTACAGGCATCGAGCATGTCGATGCGTGGTGTCCGAAAGCTTTACAATTCTTACACTGTCATTCTTTCGCCGTGGGCTTTGTTTTCTTTGTTTTTTCAATTGCTTCCTTATGTACTGATTTTTACCGCTTGCGAGATCCAGAACCTTTCGACTTATACCCAACAGGGACTCTAATCAGATTTTTGTTGTTTTGATATTGTCCTGTTATCTCAACAAATCTATCCCTAATACTAGGGGGAGGAGCAACAATCTGCATATCTTGAACTTTCTTCATATAAGATTCAACATGATCCTTAAATAAGGATAGCTCCTCTTTATTACCAGATAAACGGTTCAAAGTATGCTACGTTGCAAAAATAATTTGTCGCATCATACTTTGCACATCGGGATTGTAACACCCGACATTTTCAGGTTAACACCGTTAACACAAACTTCGTTATCTCAAACATTCAATCATGTATTACACTTGACTAGGGTTAATTAAGGGTGTCAGTTATTACAAAAAAAATTCACGTAGCGGTAATCCGGAGAATTATCGGATCACACGAGTCTTGTTCAACGAAAGTTGGTGGATTAACAAACTAATATTTCAAACATATATCTCTAGTATAATTTATGTTGAATTATATTTTAAATGATCTCATGCTCGAATTGTTAACCGTTATTTAACAGGTTTGAGATTTATGTGCAATATATAATATATGTAGCTTGCGTTAAAAATTTAGAAGTCTTGGGAAGGTTTTATTTAATTGATTTAGAAGACCCAGTAGATTGTTTTAAATGTAACCTCGTGACGAAACGCACTAAAACAAAACTAGAAACCTATAGCTTTGGGAACAAGGGATCTTTTGGATGAAACTTGAGGGGCTAGATTGAAATTATTATGTACAACATTTGAGTTTATGATCGCAACATGAATGAGAGTTAAGGGGGTCATTGTGAAACTTTGCAATCATCATCATTCTCTTAAGAAACCCTACAGCCGTAAACAAAAGCTCTCAAACTCAATTCTTTTTCTTTTGCTCACTCATTGCGACTTCTATTCTATTAACTTGTTAACTTCGATCCCCCAGTTCTATAGAAACTAGTTGCGGTGTAGTATGGGGAGGTAGACGCCATTGTTTTGACCATTCAAGGATTCAAGGGCAACCGCTAGAGCGATCGGTTGAAGCTTTTCACGACATGTGATCCCAGCATGTCGCTCATTATTTTTACTTATCTATTAGGTGTGTCGTGAGGGTTTAGTAGGGGTGTGTGGGGTTGATTTACGAATGGGAACAACCAGAATCGTGTTCTTGGTATTAGTGGTGTTCGGCGCCTGGAAGGAGGTAGAGGGAGGCATTCCGTGGTGGTTTGTGATTCAAAGGAGCGATAGACGAAGTTATGGCGGCTGATACGAGTAGCGATTAGGAAAGACGGACGATGAGTTTGTGATCTTGACTCCCTACCTCAACTCTCAGGTGATCTCCGTTTCCCGTTTACGCTATATTTGTTTCGGTTTGCAAGGGGCAAGGGTTCGAGTATTGGTTGGATTGTGGAGATGATGAACGAAGGTGTGGTCACCATTTTGGTTAGGGTGATGACAGATGATGGTGGTTCGGATCTCGGTGGTGGTTGTAGTTTGGAGTTTTGGTGATGATGGCGGTGGCGTAGTGTGACGAAGATGATGTTGACGTGGGTGGGTTGCGATGGTGGTGAAGGTTGATGTGTGGATGTCGATGATGGCGTAATTTCAGGTAGGATTTACGGCCATGCCGACAATCGGCTACGTTGGATATAGGCTGCGATGGTGATGACGGGGTGTACGGTGATGACGAGTGGTGACGATGGCCTTGTCGGCCGGTTGTGGCGGTGATAGTTGGGGTGATTTCAAGTAGCGTGGAGGAGGTGTGTGAGCATGAATCTTTATAAATGAAAGTGTGTTTAAAATGGCTATGGTTTAAGGTTTTACGCATGGAAATAATGAGGATGATGGTCTTAAGCAGCATGGGAATTTGACGGCTAACGTGCAAGGTTATGAAGGTAGTGGTTGCATGGTTATGAAGGTGGTGCGTATATGTGGGCATGGTGTTTTCTTGTGGGTCACGTTTGTGAGAAAAGAAGACAATGCATGTGATACTGTTGTGCATTTTGGATTCACACATAGATGATGACTTAATAATACTGTCATGGTTACGTGGGGGTGTGCAGTGGAGTTGTATGTGCGTGTGCATGAAATAGAATGAATGGAAGTTTCGTTCATGGGAAAAAGAAGATGGTTCTTTGATGATATGGTATTTAATGAGATGACGTAAGATGATGATAAGATTTATAAGGTATGCTTACAATTAGAAAAGGTGTGGTTGTGATTATATACACACATTATTGAAATAATGAACAAATGTATGGGATCACACATCTCAATATACTCACGTTTGAGTTAAAGAAAGAAACAAACAAGCTAGCACCCAAGCATGTCAAGAAAGTCAAAAGTGTCCATCTCGTATGAAAGAAAAAGAAGTAGGCAAGCAGGTTAACTAATTTAAGCAACTAAGCAAGTAGGTGATCAAGTCTATACGATAATTTAGAAATCTAAAAGTTACCAAGCAAGCATACACCTTATTATTCAACCAAGCTAGCATGCACCTTATTTCTCTTTCTTAAATTTTGTTGATTCTGAATGTTCCAAGAGATTAATCTGGTTATTGATTTTGATGCATGCTGATGATGATAGTGAACTATTATGGTGTCGTAAGGTGACTGATGTTGGCGGGTGGGGTTACATGTTGTTTGTTTGAATGAATTGCAACCATGAGTTATTCGGTGACATATTTCGGGACGCGCTACAAGACGCTTAGCTTGTGGATTTTTTTGAAGCTTCACCATTGAGCACGAGAAGGTTTGATATTTCAAGCATCGGTGATTGCTTGTCTCTATTTCTTATTTGGAGTATTATGCTTGCACACCAGGTGAGTTCACGGCTTCTACTCTTTTAAATGTTTTAAAACACAGGGAAAGAAAGCATGCACTATATTACGGTAAAGTAATGTCATAACGTTACGGTAAGGTAACGTCACAACTATTAGAGTTTTTGTTATATTAGTTATGGTCACAAAGTAGCATTTATCATCTGTCAGTCCCCTTAAAACTTACGATGCCGTTAGTATTGGATTATAGCGAGGGAATTTTTAGTAGTACTACTGGGCCCGACAAGCCCCACTCGAGCTGGTCGCGCCAGCTAGACCGATCGTTGATGGTCACGGGTGTAGAATTTTCTTAACACTTAGCCATAGTTGGTGATAGACCTGGCACAACAGGGGCAACAACGTCAGCTTCGGATCGAACACTTTGTTGACGTAACTTAGGTTATCTACCTACAAATATAACAAGTAATAGATAAACACTACATTTTACTGTTTCGGGTTTGAGGCAGTGGAAAACTTTTGAGAAACAACTTACTTTATAACTGTAACCTAAAACCTGTGAACTCACTCATCATTATGTGTTGACACTTGTTCTTGCATGTCTTTCTCAGGTTGCTAAGGTAGCATACATCAGGACTAGGATGCATTATGGAGTCGCATTGATTTCATCAAATATTTAGACACAACTTTAAATTACATTAACTATTTTGGTTTTGTAATTGTTACGCTTCCGCAACTCAATTCTATAAACAGTATTTTCTCGTTAATGAGTAAACATGAATATTTTTAAACTCATATAGTGGTCGTTCAGTATGACTAATGACTGTGATCCTGGTTTGTCACGCGCCTCGCGGTAGAACTCCGCACGTGGAATTTGAGGGTGTTACAGATTGGTATCAGAGCCAATGGTTATAGGGAACTAGGTTTGCATTAGAGAGTAGACTTAGTCTATAGCCTTAGACACTGCATTAGTCATACACCAACATAAACACTTATACATGACATACAAGAACACTCATTACATGATATGCCTACGCACATGGCATCAAAACATACATTAAAATTGCGGGCATGCTGACATCATCCACTTCATTCTCTATTTATGAGAAACTCATCAATCTCTTTGTATAGTGTCGACGTCCATGGGATCGCCAACAACCAGTATCTACTCCTGCCCGAGGGCCGTGAGACGGAGCCTCTGGAGGAGTTTCTCACGTCATAATCAATAACACCTCTTCCTACACCACAGAGCTGAACAAAACACCGACTTGAGCCTACCGATGGTCTTATCGGGTATGGTGAATCATCTCAGGTCCATGTTTGGGACGACAATCAACATTGACATATACCTCTTGGGAGTTGGGTTCATCGAAAACGAGTCCCTTCTCCACCTACCAACGACAATACCCGACCCATTAGTTTTACTTTCCTACAACCTGAGCACGTGAGCTACGTATGAGGCACCTTGCGTTAGGGCAGACCGTTACACACATTATTGCGTAAATCCGTTGACACTGAGATGTCATTATTTTTATTTTCCCGAACCCTGATTCACATCTTTGGTTGATATATTTATTTTTTGGAAGATGTGACCATGAAGTCGGAATGCCTTGCTCATTGCATGCTCGAACTCTCTTCTAACTCGGACGGCTTAGCGACTAATTTGCTTTTTCCAGTTAGATATGTTAATGAATCGGTTTCGTCTCTCGAAGTCATAATTTATGTGCATGTTTGTTCCATGCGCACTTTTACATCTATAATTCGTTGGATTGGATTCACATGGAGTGTTTCAACTTGAGTGAGTCCTTAGATCAATCGATTCCAGACTGCTATTTCTGATATAACTCCTAGTTGATCAACATTTGGGTGATTAACTAAGCTTTTGACGACCTTATCATTTTGACAATACTACGTACTCAACAGTTTAATCTGAGGGACATTTCGACACAAGATAGGTCGAACTCGGATGAGCATGCAAATCAACTTATCATTACGGGTGCACACGTAATAGTAATTTGCGATGCATGTGAATCTTGGTGAAATCCTGTGTGTAGATGAATAATCCTAACCTGTGCATCTCATGTTTAAAACTTCTGATGTCAATAGAAGCTCTCATAACCCATTCACCGACTAACTAGTGCCGATAAACTTGTCTAGCAGTTGATGGACGCAACTATTAGATTTAAGATCTTCTCAGACAGATTGAGCTATCGCTAATAGAATCCTCGTTATTATTTTATTTATTTTTTTCCTCAGGTACGAGTCTTAGTGAAACTAAGATTCTCATCAGAACCTGTTATCTCAATTGAAACCTTATCAGAAATCATAGGGTAAACCCTTCAACATCAGCATATAAACAAAATATGAAGAATCTCTCGTACGCTCACACCTTATCCCTTGTGCTTAACTATAAAATTTCCATTAACCCCATTACCCGGTCTTGTTGCTAATCTTTAGTCCAACCTGATGTACATCACGACACACCCAACTCTGCAAACGGATTTCCACAAAAACGGTCATATCATCTCAGGGACATCGAAAGACAGAGACATAAGTTAGTCAACACCCAGATGAACGCGATGACCTACACAATAATCTTACCTTCTGTCTTGCTAGAGTCGTTATTTCGTAAGCAAGCCTATTTCCCAATTCGATGCTTACCATTTAATAAGGTAACTGTTTATTGTTATCGGTATAGATAAATCTCTCATTCCATTATCGTGGTCACACTATATCTTTGAAACGCTACGCATAAAGTCACATCAAAGTTTTGCTCTAATTTAAAAGAACTCGGTAAACTTGACTTTTTGAACCTTAGTGATCACCTTTTGAACTCTGCAGATAGTGATGTATTGTATTATGACCATACCATTTTAAACATGTTTTCGCATCCTTGTAATGAAACCTTTTGGTGACGTATGTGATGCTCCTAATTCATGCACACGTTTTGGTTTACTCTTTCAAGCTGGTTTGCATATATGTTCGACTAATTGCACACTCAATTTCATGCATGCATCTTAGTGAACATATTCTTACTCGCGTACGGGCAAGCTCGACGACTGTAGAGAACGCTCCGATTGAACCGGAGCACTACGAATTCGACCAACCATTATTTTTCTAACATAATTCATATTGCGTCAACACCTTCAATGTAACGTTTCCAACGACCGGTAGCGTCGCTTGATTTCTATTTATACCGCTTGTGTGCGACCAACTACATCCTCATCATCGTATTCATTATTTAACTAGTGATTCTAAAACAGTTATGTGGAACAGATTGATGACAGCCACGTCTTGGTATGTTCTTTGCGTCTTATCTTGTTGTGCTAGAATGAATACCATAATTCTTACCTAACCCTATTATACGTTAATTCTCGCTTGGCTAGAACACTTTCTACAAATGTTACTCGAGGAGCAATGAGCCATATTTAAGTTCAACAAGTGCAGGATCATAAGATAAAATTTCTACTTCCGTTAGGTACGCCGAGGTCAACACCCTTTCCGTGTGAAATCACCATACTTATGTATAGCTTCATCGACCTCTTTGTTTAGTACTTATTCCTCTTTGACCGAAAGCTGGTCATCTTCTACAACCAACTACAACCAAAATATCATGACCCTCCCCTCTGTATGAACGCCTCCAGAAGCTACCATTCTGAAATAAAGAGTATAATGTCTGACTTGAGTTTTCACCCAAATTGTTGATAAATATACCTGAATCACATGTCCAAGAAATTATAATTTTTTTCTTTCTCAAAATTCTTACGTACAATGGCATCATCTCTGTTCTTCAATAATAGTGACCGCACAATTTCTGATCTCAGGTAGTGATACCATATAAAAACAAATATCTTTTACACCCACCTTAAACACTTTCACGTCAGTTACTTTGGTGCACTCACACACGCGATTCTACGATTTAAGTATTTTGGTTTTTAACAAATTACCCTAACAAAAATCTAGCTTGTCGATTGCGCCGACCCTTCGTTACGACATATAACATTCGCGTCCATGCAAGAAACCTCACTTGCTTCATGAAGTGTTGGCTACTTAATATTCATATCACTTCATGATAACTAAATACTGCCTTTTTCAAGTCACCCAAATTCAAACGTGTAGAGCTCACGTAAACTATATTTTGTGCAACAACCCCCCCCCCCCCGCCCCGCCATACATGTTATATACATCAGCCAATGTCATATCAGTGTATGACACACTGGTGCTTCAACTCTTGTGAGCATCTTCCGTGCTTACCATAATTTGTTACAACATTCTTTATTATTGAGCTTCCATTAACTAAACTTATATTTCAATTTAAGACCCAGTACATGTTGACATGCATCAATGTTTTTCCTTTGTTAGCCTAATTCAACCTCCTTTTGAAATCCCTATGCACGAATCTAATACGATGTATCACATTCTCTTTGAGCCATACACGAATCTAATACGATGTATCACACTCTCTTTGAGCCATAGTAGCTTCGTCTACTAAATTCTTGACACTAATGTCACTTCAACGACGATAGTTGTATCTAATTACCAATTAAGTTTTAAACTTCATCTTTCTCGTTAAAAGGAACTGAATCACCAGAATTCAATACCATGACACCATCTTTAAAATTTCGTCATTTCTTAACTTTCGTGTATATTTACATTGTATTGTCATTTGCCTTGACGCTCTTTTTTTAGCAATTAACTTGAAACCTCGGTCTTAAAATATCTTAATCCGAATTTCGAGAACGAAATTTCTTCAACAAGGGGATGATGTGACAACCGCAAATTTTCTTTCTTAAACATTAGCGACACTATCCAGACATTACCGATACTAATCAATTTTCGGGACGAAAATTCTTTCAACAAGAGGATGATCTAACACCCGATATTTTAAGGTTAACACCGTAAACACAAAATTCGTTATCTCAAACATTCAATCATGTATTACACTTGACTAGGGTTAATTAAGGGTGTCAGTTATTACAAAAAAAATCACGTAGCGGTAATCCGGAGAATTACCGGATCACACCCGAGTCTTGTTCACCGAAAGTTGGTGGATTAACAAACTAATATTTCAAACATATATCTCTAGTATAATTTATGTTGAATTTATATTTTAAATGATCTCATGCTCGAATTGTTAACCGTTATTTAAGAGGTTTGAGATTTATGTGCAATATATAATATATATAGCTTGCGTTAAAAATTTAGAAGTCTTGGGAAGGTTTTATTTAATTGATTTAGAAGACCCAGTAGATTGTTTTAAATGTAACCTAGTGACGAAACGCACTAAAACAAAACTAGAAACCTATAGCTTTGGGAACAAGGGATCTTTTGGATGAAACTTGAGGGGCTAGATTGAAATTATTATTATGTATAACATTTGAGTTTATGATCGCAACATGAATGAGAGTTAAGGGGGTCATTGTGAAACTTTGCAATCATCATCATTCTCTTAAGAAACCCTACAGCCGTAAACAAAAGCTCTCAAACTCAATTCTTTTTCTTTTGCTCATTCATTGCGACTTCTATTCTATTAACTTGTTAACTTCGATCCCCCAGTTCTATAGAAACTAGTTGCGGTGTAGTATGGGGAGGTAGACGCCATTGTTTTGACCATTCAAGGATTCAAGGGCAACCGCTAGAGCGATCTGTTGAAGCTTTTCACGACATGTGATCCCGGCATGTCAGCTCATTGTTTTTACTTATCTATTAGGTGTGTCGTGAGGGTTTAGTAGGGGTGTGTGGGGTTGATTTACGAATGGGAACAACCAGAATCGTGTTCTTGGTACTAGTGGTGTTCGGCGCCTGGAAGGAGGTAGAGGGAGGCATTCCGTGGTGGTTTGTAATTCAAAGGAGCGATAGACGAAGTTATGGCGGCTGATACGAGTAGCGATTAGGAAAGACGGACGATGAGTTTGTGATCTTGACTCCCTACCTCAACTCTCAGGTGATCTCCGTTTCCCGTTTACGCTATATTTGTTTCGGTTTGCAAGGGGCAAGGGTTCGAGTATTGGTTGGATTGTGGAGATGATGAACGAAGGTGGTGGTCACCATTTTGGTTAGGGTGATGACAGATGATGGTGGTTCGGATCTCGGTGGTGGTTGTAGTTTGGAGTTTTGGTGATGATGGCGGTGGCGTAGTGTGACGAAGATGATGTTGACGTGGGTGGGTTGCGATGGTGGTGAAGGTTGATGTGTGGATGTCGATGATGGCGTAATTTCCGGTAGGATTTACGGCCATGCCGACAATCGGCTACGTTGGATATAGGCTGCGATGGTGATGACGTGGTGTACGGTGATGGACGAGTGGTGACGATAGCCTTGTCGGCCGGTTGTGGCGGTGATAGTTGGGGTGATTTCAAGTAGCGTGGAGGAGGTGTGTGAGCATGAATCTTTATAAATGAAAGTGTGTTTAAAATGGTTATGATTTAAGGTTTTACGCATGGAAATAATGAGGATGATGGTCTTAAGCCGCATGGGAATTTGACGGCTAACGTGCAAGGTTATGAAGGTAGTGGTTGCATGGTTATGAAGGTGGTGCGTATATGTGGGCATGGTGTTTTCTTGTGGGTCACGTTTGTGAGAAAAGAAGACAATGCATGTGATACTGTTGTGCATTTTGGATTCACACATAGATGATGACTTAATAATACTGTCATGGTTACGTGGGGGTGTGCAGTGGAGTTGTATGTGTGTGTGCATGAAATAGAATGAATGGAAGTTTCGTTCATGGGATAAAGAAGATGGTTCTTTGATGATATGGTATTTAATGAGATGACGTAAGATGATGATAAGATTTATAAGGTATGCTTACAATTAGAAAAGGTGTGGTTGTGATTATATACACACATTATTGAAATAATGAACAAATGTATGGGATCACACATCTCAATATACTCACGATTGAGTTAAAGAAAGAAAGTAACAAACAAGCTAGCACCCAAGCATGTCAAGAAAGTCAAAAGTGTCCATCTCGTATGAAAGAAAAAGAAGTAGGCAAGCAGGTTAATTAATTTAAGCAACTAAGCAAGTAGGTGATCAAGTCTATACGATAATTTAGAAATCTAAAAGTTACCAAGCAAGCATACACCTTAATTATTCAACCAAGCTAGCATGCACCTTATTTCTCTTTCTTAAATTTTGTTGGTTCTGAATGTTCCAAGAGATTAAGCTGATTATTGATTTTGATGCGTGCGGATGATGATGGTGAACTATTATGGTTTCGTAAGGTGACTGATGCGAAGATGTTGGCGGGTCGGGTTACATGTTTGTTTGAATGAATTGTAACCATGAGTTATTCAATGACATATTTTGGGACGTGCGACAAGACGCTTAGCTTGTGGATTTTTTTGAAGCTTCGCCATTGAGCACGAGAACGTTGGATATTTCAAGCATCGGTGATTGCTTGTCTCTATTTCTTATTTGGAGTATTATGCTTGCACACCAGGTGAGTTCACGGCCCCTACTCTTTTAAATGTTTTAAAACACGGGGGAAGAAAGCATGCACTATATTACGGTAAAGTAATGTTATAACGTTATGGTAAGATAACGTCACAACTGTTAGAGTTTTTGTTATATTAGTTATGGTCACAAAGTAGCATTTATCACCTGTCAGTCCTCTTAAAACTTACAATGCCATTAGTATTGGATTATAGCGAGGGAATTTTTAGTAGTACTACTGGGCCCAACAAGCCCCACTCGAGCTGGTCGCGCCAGCTAGACCGAACGTTGATGGTCACGGTGTAGAATTTGCCTAACACTTAGCCATGGTTGGTGATAGACCTGGCACAACAGGGGCAACAACGTCAGCTTCGGATCGAACACTTTGTTGACATAACTTAGGTTAGCTACCTACAAATATAACAAGTAACAGATCAACACTACAACTTACTGTTTCGGGTTTGAAGCAGTGGAAAACTTTTGAGAAACAACTTACTTTATAACTATAACCTAAAACCTATGAACTCGCTCATCATTATGTGTTGACACTTGTTCTTGCATGTCTTTCTCAGGTTGCTAAGGTAGCATACATCAGGACTAGGATGCATTATGGAGTCGCATTGATTTCATCAAATATTTAGACACAACTTTAAATTACATTAACTATTTTGGTTTTGTAATTGTTACGCTTCCGCAACGCAATTCTATAAACGGTATTTTCTCATTAATGAATAAACATGAATATTTTTAAACTCATATAGTGGTCGTTCAGTATGACTAATGACTGTGATCCTGGTTTGTCACGCGCCTCGCGGTAGAACTCCGCACGTGGAATTTGAGGGTGTGACAGGGATCAAGCTTGGTTTGAATAAAATCACGACTCACTGAGAAATGTGAAGAGCAATTTGGCGAAGCATCTTTACGTCATCTATTCAAAATGTACTGTTTTGGAAATTCCCTAATATCTAAACTTCTCAAAACATAAAATATATATTGGCATAGCAAACCAAACTGCTCAAAACGCCTACATGAGCAAGTGCTGGTGCAATCAGACTTACGGTACATTACCTGTAAACGCCAAAAGACAAACAAATGTATAAAACGTCGAACCAAAAAAAAGCCATGGTGAAAAAATATAAATAAATGCCATACTCAGGAAAAGCCATTATTTACCTCAAATAAGGATGTACAACGCTGCTGGAAATCATTTATATAGAACTAACAAACCCATCAGCCTGCTCTTCATACCGTTGATTTATGCACTCCCCAATCCCAATTAGCTCAGCTTGAATGTCACAAAAATAGTTTTTGTGTATATATCAAAAGCTTGGCTCTCCAACACTTTTTAATTACTTTTCAACTGGGGACGTTTGTAACGAGATTCATGATCATTTTTCCTGTGCGTGTGCCGCTATCCTTCTATTGCAGTTTCGTAATGAGTCATGGACTCAACAAGAGTAGATTTTGAATTGCACACTTGGCCAAAAAAATGGTTCTCACTCTCCGACCTAGATGCCGAACGCATAAGGCCCGACAGATCTCCATTCTATAGTATGCAGGAATCCAAGAATCCCTAAGGGCAAAAATATCAGAAAGCCAGTCATTATCCTCTATACTGAACTCTTTAATAACCTCTTCCCATCCTGTTTCAAACTCTTCTGGTGTAAGAATATCCGTCCACACAACACCATAAATACGTTATTTGAAATTTGTTGAATTGCATAGCCTAACACCAACCAATATAAAAACACAAAAACGCCATGAAAATAAAATACCATATGAATAAATAACTAAAATATAATACACTTAACATAGAACGCCGTATATCTTAAAACGTCAAACACATGAGAAAAATAAAATTAAACTTTAGAGACAGTTTATGCACACGTGCCACATGCATAACCGATGCCTCGTTTCAACAAATACAACAGAAATAGCTTTCTTCAATGCTAGATCCTGATCAGTGACAACAACTTTTGGTTGAAAACCAACAGCTTTTAGAAAAACTCTCAACAACCATATATACGTATCAGCCGTCTCTGACGCCAATAATGCAACACCAAATGTAACATTACAATGGTGATTGTCTATACCGAGTATCTTCATATAAAAACGCCATTGATAAATAAACTGGTACAAAACGCCATTGAATCCTATCATTGAAAAACGCCAAACACACACAAAAAAAATTATAAATATTACTTATTGGAACGATACGTGGCGTCAAACGAAATAACATCACCAAACACGTGGTAATTATGTTTGCATTGATCATCACACCAAAAAAGTCCCTTCAAAAAGATTATCATCGTCTGTGAAGTAATCGTATGAGAAATTAGGCTGGGACTGTTTTTTTCATGCAAATGTCTCACAACCATCTCAGCATCATATTCCCCTATAAACAAGTTAAGTTTTCCTTTTGTAGTTCTAAAAATCAACTTTACTTGCACACACGTCTTCAAAACCACCAAAAACAAGTCTTCATAACATTAAATGCCTTAACTGATCCCGAATTCAACTGTACATGCTATGTATAACATGCTTCTGAAGCCGACTAAGGTGTCGTTTAGACGGCAGAAAATGCATATCAGGCTGTACAACAAGACCATGGTTGTGCTCCTCAACAAACTTATAGACCTTCCATGATCCAGACTCAATTGTGCTCCACAATCAGTCCTCTTAGAAAAATTAGATCGCACATTCCTTTCCTTTTGATTAGGGTCCAACATATCAATATTCTTGTCCTTATACACCCCAGCTCTCGAACACATGTAATACTTAATATGTGTTTCTCCTTTGGCATTTACCTTTACAGTCCATTTCCCAACAGAAAAACCACAAGCCTTTGAGTTGTGAGAACTTAGAGAACTCGACCTTCCCGTGTGAGTTTTGCCCCCATTTTTTTACACACCTAAATTAAAATGTTAGAAAACACTACCGTAAAAAAATTAAAAAAAAAATCATTTCGAAAGTGGTATTTTTCGGCCCCTTACAGTAGCTGTAAAATAGTGATGAAATAAGCATGACATCACTTTTTACAGCATTTACGGCTGCTGTAAATGAAAAAAAACAAGTTTTTTTAATTTTTTGGCCAGGTTGATTTTTTAAGGATTTTTGGTAAACAAATAATTTGAAAAAACTTTCATAAGATCGAGTTCTCTAAGTTCTCACAACTCGTATATATATATATATATATATATATATATATGTGTGTGTGTGTGTGTGTGTGTGTGTGTGTGTGTGTGTGTGTGTGTGTGTGAGTGTGTGGTGTGGATATTTTGCAAACAACCTCCAGTTATGCAAACCAGGGGTGTTCAAAAAATCCGAATTTGAAAACCCGTATCCGAAATATCCGAAATTTCGGGTTCGGATTCGGATGTTAGTATTAAAAATAATCGGATAATCGGATTATCCGAATCCAATAACTCCAAAATGTGTGTGTGTATATATATTGTCAATATACTATACACACTAGTCCATTAAGGCCTAACCATTACCCATGCCATTTAGTTATTTACCCTAAAATCCAATAATACGCCACAATCATTCACCCTGTCGCTATTAGTTGATTTTGATTGGTCAATAGTTGTCACGTGACAACCACTCATTTTTATTGAAACCTACCATTTGTTTTAGGGTGTATATATATATATATATATATATATATATATATATATATAAAAGGATCAAGATCAAGGGAAAACCCCTCCGAGTTGTGAGAACTTAGAGAACCCGACCTTCCCGTGCGAGTTTTACCCCATTTTTCACACCCTTAGATTAAAATGTTAGAAAACACTGCCATAAAAAGATAAAAATAAAAATCGAAGTGGTGTTTTTGGCCCCTTACAGTAGCTGTAAAATGGTGATGACATAAGCATGACATCATTTTTTACAGCATTTACGACTGTCGTAAATGAAAAAAACAAGTTTTTTTTTGTTATTTGGAAAAGTTGATTTTTTTAGGATTTTTGGTAAAAAATATTTTTGAAAAAACCTTTCCTAAAACCGAGTTCTCTAAGTTCTCACAACTTGTATAGGTTGTCATTTTACCCTAGCCCTATATATATATATGTGTGTGTGTGTGTGTGGTGTGCATATTTTGCAAACAACCTCCAGTTGTGCAAATTAGGGGTGTTCAAAAAAATCGGAATCCGAAAACCCGTATCCGAAATTTCGGGTTCAGATTCAGATGTTAGTTTAAAAAAAATCAGATAATCGGATTATACGAATCCGAAAACTTCAATATATATATATATATATATATATATATTGTCAATATACTATACCCATTAGCCCATTAAGACCCAACCATTACCCATGCATTTAGTTATTTACCCTAAGACGTCGGGGTGTGTATCGGGGAGAGCCATCGGGATGCAGACGTGGATCAAATTCCCCGACGGGAACACCGCCCCCCCCCCCCCCCGAGCGGAGATCGGTGCAATCGGGACTCCATTGACGTTCTTCCTGACCTGTCTCTCTCTCTCTCTTCATTCTCTCTATCTCTCTCTTGAATCTCTCTCTCTTCATTCTCTCTATCTCTCTCTTGAATCTCTCTCTCTCTCTAGCTTTGATTGGTGTGGATGGATGGGAAACACATCCCATGGCCTAAAATCCAATAATACTACTTTTAGATGTATCTCCAAACTTGTATTAAATGTTTGCCGTTGTTTAACACTTTGGAATTTGAATATTTTTTAATGTTTGCGGTTGTTTTAAACTTTGAATTGTTTAATTTTAAATGTTTTACTATTTTCGATGTTAGAAACTTGGTTGGTTAATACAAGTTTACATTTAATCTTATAAATGAAATTTGTGACAACCCGTATTTTTAAGGTAAAGTCGCCGCTTTTTCGCTTTTATAATCAAATCTTATACTTATTTATTTGATGGATTGATTATATACTTATCTTATTCGACAAATAAATTTTATACTTATTTCATTTATGGTGTGCGAGCGAATATCCGAAACCAAATCCATATCATGTTGAGTCGACCCGAACCGTTTAAACCGAAGCACATGTCTAGCTTGTCGATTCAACCCACTCGCGTAACTCGAAACTTATGAGGGCCGAACCATAACTTGTCTAATATATATATTAAATTAGTTGATGAGTTATTAAACTCTTTTTATTAGTTGAAAAAAAAAGAATAAAAAAACATATATATGTAAATGTATAAAAAACAAATGCTACCATCGCCCACTTATCTACAATTTTGTTCTTTTGATGCATCTTGATCTCTTAACTGTGTTTTTTTGGACTATTGTGATCTGGGTGAATCGTTAATGCTACGTGTACGATGGGGGAATGCTAGAAATCGTATTGATGCATTATATATATGATAATGAGTTGCTTAAATTACGTGTCTTGCGATATAACTAGAGGTTCATACATGATTTTTACCAAGTAATTTGACTGTGTATTTGGATTCGTGTTTAGTACTGAAGTTCTTGCTAAATATACATATAGTTCGGGTTGCTAAATCGTGTGTTTAAAATGTTTACAATAGTTATGAACTCGGTTAGTTGTTAGGAATGGATCTTGAATAGTTTGGGTTGAATCCTACTGATTTAATGGCGTAGATGATGTAGAGCGACTATAATCTGGTGTAATTAAACCCCTTTGCTGGGCGCCTAAGTTATTCGATTGGGGAGGTCGGATAGCGAAATCAGAATCTGTCCGACAATTACAACCGACTTTAATCGGCTGTAACCGGGTCATAACTTAACGAAAATTTGATTTTCTTGAGTCTATAACGTTCTATTTCGAAATATACTTCTCATGGCGCTGAAATCATGATTTTTGGACACCGTTTGCTATTTTAAATAAACTATTTCATTTCAGCAACTAAAGCTGCGTTTTTCTGCAGATTTTTCGTGTTATGTTTTAAGTCATAATTGGGTAAGTGTTTAGGGTTAGATCATGAAATTTATACTGTAGATAGTCTTAGGTGTCTGTGTGAACCTCCAACTGGAATTACGTTAATCGGATAACCGAGGATTTTTAAATGAATTTTTTCGTGAGCTGCAGTCAGAAAGTGACGAATCTGATTGTTGCTTAGTAAATGATTTTTTTATAAGTTTTTGGTAAAGAGTTAGACTCTAAAAATTTAACACGGGGATAACCCTCCGAGGGGCACATCGTATAAAAGATCGTGAGTTTTGCAATCTCATAAGTACGGTAAACGGACATCCCAAAACAACCTATTTTCGGTGAATTGAGTTATGCATGCTTATAAGTTTATAAAGTGTCGAACTTGCTACTTTTTGTGTCCGCACATGCTTAACGATTGTATAAATGGTGTATTACGCGTCATAGTGTATATTATGAACATGTGCTTAAAAACTACTTGGTAATATATTTGTGACAACCTGTACGCATGTTACTTGTTAGATACGTGTAGAACTTGCGTGAATTTGCATACATAAACCCAACAATCTTGGTAACCATAATAGGACGTGGTTGACCATTCTAACTCGGGTACTTTAATCTGCCGAGCTAAGCTAAGGTGAGTTCACAACTTTTCCTAAAAAGCATGTGTCCCTGGTTTGGGACAACCCACTTATTTCTCTGGTTTGGGAAATACATAAAGTACCCCTGGATTGGGGCTACACGCGCGTTCCTGAATTGGAACTACTGAACAAACTATCCACTGGAGGTGGACCACACTTTCCTTAGTATGGGATTGCCTAGTATTCCTGGTTTGAAATACTGTTAAATACTGTATTTTATATTTCATGTCTTTAGCGGACTAAACCAACTCTATCTGAAAGTCCCCACACACCTATACCGATTAGTCGTCGGGGCCTGGCGAACATGATATTAGTTGATAGCGCTATTAGGTTTGACAAACCTCACACCGTGCCTGGGAGGACGGGCGTGAACTTTTATGCTTTGGCAACTGGTCAATGATGATAGACATTGACCTGGGGAACAAACAACTTAAACAGTCTAGTTTCGCTATAACTCAGTTTAGTAGCTTAAAGATGGGGTAGCTCCCCATGACATGTTTTATAAACTAAGTAGTTTAACAACCTGTTTTTTGTAACAACACTAAAAACTGTGAACTCGCCGGCTTAATCGCTGATACGTTTTTTTTTTCTGCATGCTTGCAGGTCGTTAGATAAATCTTGCATGGGAGCTTGCGATATGGGGAGCTTGAAGTGTCATGGGGCGTGATATTGAATTGCAAACGTTAAGTTTTAAAACCTTTTGATTTCAATTGTTGAAATGTTTACTTTGTTTCCGTTGAACACTTACTGTGTTTTAAACGTTTAACTTAAAATTCACTATTCATGTTGGACATGATGACTTGTTTTATATTAATTACTATTAGTTCAACATGATTAATGGCTAGATCCTAGTACGTCACACGCTCGCGATAAAACTTCGCAAGTGAAAATTTGGGGGTGTGACAGTTTGGTATCAGAGCCACTGGTTATAGTAAACTAGGTTTTAAAAAGTTTCTGTAAAACCAGACTATAACCGAATCAGTTCCGAAAGTAACCATGACACTACGCTCCAGATTGCAAGGTTCGTCTTTTATTATTGTATACGCTATACATATAGCATTTACATATGCATTGCATTGTATATAGTCACACACACAACATGATAGTATGATTTCATGTCTTACCTATTTATGTTATGACGGATCATTAGTATGACATTACGTCTAGACCTTTGTGATCTTTATCGTTTGATAACACCCACTTTTACCCTTCGAATCTAAGAATCTTTTGACACAACTTAGGATGAATTGGGGTGAACATGCAAATCGAATTATCATTACAGATGCACACGTAATAATAATTGGTGGTGCATGTGAGTCCCAGTGAGACGAAGCGGGTGTAAAGGGGTTCTGACCCATTATCCGACATAAGTGGGGATTCAGATATCCACAGGATCTATAGCGATGATGGACTCCTACCTAATCTTGAAATATACTCTCTTCACTCTTCTTGTTTACTTGTACTAAACATGGAAACAATATGTGCTACATATATATATATATATATACTTACATATTGGTATCTTGTGGATAAATTGGCCTAACCTATGATTTTCATGCTTAAACTTCCATTGCCAATAGAAGTTCTCGTAAACCACTCAGCGACTAACCAGTATTGTTAAACCCAATTGGTAGTTGACAGGCGCAACTATCAGACTGAAGATGTTCTCGAACACATTAACTTTCATCAATGAAATCCCTGTGTACGAATTTAATTCGATGTATTGCATTTTCTTTGAGCCATAGTAGTTTCGTCAACTAAATTCTTGACTATAATGTCACTTCATCGAAGATAGCTATATCTATTTATCAAGTAAGTTATAAACTCCATCTTACTCGTGAATAGGAAACTGAACCGTCAGAATTCAATAACATGGTACTATCTTTAAATTGCGCCATTTATTTATTTTCACGTATACTTACATTGTAAACGACCCCTTATAACTCTTGAAAATCGCACTTAGGTGCACATACTCTTGTTGAAATCGGTTTGTTGCTTCGACAATTCACTATTCTATACCTATATATAATCCTTTGTAACTTGTTCGGATGAACAATTGAATCTCATTTGTCATTAATTGTTATCTCGATCATGTAGTCTAAGTTTAGCTCATCTACTTATACTGTCATACATCTTGACGCTCTCTTTAGCAATGGACTTGCAACCATCGTTTTAAAAGTATCATAATCTAAATTTTCGGGACGGAAATTCTTTCAACTTGGGGATGATGTGACACCTCGCGAAAACACTCAACCGCACTAACTTCTTCTATGACTGCACGCTAAATTTCAGGACGAATTTCTTTCAACTTGGGGATGATGTGACAACCCGTATTTTTTTAAGGTAAAACTTGCCGCTTTTTTCTCTTTTATAAATCAAATCTTATACTTACTTTATTTGATGGGTTGATTATATACTTATCTTATTCGACAAATATATTTTATACTTACTTCTTTTATTGTGTGCGAGCGAATACTCGAAACCAAATCCATATCATGTTGAGTCGACCAGAACCATTTAAACCGAAGCACATGTCTAGCTTGTCGATTCAACCCACTCGCGTAACTCGAAACTTATGAGGGCCGAACCATAACTTGTCTAATATATATATTAAATTAGTTGATGAGTTATTAAACTCTTTTTATTAGTTGAAAAAAAAAGAATAAAAATATATATATGTAAATGTATAAACAACAAATGCTGCCATCGCCCACTTATCTACAATTTTGTTCTTTTGATTCATCTTGATCTCTTAACTGCTTTTTTCTTTGGACTATTGTGATCTGGGTGAATCGTTAATGCTACGTATACGATAGGGGAATGCTAGAAATCGTATTGATGCATTATATATATGATAATGAGTTGCTTAAATTACGTGTCTTGCGATATAACTAGAGGTTCATGCATGATTTTTACCAAGTAATTTGACTGTGTATTTGGATGCGTGTTAAGTACTGAAGTTCTTGCTAAATATACATATAGTTTGGGTTGCTAAATCGTGTGTTTATAATGTTTACTATAGTTATGAACTCGGTTAGTTGTTAGGAATGGATCTTGCATAGTTTGGGTTGAATCCTACTAATTTAATGGCGTAGATGACGTAGAGCGACTATAATCTGCTGTAATGAAACGTTTTGGGTTGGTGGGCGCCTAAGTTATTCCATTGGGGAGGTCGGATAGCGAAATCAGAAACTGTCCGACAATTACAGCCGACTTTAATCGGCTGTAACCGAGTCATAACTTAACGAAAATTTGATTTTCTTGAGTCTATAACATTCTATTTTGAAAGACACTTCTAATGGCGCTGGAATCGTGATTTTCGGACGTCGTTTGCAATTTTAAATAAACTATTTCATTTCAGCAACTAAAGCTGCGTTTTTCTGCAGATTTTTCGTCGTTTGGTAACCATAATAGGACGTGGTTTACCATTCTAACTCGGATACTTTAATCTGCCGAGATAAGCTAAGGTGAGTTCACAATTTTTTCTAAAAAGCATATGTCCCTGGTTTGGGACAACCCACTTATTTCTCTGGTTTGGGAAATACATACGGTACCCCTGGATTGGGGCTACGCGCGCGTTCCTGAATTGGAACTAATGAACAAACTATCCACTGGAGGTAGACCACACTTTCCCTAGTATGGGATTGCCTAGTATTCCTGGTTTGGAATACTTATTGTATTTTATATTTCATGTCTTTAGCGGACTAAACCAACTCCATCTGAAAGTCCCCACACACCTATACCGATTAGTCGTCGGGGCCTGGCGAACAAGATATTAGTTGATATCGCTATTAGGTTTGACAAACCTCACACCGTGCCTGGGAGGACGGGCGTGAACTTTTATGCCTTGGCAACTGATCAATGATGATAGACATTGACCTGGGGCACAAACAACTTAAACAGTCTAGTTTCGCTATAACTCAGTTTAGTAGCTTAAAGATGGGGTAGCTCCCCATGACATGTTTTATAAACTAAGTAGTTTAACAACCTGTTTTTGTAACAACACTAAAAACTGTGAATTCGCCGGCTTAATCGCTGATACATTTTTTTTTCTGCATGCTTGCAGGTCGTTAGATAAATCTTGAATGGGAACTGGCAATCTGGGGAGCTTGAAGTGTCATGGGGCGTGATATTGTATTGCAAACGTTAATACATTATGTTTTAAAACCTTTTGATTTTAATTGTTGAAATGTTTACTTTGTTTCCGTTGAACACTTACTGTGTTTTAAACGTTTAACTTAAAATTCACTATTCATGTTGGACATGATGACTTGTTTTATATTAATTACTATTAGTTCGACATGATTAGTGGCGAGATCCTGGTACGTCACATGCTCGCGGTAAAACTCCGCAAGTGGAAATATGGGGGTGTGACAAAATTGAATTTTGTTTTTTTTTCAATTTGGAAAAAAATGTTTGTTTTTATTTATTTTTAATATTTACTCGCTGCTTTATTTATTTTCTTGGCTCGAAATGCTTAAAATTATGTAATTGCATGCCTTATTTTTTTAAAAAAGTTTCGAAACCTAAATTTTGCAGGGTTTGCACTAGGGGTGTTCATGGTTCGATTTCAAACCGTGAAATCGCCCAAATCGATCGTCGGTTTGGTTTCACGGTCGGTTTTTTTAGTTACCTTTCGGTCAGTTGGTTTAAATATTTTCAAACCGTAGCAAACGGTTTGGTTTACAGTTTATAGTAAAAACCAACCGTAATAGACTGGACTGGACTGGACCTTAAGAATATATTTTATTTTTTAATATTTCATATATAATATATATAGACATAAAAAATTTACATCTAAATTTGATCTAACAAACTAATAATTTACATCTAAGTTTACACCATAGGAACCCATTTCCAAAATTCTTTAGGTTAATCGCCTGGTATGATTATTCATCATTTTGCTCGTTTGACCCGTTATAGTTTACATCATAGGGTCATAATTCTAAAATTCTCTATTTGATCGCCAAAATGTGATTTAGCATAATCTTACCCAATTTGAACTGTTTGGTCTACACTATGGGTCTTGACTTTAACAAGTCATTGTTTATTTCCAATTACTTCACATTTCTTAAATAGTGATTCTATTATAGGAGGTATAAGTTTTACTTATCTTGTGTCCGATCATACTTTCTCGCGTCTTTGACCCGCTTGACCCATTCTGTTCTAAGCTCTCACCTAGTTTGTCAAGAGTCAAACTATTATATAACATCCACAAGATGGTTAGATTAGTCATCATACATCATGACCATCACAACTTACGAACTTTTGTACCATATTTCTCATTCATTTCATTATAATTCAGTTTGAATTTTAAAAGTAAAACTGCCAATTGACATATACAAATTCATTAACAAGTTCAATAACTTATTTAGGTATTTCATCAAACACTTGGTGGACATCATTTTTAAACCATCAAATTAGCTATGTTTTTTTCCAACCAAAGTCACCATATATCATTAACTCAACAAGTTCATACATTCCTTAACATCTAGCTAACCCAATTTCTTCATTTATCAAAGCAATATATCAATTTACTCATACAAGAGTTTGTCCTGCATACTTAGGTCAAAACCCACTTCATGACATTTATGAACACTTACTCAAATCTCTAAATTGTTCAAGTATTATACACATACAAGAAAATATGATGATTATGAACATCGATACATCATTAACTTCATCATAAGATCAAAACCCATTTAGTATAAAAGCTCATTATACACAAATTCACAACATACCTTAGGCTAGAAATAGCTAGATGGTTCAAAATCCTCAATCATGCAAAGAGAACACCTCAATTTCAACTTCAAATGGCTAAATTTTGTGATTTTGGGCTAAAGAGAGGAGAAGGATTCTCCCCTCTTTCTCCTCTCTTTCTCTCCAGTTCAACACACACACTCTATATGTGTGTTTTAATTTCATTTCATTATTTTATACATGCAATTTTCAAAAATATTTCATTTCAACCCCTAAGTTTGGTTTGTTATTTTGTTTGCTTATAACTTACTTAACCTTTATAAATAAACTACCATGTTAACTAGGTTAATATTCCTAGTTGTATATTTCTTGTGAATTCATCAAACGAACATCATAATTCAATTTACTAAGTTCAAGGATGCTACAATCCGATTTAACTTAAGTCCCAATAGCCCAGGCCTTTTATAAACTTTGTTTTCTAAAAAGGCATTCATTTATCTTTTATTTAACATTAAGTTTATTTATTTAAATCCTATTGTTTACCGAGTTAACTTTTACCATTAATGGTATTTTACCCGCTCATCCCCGTTTAATTTGATTTAATCACCAAATTCATTTTTGGGACGTTACAGTTTAAACCCACCGTGAAACGCAAAAATTTACACTTAATACACGAGTACACAATAGTTGACATCGGTATAGTACCCGACTACCCGTATCTCTACCGGTACCGAAAATACCAATACCGAATTTGAACAAAACTGTGTATCGAGTATTGTATCAAATATATTAGTACGGTACTGATACGGTATTAGTACCAGTATTTCGGTATGGTGCCCATTTTAGTACCACTTTCTTTTTCCTTGATCGTTGTACCCTTACGAGTACCAAGTAGACTACATTGGTACGAGTACCAATACGGTACATGTGCTAAATAGGCTAAATCCGTACATGTATAGGAATTCGAGAAACCATAATACCGAAACCACAATGCCACAATGCAAAAAAAGTATAATATCAATATCGGTACCAACACTAATTTTTACGGAAAAAGTACTTGTACAGATCACGAAAGTACCGAAATCCTTAACAGGCAAATAGGTAAAATCGATATGAGTATGAGTACGAATACTGGCATGATACTATGGAAAGAAATCTCTATCCCCCAGCTAAGATGATATGGGTGAGTATATATAATATCACATTTATCACCGGATACATGTTGGGTTCGAAAGTATTGGGCTACATTCAAATGAGGCCCAGAGACTTAAGATTTAAATTTTACATCCTTTTAAATCTGTAACATTTTTTAGTTTTATGCGTTAACGACGCAAAAGGCTTGGTTATAAAAGAAAAAGAAAACAAAGAACCCAACACAAATAGCTATAAAAACAAATGCACATAATAAGATTAAGAGGTATAAACGAAACTTTATAAAAACAAATGCACATAATAAGATTAAGAGGTATAAACGAAACTTAAAATAAAAATTATCATAATTGTTTATTCTTACTTCTATATTCGGCACTCTTTTACTAATATTTATTAAAATATTGCTTATATCTAATATTTATTAAAATATTGCTTATATCTATTTTAATAATATTTTACTTTTCGTTAATCATCTATGTAATAATACATATTAACATGTAATGATAATGATTAATGATATATCTAAACTAAGTTTATAATTTGTTGACACATGTCATATAGTATTATTATTTTTTTTTCCTTGGCAACGCATCTCTACACGCCTCTACAAGTTTTAAGACGTTTTGTTTACATATAACCAAAATCGTAAATACATTCTAACAAATTCTTGAAATTAATATCATTTTCCTCACAAACATCTTTGTTTTGTCAAACTTGGTTTATTGCCAAAATTAAATGAAGCAAAGTTTTGAGGGTATTAAATTGTCCATTTTAGTGTATACATTTATCAAAAGGCATTTCTTATAATATGACAATTACACCCTCAATTTGAGTTGTGCCCATTTGTGTTTAACTTAAAATATCAAAATTTATTAAACTTTTAATATATTCCAGAATTATTTTTATTGTAATTTTGTTAATTTAAATCCAACATATAACAACTCATAACATTGTGGCATTTGACCAGATGTACAACAGTGTAACTATAGACCACTATGTCTCCTTTTACAGCTCTAAGAACACTTGCTCATAGGGAACACTAGGTATACAAGTCTGGTGTATATACAAATATTAATATGGTTATATGTTATATTTTACATATGTTTCCATGAAATGATTTATATGTTATTCGGGTGCGTTTGGTTCGCATGAATTCAATAGAATTTAAAGGAATTGGAATCTGAATTCCATCTCTTAAGATGTTTGGTTCACAGAATTTGAGGGAATTGGAATCTGAATTCCAATCTTTATGTGTTTGGTTGACAATGGAATTAGAATTGGAATTTGGCATGAATTCCTTCAAATTCCTTTAACTAAAGGAATTCAAGATCTTTCTTATATGTGATGGAATTAAGGTATATTCATTGGAATCTTCGACCGTATGTGAAGGAATTAAAGTATATTCATTGGAATCTTCAACCGTTTCAACCCGAACGGTTTCGAACCGTACCTTTTTCATCCGAACCGTTTTGACCCGTACCATCTCGATCCGAACAGTTTTGACTCGAATTGTTTCTTTCGACCCGAACTGTTTTGAAGCGAACCGTTTCGACTAGTACACAGTTCCGACGCGAATCATTTCGACCTAAAGTGTCTAGACGCGAACCGTTCGACCCGTACCATTTCGATCCAGACCGTTTCGACTCGTACCAGTTCTACTCGAACCGTTTCGACGCAACTCATTTCGACCTAACTGTTTATAAGCGAACCGTTTCAACCCGTACCATTTCGACTCGAACCGTTTTGACGTGAACCATTTGGACCTGTACCGTTTCTACACGAACCGCTTCGACGCAAATCATTTCGACCCGTACCGTTTCTACGCAAACCGTTTTGACGTGAATCATTTTGACCCGAACTATTTAGATGCTAACCGTTTTGACCCCTACCATTTCCACCTGTACCGTTTTGACCCGAACCGGGGTCGTGGGTGTCGAGGTGGTGGATTCCAATTCATTTGACAACAAAACACATAAAAATGGACTTGAGATTCCAATTCCAACAATTTCCAATTCTAATTAGAATGTTTAAATTCCAAATCCAATTCCTTCAAATTCTAATTCCTATACAAATTCCAATTCTAAAACATTCTGCGTACCAAACATCCCTTAGTATGTGCAATGTTATTCTCCCTTATTTTGGTATTCAAACACCTACTTTCCAATCAATAACTTTATGATAAATAGATATTTGGTTCCAGGTTTCTTGACAAAATATTAAAAAGAAGGTTTAAATTACAATATACAAAAATTTAAGGTTAGAAAATCTGGTTTCGCCATATAATCAGAAAAAGTCTTAACCATCTACACAAATTAAATATATATATATATATATATATATATATATATATATATATATATATATATATATATATATATATATGAATCCTTTTATGTATTATTTATGAGCCAATATCATGTAAACTGGCTTAATATAATGTAACCAATACTCAAGCTACACAATGTGTATATCACTATACCTAATATTCGAAATCCAGTGATGTGAAATATGACCATCCATAATTGCTTCCTATTCAGTCTAGTCATGTGGTGTAGATAAGGTGTCATGCTTTAGGTTGTTTAAAGTCATATTTTGCCAACTCATGCTAAGCAAAACCTAATTCATCTCTTTTATTATGTGCTCTTATATTGGATTAGGGTTTGTAATGTGAATGCAATCAAATTTCCATATGCTTCCATGTTTTCTTAGGTCAAAGATCATTGGATAGTGTTTGTAAGTTCTCATGATGCTACAAAAAAATTACGGTGGTGAGATTATTCAATATTTCAAAGGTAACTTTTTATAACTTTTCAACTCAATGTTTTTTTGTGAGTTATTGCAAGGTATTACAAAATGAATGCCACTTTATTCAATGTTAAGACTCCTAACAAAAATTGTGGGCTTCAAAAGGGAAACACAAGTGAGGTGATGCAAAGAACATGTCCGGATGGGAATGGAGCAATGATAAATGGAAAAAGGCGTGTTGAAGGGCGAAATAGTTGTTAACGATTAAAAGTTGACTTTTACAGTTAACCAATAAATGTTGATTATAAGCAGTTCGAGGGTCATACTTTGATCCACCGATCCAATCATCCAACTTATTTTGTTACCTATGAGAGTACATAACATTATTGCTTTATTGACATCGTGTACTTTGACCTAATAGAATCGCATATCAAAATTTTGAATTATTCGAATAGTTTTTATTTTTCCTAAATTCGAATTCGATTCGTATTCGATTAAAACCTACCCAATTCGATTCGAATTCGTATTCGAATAAAAAACCCAATTCTTATTCGACTAAAAAATCGAATTCGAATAAATTCGATTTGATTCCGATTCTTTTAAAACATGTAAAAAACTATCAAAATGAAACATAAATTTTAAAGTAAATATCATATTAAAAAGTTCCAAATAAAGTACCATAATCTAACATTCAAAACGAGAAGTTGGATATAACCACTCCACATTACAAGTTAATATTTTTGGGGTTAGAAATCTATTGATAGATTTGTTACTTAAGTTTTAGTTATGAGCCATGTATTGGGTAATTTTAATACTTGGAATAAATTTTGAAAATAAAATATAGTATAGCCCAACAAAAGTTATATATATTATATATGAAAATAGTAAATAAAATGTATAATTTTTATTTGAATTTCGAATCGATTCGAATTTGAAATTATAAATTCGTAACTTGACTCGAATTGAACCGAATTCGAATTCTTATAATCGAAACGAATTCTTGATAATCGAATCGATTTTAATCGAATTTCAAATTTTGGAATTCAAAACGAATTCTGAACACACCTACTTTGACCTCTTAATTGTCACCAGTAGAGTAGGTGACGGGAATTTAGAAAAATATTTCTACTTGAGAAGGACTTCAACTTATTAGAGAAATGATATGACTTATCTCTTATTGTTGTTGGATTCGTAGGATTTTGGGTAGTCGCTCCTAGTTAGGGTAGATGACCCTAGTTTGGGTAGCCAGACCTCATTTGACCCATTTAGTTAATTTGTTGACTAAGTAGTTAAAACGAATCTTGTTCTATAAATACCCATTATGTAATTGTAAACTTTGAGCATCTAATAAAAGTTATACATAGTTGCGATCCGTAGATAAAGGTCACCTTGATCGAACACGTAAAACCTTTATCGAACACGTAAAAGGCGTACATCAAAACAAACTAATCAAATTTTTGTATATTACTAAACCTAATCTTTCATTATATAGTCATTTTTTTAGTCCATCTTATTTTTGTTAACTATAGATGTTTAATGATCCCTTAAAATTATCTTTTTGCGAGTGAATTATCTAAAGTTATCAATATGATTACTTATAGTTGTAAATACCATTAATTTGTCATTTTTAAAAGTGTTTATATTTTTTGAATAATTAAATTTGACCTCATATTTTGATGCAATAAGAATTCTATTAGACCATGTGTATCTCTTAATGAAATAAATGTCTCACTCTTTGGCATGAAACGATACATGACATTTAGTCAATAAGGGGCTTGAAGTTAAAAAGATGTGTAGTAAGGTTTGAACTCTTGCAATGATTAGATATTCTAATATTACTAAACAAAAAAACATCAAAAAAGTTATATTGGTCATCCATTTTGAATCAGGCGTTTTAAATAAAATTTATTTACTTTTGATTAATCATTTTTATATGATTAATTGGATGATTTGCATGTTGTTTTTTAAACAATATAATATATCAAGTAATATAGACTACACAATGTTTATTTGAATAAAGGTAGCTTATCATCAAAGTTGAAAACTTTTCTCACTAATAAATAAATCGCGTAAATATTTGTAATATTAAAACAAACTAATCCAAAATGTAAATTTATATATTAATTAGTCTTGACATAAAAAAATTAAATTAAATAAAAATGATCCTAGATTGAGATTAGGAATCACATACCAACAACTTGTATTTCAAGCATCAATAATTTAATATGCCTCGCTTGTTTTTACATACAAATAGGTTTTTTGACGGAAAAAGTAATATACTAAATAAACTACAAATAAAAAAGACAAAGTAAATGGCAAGAATAAAATCAAATTTAATAATGGGTTCATTTCTTGGAGGACTCTTTCCGTTCCCTATTTAGAAATTCCATGTGACTCGTGGAAACCTAATTTAAATAGATTTCAAACACCCATTTCAAATAAGATTTAAATTATTATTAACTTAATTTACCTTCAATTGAGTGCAAATTGAGAGATGAATTACATCATCAAAAATTTCGGCACAAGTTTTAATGTTAAAGCTAAGATTTGCGTGAAGTTTAGATGTAGAATAGGTCATACACTTTCTATTTACTCATATTATTAATAAAAAAATTAATCTCATACAAATTGTATAAACAAATAATAGCAGAAAAGTTATTTTATAAAAAAAACCAATGATATACAGATTGACATGTATTGAATTTATATGTCCTGCACTTTACCAAAAAGAAAATTATTATGAGTTAATGTCTTCTTATGCTAACTAGTTTTTTTTCTAACCGTGCTTCGCGAGAGGAGTTTGATCGTTTTTTTTCTTTATATAACACAGTAAGAGTTTGGTTATTATCGGTTTGGCCTGTCAAAAAACATAAAAAGCGAACATCAATATTGTTTTCATTATGGCAAAATACTGAGAACAATGTTGTTTGCTCATAAGCGGTTGAGTTCATCACGGTACCTTAATGGTATCACGTAACGTAAAACGTAGATAAAGTCAAATTTATATCGACAAACAATTAAAAGCCGAGAAAGTAAAAATAACCCGAGAGACCAAATGTGACTAACAAGCACCGTGCTAAGTATCAATTAAACGACAACCAAATCTGTAAAAAAAAAGAAAAAATCTAATAAAATACTAAACCTATTTAACTTTAATGACAAAATTATAAAAACCAAAACAGAAAACCTTAAAAAGTCTACTGTGCACAAAAAAGGGTTACAGAAGACAAGGCCATAAAACACAAAAAAAAATTGATGTTATGAATTTAATCATTTATACATATAGATAATTTTAAATTTGTATACCACCACTAAATAACAAGCTAAAATTTTAATAATAAAAAAATAACTCGATTTGAATTGACTTCATATTAAGACAATGAATATATATGTATAGTTATGAAATTACATAATATTGTTTCGTGACAAAAAATTTCATCCAATACTGAAAACATAATATTGTTTCGTGACAAAAAATTTCATCCAATACTGAAAGCATACATCCATCTTATAATTAATCCTTCACAAATTTTCATGTATCCACATATACTTAAAACAGGATGAACTATTTATGATGGTTAATTAATATGCAAGTAATCGAAACCTAATTTACATGCAAATGAATTTAATCAAGTACGGAAATATATGCAGAAGTTACTTAGCTTGAAGAGTGCAAGGCAAGATATTCGTCGTCAGAACTATTAACAACGGAAGAAACTCTATAGCGACATGGTATCGTCATCCTAAAATTTAATTATATAAACTAGAACAAAACTTATTATTATGTAACACCCAAAAAAAATATGTTAGAAGGTCATCTCTTATTCTATTCTAGTAGTCTAATTCATGTTTTTTTTTTTCATTTCAAAACATTAAACAAATGAAAAAAATAGTTCTTCCACAGCAAATTATTTATTTTCACTTACAAATTTTTACCTTGAATTTGTTGAAATTTCAAGAATTATATTAAATTTTTAGGTAAATAATCGAGTTGATTTATTTATTATATCTACTTTAATTAATTATGTATTACGTTTCAGCGATTCTCCCTCATTTGCAGTTTTTTGCATTCTTAGTTCTTTGGGATTTTCATAAACACAAGTCAGTAAAGATAAAAAAAAAAAATCAAGATTACATACAATGTTTTGTTAAATAGCGGTCATTAATTAATTCAAATACAAAAAGGTATGTTTATATGTGTCATTTGTATAAACTTTTTTTTATTTACAACAGCCATAAATGCTGTAAAAGGTGATGTTATGCTTATGTTATCATCTTTTTACAACTGTTGTAAGGGGCCAAAAAATATCACTTCGAAATTTTTTTAAAAATTTTTTACGCAGTCGTTTTTAACATTTTAATCTAGGGGTTCAAAAAAATGGGAGCAAAACTCATACGGAAAGGTCGAATTCTTTAGATTCTCACAACTCGGAGGAGTTTTTCCCTTGATGTTGATGCTATAACCATATTTATCTTTAAGCATATAGTAGTTAACACAAAGCTTAATCAACTAGGGTGAAGTTAAAATAAAGAAATCATACAATTTTTGAAAATTGTAAGAACTTGATGAAAAATCATTTAAATTCAAAACAAAATTAAAAATAATAATTACACTTATCATAATCATTATTATTATTATTAAAGTACAATACTGATAAATAAATTTACCCGTCTAATTTAATATTTATACGTAATAAAAAAATATACATATATGTAAAATTTTATTTTCACACACATATATAAAGAATTTACTAAGAGTAATTTTAAGAGTGGAATGAATTAAATGGAAAGTACTTTTTAATATTGTATTTTTAATAATAATAAAAAAAATAATAGTATTACAAAATAATTTTGGTTACTTTTTTACAAGTTTTCAAGGTTCTGACAGTATTTAGAGTTTTAAGATAACTCTCAAATTCATATTTAAGGATTTAAGATATTTATGTAAGTTATTTTTTATTTACATATTAATTTGTATGTAACTATAATTTATTCTTATCTATGATTATATTATCTTCAATTAAATGAAATATGTTTTTTTTACTTTAATGTAAGCCAGCACATCATTTATTATTTATATGTTTTCAAATCTGATCTAATTCTAGGTTTAATTCATACTTCATTTTAATGCTTAACCTCTCGATATAGCAACATTTAAACATCAAGATATCATTTGCCAAAATGACCTTATGTTATGTTTATTTTAATAGTTAGCTTTTACCACAAACAGAAATTACAACGTTATTGTATTATTTTAGTTTATTTTTATTCATTTATAACCTAATATGCATATGATTAAACCAAGTAAATATATGCCTAAATGTAATAACAAACTAATATGGCTTTTAGATTGGTGTGTATCTGGATTTAGTTGAATCTTAAACAAATTTTTTAACTTTAAAAGAAATATTACCATTTTTAATAAACTGCATTAAATAACCAAATTTCAGTAAATAATAGTAATTTGTTTACGTTTGACTCATCAAAAATTAAATTAACAAAATAACAACTATCACGATAGTTTAATTTGGTTATAAAACTTTACTCCACCCCTGATTACTAGTTTGCGAATGTCTAAAATATTTTTTGTTGATGTAGCATATAAAATATGCTACTTCTAAACTTATAACACATTGCTTTAGTTGTCTACATTATTGATATCATAAATATTATATACCATTTCTTTGTTTTTTAGGTGACGATTATTATTGATTTTTTTATATAGATGGTTTCTTAACTTTTATATTCTCGCTAGGACCATTTATATATACTTTTTACGAGAAAATGTGTCCATAGGATAACATTTATTTTGTGTATGTTTATTTTTCAATATGCTTCGGTTTGAAAAAAAAACTATAGCATCTTAAATAAAATAAGTAGTTAAATCTCTACAAATTTATCCCTACTTTGAATTTAAACATATTTTAAATGATAATCATTTTGAAATATTATTTATAATAAATAAATACAGCATTTAATAGCAAAAACTCAATATGTAGCTAATTGTTTATGTTTTACTTATTTATATATAAAAGAGTGATGATTAGCTTGCAATCCTATAAGAAAGAATATTTGATATAGTAAGATTTTACATTTATTTATTTAATATACCTACAATTTAAAGTTCTCTATATAGTAACTTTAATAATATTTTATTCAACTTTTTTTAATTCAGATAATTTACTTTAAAACAATTCTACACTGGTCAGCTTTTTGACTTTTCTAATCTTTTAATAATTTTTATATTTTTAACTTTTACCCTAAAACATTAAGTATTAGTACTTACAATATTTCAATTTTTTAAAAAAATTATAAGTATTTTTTAGGTGCATATATATATTTTTATATATTCGGTATAAATTTAGGCTAATTATGTTTCTTTAAAAATTGGTAACCTCAGATATAATATGGTTTTTTGCTTCTTTTTTATTTATGTTTTCAATTAATCTACGTTTTGCATAAATTTTATTTTATAACAAGTTGTGTAACAGCTCGTATGTAACACTCGTAATTTCGTTGTTAATTTGATTCCGTGTATTTCGTTTGTATCTATCGTTATACTCCGAGATTTGATTATGGAAAAGTTTATGTTAAAATAATTGTATTTTGTCACAACTATATCACATCTATACGCTTATTAAACGCTAATTCCCCGCAATCACAAGTAACTGTGTTACTTTAATAGAGGAGTGTGTTGTTGTACAATAACCACTTGTGCCATCGCATCGCTTATCTCATCGCATCGCAAAACGCAGTTAATTATGTGGAATTATGTTTTTATGTGTGTTATATTTGTCTATGTTATGGTTTGCTATCGCTAAAACACTCGCACGCTCACGCAACTCGCTCCCTCTCAACTCAATGGTAATACAACGCTTAACGCTTCGCTAAAACGCTTAATATAACTATCTAATACGAACCGAATCGCCAAACAAACACCTAACGCGAAAATAACGAACAAAACTCAGCCATTTGGCCAAGTTCGGCCAAACTGTAACCAAGTTCGCCCGAACTTGTTCAGGCAACAAAGTCATTAATCAGTCAGCAAGTTCTCTCGAACTTCATAAGTTCAAGAAAACTGGCCAAGTTCGCCCGAACTTGTGCCAAGTTCGCTCGAACTTATGCCAAGTTCGGCCGAACTTGATCTTTTTCATCTATATTTTCACTTCACCTATTGTAAGACCCTAACACGTTTAGACCGAAAAGACGCAGCAGAAATATGTGACATAAAATTTCCTTTATTAAAATTATTCCATCATGATTAAAAGTCCTTTCTATGGTAAGTCTTTATCGATATTTACATTTTTCATTTCATTTGATACATAAACATATCATATTTTTAATAACAGTAAGACCACACATTCCCGTACAATCTGTATTATAACTCGATCTTCAATCGTTTACGTCTCTTGATGGTTATGACCCATAAATATGCACAACCTGCATTCACCACATACATTCACATTATTAGCACTTAAAGCATTATATAATCTAAGTATATAACTAAAGGATCACTTCACGTTTTATCCTCCTGTAGATTTCATCTAGTTATCCTTCTGATAAGTATACAATAATATACCTGCATTACATTTCATTCTCAAACAATTCGGTTAGCATTATAAATTCTTATATATTAACACCATATATTTCTTCGTACGCTCTCTTTCTTTGGAAACGATAAAATAATAACACATATACGAACCATCTAATCCAACTCTTTCGTGTATAAAAGACCTTCTACGAAACTTACATATCTCCCTACCAAATCTCTTACATAAGACCTACATGCTTACATAACCATTAAGTACATCATAAACACAACATCTATGCATAAATTTTCTTACATACTAGTCTACACGTATAATCACATCTAATCACATTTACATAATCTAGTGTACATATCACGTGTTCGTACGCGTTCCAAAGGCTTCCGTTCTTACCCGAACCCTATAAAAACTTTAAAATAGGCTTGGGATACCTTTGGGAAGCTAAATGGGGCCTAGGAAACAAGCAAAGGTGCGAACACGGGAAAAACGAGCTTCCGGCATCAAACCCGCGTAGACAGCGACTTTTTGCATCAGCAGCAGAATGGCCCGGCGTCGCCGACGCCCCCTTTGCAGCCCAAAACGCTGTTTTCTGTTTTTTGTTCATTTCAGCCACTTGTCGTGTATCCCGGAAGTTCCAAAACATGAAATATCAATGTTCAAGCCCCCATATCCTTCTAATACTTAAACCCATGTTTTAAACCAACTACCACATCTTGCTATGTTACTTTCTACGTTTTGACCCGTTTAAATATACCAAGCAATTTCCATTATGTTTGTTCTTTGAACAACTTACTATAACATTTCTTGTCTCTTTACATACATCTCCTAACCATTTCTTCCTAACTCCTAACATTCATACAACCAATCTTCATTTACGTACTAAGAGGTGAGATTTCGAAACTCACTTACCTTGTGCCTCCGCGATCGTACTTGCTTCCTTGTTTTCCATGACTCCTTAGCTTTCCATGCTCGAGTCCGTGCTAATGTGGCCCCTATCCTCATGTCACCACATTCATAGCACGGTTAGCACATGTGATCATACATACTAACCTTCATTATTTTCATTCGTATATTACTTGTCTTTCATTATTCAACTATCGCATATATGAGACATGTACTAATGACCACCTTATTTCACGTACTCATAACTCAATTATCACCGTACACATTCAATGAATCATCTAATACATAACATATGACTTCTCTACCCGTATTTGTGCCCGCAAGTCTAGATATGCTACTTATACATTGTTGACTTTATGAAAGTCAACTATCTTACTTTCTTACCTTCATATTTTCAACTTATGAACACACTCATAATGATATGGCGGACCGTAGTGATAACTTCATATGCATTTCACACGAATGACGTATGACTCTAAATATACACAATCACTTAGTCGCATATACAACGTACACATAATCCATTTATACTCATGCTAATACTTTCATAATTCTACATTTGACAACCACATACAAAGTTAGTCAATTTAACATAATCATAACATCATTCATTGCTAGTGACTTCATTTGCTATGGACATAGTACACTTTCACTTCTTGATTCCAACTAACGATCAATCGAATACATGATGAACATCACACCATCCAAGCACATGGTACAAGCTCCTAATGCATGATTTTAACCAAAGCATACATTCAACCCGAATTCTTGTATTAGTTCTATCTAAAGCACATTCTTTAAGTTAGTTTACTACTAATTACATCATTATCATATTTCATTCATATATGTCAAGCCAATTCATAAAATTTCACATCCTAACTTCACTTAGACATTTCATCATACACTTGGTGTGCGTACTATTTTCTAAGCATAATGTACAACCCATTCATGCTTTAAATTCCCATTTCTTGCATTCATCTTATCAACACCACTATAATCAAATAAATTTCATACTATACTTCAAACTAACTAACATATAAGCATCATACAAAATATTATTCATCAAATTTGCACTAGGATTAAACATGGGTGACATACCAATGTCCATCTTCATCAACCAAAATGGGTTTTACTTCCAAACATCAAATTAATCGAAATCATGCATAACACATGTTCTATATGATGATTTTAACACATAAGCATACTTAATTTCATATCAATTTACGGATTTGATCATAACTCATTTCTAAAAAGGCCATCCAATGAGAATCTACAACTTACCAAGTAATTTATAGGACTAGATAATCAAGGATTCAAGTACATGCATGAGTTTTAGCTTGAATCCACCTTCAATTTGGACAAAAGGGGCTGAATTTAGGGTTTCCCCATGTTTCTTCCTGTGGGTGTCGACCACACCATCAACACACACACATACATACTGAATTTCCTAGTTTATATGAAACTTATACTCAATTTCCCTACTTTTAGTCCTTCTAGTTATTCTTTTGTCACCAATAGCACTAAGTTTCATTCTCTTGTTACTTGACTAACTATTTAACTAAGTTAAATAGCTTGGTTATTTTATTTTATGTCATCATACAAGAAAGCTACTAGTCAATTAAAATTTGTGATTTTTGGGGCGTTACACCTATTAATACCCAACACCTCCATTCGTGCACTCCCTGCTGCAAGTTCGCCCGAAACCGAAAACCTTTGATTTCCAAGTAAGAATCAACCCGTTTTCATGCAAACAACAACGTTTTACAACGATTTTGCACAAGGTTTTACCTTCGATTTCATTAAAACTCTTCTGTTTACGAAAATCTTCATCTTTTTCTACAAAACTTCTCTTGTTCATTTAGATCTACATTTAAATCCAAGTAAAACCTTTTAAACATCGATTTTTACACAAAAATACGGACTAATGACGTATGTTTCGTTCACTATGAAGTGGAACGAGGCGTTGTCAAGCAAAATCTCAGATCCCAAAGCACAAGGACGATGTCGTCACCTTGCACAAACTGGACTAACCCGTACGAACCATCAAGTTCGCCCGGATTAGTCCGAGTTTCTGTAAAATGGCTAAAACTCGCTCCAAAAGACCTCTCCAACCTAGGTTTTGCTCAGTAGCTTAAGGTTGGAGGGATGGACACTCGATTTTCTCAGCAAACGACGCGAAAACGCACGATTTGGATGCTAAAACAGTCAAGTTCGCTCGAACTTGTCACCAGATTGGTGACCAAGTTCGCCCGAACTTGATCAATTTTTGACAGAAAACACACAAGTTCGCCCGAACTTGTACTGCTTCCAAGGAATCAGGACAAGTTCGCCCGAACTTGTACTCTTCCAAGGGATAATACCACAAGTTCGCCTGAACTTGTCTACTATTCCTTCAATCGTTAACCATCTCAGCAATTCGGAAGACTGATGCACTTCTGTTCGCTTACAGGCTGAACCGGCGCTCTCCTCAACCTACATCAGATACCTCCTCTCTCTCTCTAATCGCACTAACTGTGAGTATACTTGAACCCTTTTACACTTAAACGCACTTTTGGGTGTCATATATGTTCGTATATCAAATCACATCTCACAACTCAAAACGCTTACTCGCGACCCGCCTTTACATGACTATACGTGAAATCTGTTGAATTGTATGTGTTATTTGATTGCTAGTACGCCACCCTTAACATGATAGCTTGCTAGAGGTTGACCCGCCACCCGAAGGCCCGGGGTTGTTAAGGCTCGCATTTTATTTCTCATTTATTTTTCTCTTTAGGACGTGGACACTTGTTCGCGTGCCTCGCACTCGCGGTTTGTTGGTTTACGTGAATCTAAGTAGTTACATAGTTCACATCTCTTACGTATGTCATGCGGTGTATGCTAAACGCTTTTATATCTACTATGTACGCAAACCTGTATGCTCACCTTTACTTAATTGTATTGACGTTTTATTTTAACATATGTGGCAGGTTGATGACATCGCTGAAATGGATTAGGACAATATTTTAGAAACTCATGTAATAAAAATCTAGGGGAGATCGAATTTGATGTGTTTAAAGAGATATTATGTTTTGTAAGGATTAATGTGGAATATTGGTTGATTGTATGGGAAGTTGACTATTTAAAATATTGACATATTAGTCGTTATGGAATTTCTCTTGAGAAAATCTGATTCGCCTAGTGCCACACCTCGATGTTTCCGCCATCGGTTGGGGTGTGACAGATTGGTATCAGAGCCATAACTATAGGGAAAAGTAGGTAGAACTGGCATGTTTGACCTAGTCAATAGTTAGGATACCAATCAGACTATTACGCATCGATTAAACGCCTGAAAACTCATACGAACTGACAACTTCGCTCGAAGTAGGCCAAGTTCGCCCGAAGTTAGCCAGTCCCCTCTCAAACCAAACAAGTTCGCTCTAAGGTCAAGTTCGCCCGAAGCTGGTCAACTTCGCTCGAACTTGATCATACGTCTTCAAAATGGACTTTTAAACTACGTATGCTTTTCCTAAAGCTACCACAATACACATGAAGAACGCTCGTATCACACAAAATGAGTGATCAAGTTGAGAATAGGTGTGAAAACCAAGAACTCTCGAGGAGATCATTCACTCCGCGCATCCTCTATCGCACGAGATACCTTTGTTGAGTTAGGAGTGATATCCAACCTCGACGGAAATCTCCATTTCTATCTAGTGGAACTCCCTATTTGATCGGTGAGCATAACCACAACCAGGAATGAAGTTGTTAAGTTAGGGGTGAAACCACCCACATCTTAATAACTAGTTCCACTCCTTGATTTACAATCTCACCAAAGTCTCGATTATTTTGATGACTCGGAACACGACATAACTGGAAGGATAAATCCTGTTAACCGTCGTACGGCGAGAGCATTTGTCTATTAGGCCAAATCGTGTGCCCGAACTTAGAGAATTCTCGAACCACTTTGGGTAGTCGCTGTCTCAAAACCCAGGACACTCCAAATTGATTTAAGCCTGCAATCGCCAATTTTATGCATCATCGAGTTTTATCATTATTTATGTGTTTAAATTTTTACGAATTTTACGCTTTGTCGATTTCTCGATTTATCGCTTTTACACTCCATCGATATATGCACTACTCGCATAACCCTCGTAATCTAAAACGCTAATTAATCAGCAACCAAACTAAAACGCTCAACTCTCCTACGCGAATGTCCTCATACGCAGCTTTACTCGCTTATTACGCTTATATCTCGCATCTCGAACGCGCTACGCTATACTTATAAGAAGGTGAATACATGCACAGTATATGCTTACATGAATTATGTGACTACGTGCTTAAGTGCTTATGTGACTATGTGATTATGTTCCTATGTGTTTATTTGCCTACGTGTTTATGTGATTTTGTGCCTTACTTGAATAATAATAAGTGAACTTTTGAACATAAACCTACTATAATCGAATCTCACCCAATCAAATCCTTCATGTAGATGTCTTCCATGGGATCTCACACTAGGAGGAACATCCAGATCAACAATGCAGACAAGCATTGTCACACCCCGACCCGCAGCGGAATAAGAGTCAGGGCATAATTGGGTTATCACCAAAGCTCATGATGTTTACTAATATGTTTCGTATTTATTATATTCAAAATTACATCCTCAATATTCCAAACATGTTCATACAATTACAAAGAAAAATAACTAACTAAACAATCCAAAGTCTAAACCGGTTTATTCTTCTAAGCCATCCTATATGTTTCTTGCTGCATCTAGATCACCTGTATCATGTGTAAAAATGGGGATTTTTTGGGTCAACAAAAGTTGGCGAGTGAACCTTGTTAGAAAACATTTATTATTGATTTCTTGTTATATTTATTATGGAAAATTGTGCAATAATCATATGTGAGCAAACGTAAATAAACATACAATAACAATAACAATAACAAACAATAACATACAATAACAAACCACCTTGCATGAATATATAACATGAATGATAATGTAAATGTTGGCAACGTCTCGTTCACGCTCATAGGTAATGGGGAGCAGACGGCCTATGATGAAATGTATGTGCGATCAAGGCTCAATCAAACGGAGCCGATCGTATGTTGGCAACGCCTCGTTCACGCTCATAGGTAATGGGGAACGGCTCACGCTCATAGGTAATGGGGAGCGGCGGCCTATGATAATGTATGTACTGAAAATGATAAATTTAATCTAAACAATAACCACACAAACAGTTGATACATGTTGAATACACATTTGATCATGGATATGATGGATGCACAAGTGTTTAAATGTAATAAATAATAAGACACATGATACACCCCAAAAACGTGATTAAAACGGGGAATTTGTAGAGATTCACTCACATTGGGTGCGTTCTCTTGATGATGTTGGATGCACCCGAGTTTAGCGAGTTGATCGACAAGGAATAACTAACCTAGATAATAACGAAAAGGTACGGTAAATAAGTGGATTTTATTAACAATTTTAATTGGATTTTTAGGTTTATTTTTGTGAGTTTAAGGTCTCTTTCTAACTTTAAAAATGTTATTTTTAAGTATTTTAATTGATTTTTAAATAAAACAAATAAATAAAAATATAAAAAAAATGTTGACTTTTTGGGTTGACCGTTGACCGTTGACTTTGACTGTTGACCGGTTCGGTCTTGTGTAAGTATGCGCTGGGTGAGACTCGAACCCGTGACCTCCCGTACGCGTGCACGCAGCTCTACCAACTGAGCTACGTGTCTAACCCGAAATATTTCTGTTTTTAATTATATTTATACACTATTTAGTTTAATCAGAATTTATTCATTTTAAAAAGGTTTTAATTATATCGAACCGGTGCATATAACAGGTCTCGAACCCGGGACCTGTGATTCAACGTTGCACACGGTCCACCGCTGGACTGTGTGTCTAACGTGGTTAATATTCTGGTTTTTATTATACTTAACATCTTTCAGTGAGTTAACCCGGTTCGGTTTTAAAAAGAGCATTTTTATTTCAGAGAGTGAGGTTGGGTCAGGGATCGAACTCGAGACGTGTGATAGTTGTTTGCACACAGTCCACCGCTGGACTGTGTGTCTAACCCGGTTATATATCTTGTTTTAATTATACTTATACATTAGTTCGACTTCATCTTCTTCGTTAAAAAACACAGACAACGATTATTCAACTGTTCTTGTTATATTCGATTAACGAACTTATAAGTGATTGAAATGTGATGAAATAGAGAGAGTTTTGGAATGAATGTACCGAACAGATGTCTTTCTCAGAACTCCGGCTAGGATCGTCGGCTCTGTTTCGTGAAATCTGTCTGATCGGATAAATTAACAGTTTTGATCGGTTAGTTGTGAAATTGAATTACTAAACAATGATTATCAGAAGGTTTAGATGATTATACCGATTCACAGCGTGATTTTGGAAATTCCAGGGATTTTCCGGCGAGTACAGAATATCCGGCAACGTCGTCTGAGATTGATTCTGGGTGATGGATTGATGTTAGTAATAGTCTAACAATGGATTGAAACTGAAAGAGTCGAGGTATTTACCGTTTTGATGTAAGTCTCGGTTTTCCGGCGACTTGCAGAGAATTCCGGCGATGTATTTCTTGCGACAGAGATTCTTCAGGGAGTTTAAGGTGAGTGTGGGTGATTTCGGTATGAGCTCTAAAAGTCTTATTTTAGAGTAAGCAGAAGGGATGAAATGAATTCGGTTTTCCGGCGATAACTTCTGGTTAACTTGCAGAGGATTCCGGCGACTTGCGGCGAGGTTTTCTGAGCGAGTTAGAGAGAGTAAGCTTGATAATGTTCCTTGTAAGGGTTGAGTACCCTGCCACAGGAATCGCTTTTTGATGCTTACGATAAAGAATATTGATAAACAGAGTGGATTCACTAAGTATGATTTCATGTGCAAGAGTTCTGATACGTTTGGAAAGATAAGGTTGTATCCTAAAACAAAACTTCAACTACTAAAACCTACATGGAACCTCTCATAACCGCCTGACAATGCCTCTGATCCTTTGACAATAATACTTATATATAGGAAGTACCAGCGGCGTATCCACCATTTTCTTGTCAAATTTTCATTGGCTTTATCAGTAAATTATGATTAGTTCTATGTGACTCTAAACACAACAACCAAAACTTGAGTCTCAATTCTGAAAGTATACATGTTTGAATGATGAAAGTACCTCTCTCGTTTGTTATAATGAAGAGGTTAGTCTATGTAGAAGTGAGACACAGCCCAACTTCTTTGAATGATGAGATTGAAATACGTTGAGATGTATGATGATATGAATGCTAAATCAGTGAGTATAAAACAAACTTCAACCAAGACATTACTAAATCCTACATGGAACTTCTCCTAACCGCCTGACAATGCCTCTGATCCTTTGGCAAGAATACTTATATAGAGGAAGTACCAGCGGCGTATCCACCATATTCTTGTCAAATTTTCATTGGTTTTGTCAGTAAATTATGATTAGTTCTATGTGACTCTAAAACATAAATAAACACAACAACCAAAGCTTGAGTCTCAATTCTGAAAGGATGCATGACTGAATGATGACGGTACCTCTCTCGTTTGTTATGATGAAGGGGTTAGTCTATGTAAAAGTGAGACACAACCCAACTTCTTTAAATGATGAGATCGAGGTACGTCGAGATGTCTGATGATATGAATGTTAAATCAATTAGTATAAAACAAAATTGAGATAGTAATTCGCATTAAGATTCTTGGATACAATTTCCAATTTATAAATAAGATACGTGAAGATTGAGATAAACATAAATAAAACATAAACACTAAGCGGTTGGAGTTGAATTCTTGATTTTTGGTGAAGAGACTAGTTGGGTGGTTCGTTTGGGCCGTCATTATCTTCATCAGGATTGGCGTTGATGTTGTAAACCCTTCCTCTTGCTGGTGGCCTAGTGGTTAGGTTTTCTTGATTTGCTTGGTTAACTGGGTTTGCTTGAGCTTGGGCGTTTATGATGTTAACCAATCGAGGGCACGTGTTTCTAAAGTGGGTAGGGTCGCCACAATTGAAACAAGCTCGAACATATAGGAGCATGGGGTATTGAGGTTGTTGATATGTTTGGATCATGTTTTGAGTAGGGGGTAAGGTTTGGTTTTGAGAGGTGCAGCAAACCTTGCTCGAATGACCATAGCGTCCACAATTCGCACATAGTCGAAAAGGTAAGGTAAATGGATGGTGATAAGAACAGGTGTTGCATTGAGGGTGAGGTCCAAAGTAAGGTTTCTTATTTGGGTAAGTTGAGTTGGGTGCTACTTGAGTGATTGGGATAGCTTGGAGGGGCACGGCTTGTGAAGCTGGTTGATTGTGTTGAGTGACAGTGAAAATTTGCCCATCTCGTTTTCTCTTAGAAATGGGTTGAGAAGGGGATTCGGTTTGGGTGGGGTTTGAGGTTTCTGTTGATGCTTTATCCTTCTTCTTTTCCTCCTTGAAGTCCTTATTTCGTATGCGGTTCTCGGTGAGCTCTGTAGCTAACTCCATTGCTGCTTCCAAAGTTGCAGGTGTGGTACTTATTACAGAGTCTTGAATTTTTGAAGGAAGACCTCGAATGTAGTGCTCGATAAAACGGTAAAGAGGAGTGAACAAGTTGGGAACCATTTGATTTAACTCAAGGAATCTCTTGTTGTATGTGGTGTGGTCGCCTTCCTTTTGTTTCAAAGAATAGAACTCATCCTCTAATTTCTTGATTTCGCTTCTTGGGCAAAACCGTCTTGTCATGATTTCCTTCAACTCTTCCCAAGTCAAAGTCATAGCATCTTCAACACCTCGTTTGGCCTTCTCTGTATTCCACCATGTAAGTGCTATTCCAAGTAAACGACCGGTAGCATATCGCACTTTGCGATCATCAGGGCAATCGCAATTTAGAAAAGTGTTTTCCATTTCCTCAAACCAATGGAGGAGAGCGGTGACACCTTCAGTCCCCTCGTATTTTGGAGGGTCGCAGGATTTGAAATGCTTGAAGGTGCATTTAGTGGTAATTGGGGGAGGGTTGACGACATTTTGATCTTCTTGATTGATGGGATTAGCGGTAAGGGCTTGTTGAACTTGAACTACAATGTTGGGTATTACGGCAGCCATTTGTTGAGCGATTTGGGCAGCCATGCGCTCGCGGGCTTTTCCCGATCTCGTCTTCCTACGAGTGAGATTAGAAGACATCTACAAGGAATACATATCAAGAGTATGAGTTGGATGTTTTAGGGATCATGTGTCGTATTTAGGAATGAACATTCATAAAATAAATATAAAATAATAAATCTACCACATCCATAGGATGCTTTGGGCTTTGCTCGTAATCGGGCCTCACATGCCGCCATACTTCACCTTCGTAATCATGTGGGCCCCCATGATTACCGGGTTTTTCATATGGTTCGCACGTGTTAGCCTGGTTACGTACACTAAAACCCGGAGAAAATCTAGAAATATGTATGTAACGTATGATATTCGGAATGTATCCAGGTGTGGACACGGTGACACCTCAAAGTGGGGTTAGTTCGAACGACGTTTGGTGTGGCATGCTTTGGCCTAATAGGTCCTTCGTACTCTCATCGTTAGTCCCCAGGTAGGCAAACTGGTCCGTTATATTGGATTTATAAGAATGCCAACCTAGACAGGACGTTCCGACAACTGGTACTTGTACCCTTACAGTTACTACATGCCCGTCGCAGAACTCACTTTGATGAGATTTGAAAAATGAAAAATGCGACAAAATCTTGAATAACGGAAGTATGAAGATGAATTGAATATGTGAACATTGAAATATGTGTGATGAATGTGTATGCAAGTATGTATGTTTGACTGTAAGTATAATTCACTATGTATCACAAAATGCAATATTGGAAGTGTTTGCATGCATTTGAGTGTGTAATAAATACGAAACAAATAAACATCATAAGTTTGCATGTAACCACATAAACAATTTAAAATCTAATCAACTATAGTATAGGCTCTAAGGGTCTAATAACCTATCCTATATCCCTATAGTCAAAAGCTCTGATACCAATCTGTCACACCCCGACCCCCAGCGGAATAAGAGTCGGGGTATAATTGGGTTATCACCAAAGCTCATGATGTTTACTAATATGTTTCATATTTATTCTATTTAAAATTACATCCTCAATATTCCAAACATGTTCATACAATTACAAAGAAAAATAACTAACTAAACAATCCAAAGTCTAAACCGGTTTATTCTTCTAAGCCATCCTATATGTTTCTTGCTGCATCTGGATCACCTGTATCATGTGTAAAAATGGGATTTTTTGGGTCAACAAAAGTTGGCGAGTGAACCTTGTTAGAAAACATTTATTATTGATTTCTTGTTATATTTATTATGGAAAATTATGCAATAATCCTATGTGAGCAAACGTAAATAAACATACAATAATAATAACAATAACAATAACAAACAATAACATACAATAACAAACCACCTTGCATGAATATATAACATGAATGATAATGTAAATGTTGGCAACGTCTCGTTCACGCTCATAGGTAATGGGGAACGGCTCACTCTCATAGGTAATGGGGAGCAGACGGCCTATGATGAAATGTATGTGCGATCAAGGCTCAATCAAACGGAGCCGATCGTATGTTGGCAACGCCTCGTTCACGCTCATAGGTAATGGGGAACGGCTCACGCTCATAGGTAATGGGGAGCGGCGGCCTATGATAATGTATGTACTGAAAATGATAAATTTAATCTAAACAATAACCACACAAACAGTTGATACATGTTAAATACACATTTGATCATGGATATGATGGATGCACAAGTGTTTAAACGTAATAAATAATAAGACACATGATACACCCCAAAAACGTGATTAAAACGGGGAATTTGTAGAGATTCACTCACATTGGGTGCGTTCTCTTGATGATGTTGGATGCGCACGAGTTTAGAGAGTTGATCGACAAGGAATAACTAACCTAGATAATAACGAAAAGGTACGGTAAATAAGTGGATTTTATTAACAATTTTAATTGGATTTTTAGGTTTATTTTTGTGAGTTTAAGGTCTCTTTCTAACTTTAAAAATGTTATTTTTAAGTATTTTAATTGATTTTTAAATAAAACAAATAAATAAAAATATAAAAAAAAATGTTTACTTTTTGGGTTGACCGTTGACTTTGACTGTTGACCGATTCGGTCTTGTGTAAGTATGCGCTGGGTGAGACTCGAACCCGTGACCTCCCGTACGCGTGCACGCAGCTCTACCAACTGAGCTACGTGTCTAACCCGAAATATTTCTGTTTTTAATTATATTTATACACTATTTAGTTTAATCAGAATTTATTCATTTTAAAAAGGTTTTAATTATATCGAACCGGTGCATATAACAGGTCTCGAACCCGGGACCTGTGATTCAACGTTGCCACAGTCCACCGCTGGACTGTGTGTCTAACGTGGTTAATATTCTGGTTTTTATTATACTTAACATCTTTCAGTGAGTTAACCCGGTTCGGTTTTAAAAGAGCATTTTTATTTCAGAGAGTGAGGTTGGGTCAGGGATCGAACTCGAGACGTGTGATAGTTGTTTGCACACAGTCCACCGCTGGACTGTGTGTCTAACCCGGTTATATATCTTGTTTTAATTATACTTATACATTAGTTCGACTTCATCTTCTTCGTTCAAAAACACAGACAACGATTATTCAACTGTTCTTGTTATATTCGATTAACGAACTTATAAGTGATTGAAATGTGATGAAATAGAGAGAGTTTTGGAAATGAATGTACCGAACAGATGTCTTTCTCAGAACTCCGGCTAGGATCGTCGGCTCTGTTTCGTGAAATCTGTCTGATCGGATAAATTAACAGTTTTGATCGGTTAGTTGTGAAATTGAATTACTAAACAATGATTATCAGAAGGTTTAGATGATTATACCGATTCACAGCGTGATTTTGGAAATTCCAGGGATTTTCCGGCGAGTACAGGATATCCGGCAATGTCGTCTGGATTGATTCTGGGTAATGGATTGATGTTAGTAATACTCTAACAATGGATTGAAACCGAAAGAGTCGAGGTATTTACCGTTTTGATGTAAGTCTCGGTTTTCCGGCGACTTGCAGAGAATTCCGGCGATGTATTTCTTGCGACAGAGATTCTTCAGGGAGTTTAAGGTGAGTGTGGGTGATTTCGGTATGAGCTCTAAAAGTCTTATTTTAGAGTAAGCAGAAGGGATGAAATGAATTCGGTTTTCCGGCGATAACTTCCGGTTAACTTGCAGAGGATTCCGGCGACTTGCGGCGAGGTTTTCTGAGCGAGTTAGAGAGAGTAAGCTTGATAAACTCGCTAGCTCAAATGATGAATACAGTATAACTCGGATTGAATTATATTTTCGGTTTCGAATTCCGAAATCATACGGTTATGATTTCGACGATTTGAATGAAGGCTTTAAGGTTTTTCAGTTATAACCGACGTTGATGTTAATTCATCCGTTAAGTCAATAGGAACCGTCAATGATTGGCGATATCGTCGGGATTTCCGGCGAGAGTGATTTGGGCGCGCTGAGTGACTGAATTCGACTTCGAGTTTTGTTATATGTATTAATTGTTTCGATATATCAACAAGTAAAACAAGTGGCGGAGTGGTGTGTTGGCTGTTTGATCTTGAGAGTGACCCGGGTTCGAAACCCGGCGTTCGCAAATAATTTTTATTTCGTTATTTATTATAAATTTTCAATTATAGATTTTAAATTCTAATATATTTATTAATTATGTACCGCTTAGAATTAATTTGGGCGATAAATGTACAACAAAAATTTTAATCGGGTGTTCGGTTGATAAATGAACCGGGTTTGGTTAACCCGGTTTTTGACGGATGTTACAAGCATATCGCCTCGCTAGTAGCCAAGCAGATGGCTAAGGTCATTCCCCAGATTGTTAGCGAAATCCAGGCTGTCAGCAGCAACACGTCAGTGGATTCAAAGGCTGACATACCCAAGCCCTCGTTCAGCTTCAAACAATTCAAAGCGTGCGGACCTCTCACTTTCACCGGCACGGAAGGACCAAGTGCTATGTTTCATTGGTTCGACTCCATTGAGGTCACTTTCCGTCAAAGCAGATGCCCCGAAGCTCTGTGCACCATCAACGCTACCGGCGTGTTCCAATCGAGGGCACTTGATTGGTGGACCATGGAGCGCAACAAGCGCGAAAACGATGAAGCTTACGGGCTCCCTTGGGAGGAACTCAAGGAAACCATGGTAAAGAATTTTGTTCTCCCCATCACGTTCAGAAACTGGAGAACAAATTTTGGGATATCAAGCAGGATGGTCCCGACAACGCTGGTCTCACAGCCCGTTTCAAGCAGTTGAGTATTATCTGTCCCAGTTAGGTGGACACCACTAAGAAAGCAATCCAAAAGTACCTCCGCGCTCTACCTGACTATGTTGCAGATTTTGTCCAAGTAGCTCGCCCTACTACTATCGAGGAGACCTATCAGCTTGCAGCCGAAATCAATGATAAGCGTGTCCAGGCTGGTTACTTCAAGAACCACATCAAGTCGCGAATCAAGCTATCACCGAGCCGAGTGCTACTACCGAGCCGTCTCGAGAATCAAAATCCATTCACCGAGGTCGCAAAAGAGAGAACCCAAGCAAGAACTGTGCAGCTGTCGCACCGTTGAACTCTCAGCGTTTCAGGCTGCTACACCAAATGCACCACCTGCTAAGTGTGCGTACACTGGTCCTCACCCGCTATGTTCCAAGTGTCCCTATCATCACCCAATTGGAGGCAACTGCCGCTTCTGCACCAACTGTAGCATCTACGGCCATTTCACTGTCAGCTGCCATAGTGGTCCTCGTCAGCCAGCTCCTCAAGCACCAGCAGCACGCCAGCTCCACCTCGTGCTCCTCAGACCAACCAGCAACAGCCTCAGCAGCAAGCACCGGTCCCGAAATCACGTGCTTACTACACATGTGGTGATCCAAACCACTTTAATAATGTCTGCCTAAACCAAGCCGTGAAGCAAGAGCCGCAGCAACAGCAGCCACCACAGCCACCGCAACAGCAGCAACCACAAACTGCGCGTGGAAGAGCCTTCAATCTTAATCACCGCCACGCTCAGAGCGACAACAATGTTGTCAACGGTACGTTCCTTGTAAATGGTATTTATGCTTCTTGTTTATTTGATACTGGTGCCGATATCTGTTTTGTATCGGTAGAATTCGAAAAGCTTTTAAAATGTAAATGCGCTAAACTCCCAAAGACTTTCGATGTTGAAGTCGCCACCGGAAGAACCGTTACCGTTAACTCCGTCTTACGTGGTTGTACTCTCGATCTCAACAACCACATCTTCTCGATCCATCTCATATCTATGCAATTAGGTAGCTTTGATATCATAGTAGGCATGGATTTTCTTCGTGAAAATCATGCTGAAGTTGTTTGTTTCGATAAAATGATTCGGTTTCCTCTCCCTAACGGTGATCAACTACATGTCTATGGCGAGACTCCCTCAAAGAAGTTGATGCTTATGTCATGCACACAAGCGAGCAAGTGTTTGCGAAAGCAATGCGTCGCTTTCCTAGCCCACATCGTGAACCCGGAGAAAGAAAAGAAAACCTGTAAAGATGTACCCGTTGTTTGTAAATTTCCTAAGGTCTTTCCCGATGATTTACCTGGTTTACCCCCTACTCGTGATGTTGAATTCCGTATCGATTTAATTCCCGGTGTTACTCCCGTTACTAAAGCTCCCTATCGCCTTGCACCATCCGAAATGCGCGAGCTCGCTAGCCAACTTCAAGAGCTTCTTGATAAAGGTTTCATACGCCCGGGCACTTCACCTTGGGGCGCACCCGTTCTTTTTGTGAAGAAGAAAGATGGGACGTTCCGAATGTGCATCGATTATCATGAACTTAACAAACTCACGATAAAGAACTGGTACCCTCTTCCCCGAATCGATGATTTATTTATCAGCTCCAAGGTGCAACTTGCTTTACTAAGATCGATCTATTTTCTGGTTATCATTAGTTACGCGTGTTAGAAGAAGATATTCCGAAAACCGCCTATCGTACTCGTTATGGCCATTTCGAATTCGTGGTCATGCCTTTCGGTCTCACAAATGCACCCGCGGTCTTCATGGATTTGATGAACCATGTGTGTAAAGCCTTCTTGGATCGTTTCGTCATTGTGTTTATCGATGACATCCTTATTTACTCGAAGTCGATAGCCGAACATGCGCGACATCTCCGTTTAGTTCTCGAACTTCTTCAAGGAAATCGCCTTTATGCCAAGTTCTCTAAGTGTGAATTCTGGCTCGAAGAAGTCCAATTTCTCGGCCAAATCATTAACAGTCAAGGAATTCACGTCGACTATGCAAAGATAGAATCTATAAAGGGTTGGATTACACCGAAGAATGCATCTGAAATACGCTCCTTTCTTGCACTGGCGGGTTATTCATCGCCGACTTTTCTAAAATCGTCGTTCCGCTTACCTCTTTGACTCATAAGGACAAGCCTTTTGTTTGGGATTCCAAACAAGAGGAAGCCTTTCAAACCCTCAAGCGTATGCTATGCAACGCTCCTGTACTCGCCCTACCCGACGGAAACGATGATTTCGTTGTTTATTGCGATGCCTCTAATCTTAGCCTTGGTTATGTTCTTATGCAACGAGACAAAGTTATCGCGTATGCATCTAGACAACTCAAGATCCACGAGAAAAACTACACAACCCATGATCTCGAACTCGGTGCAGTTGTTTTTGCATTAAAGACATGGTGACACTACCTTTACGGTACCAAGTGTACGGTCTTCACCGACCATAAGAGCTTACAACATATCTTTAATAAAAAAGAACTGAACATGCGTCAACGCAGATGGGTTGAACTTCTCAACGACTACGATTGTGAGATATACTACCATCCCGGCAAAGCAAACTTCGTAGCCGATGCTCTCAGTCGATGAAGCTATGTGTATAGTGTTTGTGACTCTCAAGCTTTGAATGATCTCGAAATTTTGATTCGCTCCGCCCAGTTTGCATGTTTTAACGAGAATACCCTGCAAGAAGAAATGAAATGTGGTGCCAAAACCCAACTCGTAGTTAAACCAAATGGCATTTATTATTACCTCGATTGTATTTGGATTCCTAACCGTGATAATCTTCAAGAATTGCTAATGACCGAAGCTCATAAATCCCGATACTCCATTCATCCCGGAGCCGACAAGATGTACCAGGACCTTCGTCCTAAGTATTGGTGGCCGGGCATGAAAAAGGATATCGCTTTATACGTCTCAAAGTGTTTAACTTGCTCGAAAGTTAAAGCAGAGCATGAAAGGCCCTCTTGTTTGCTCGAACAACCCGAAATTCCAATGTGGAAGTGGGAGAGCATAGCCATGGACTTCGTTACGGAACTCCCTCGCACCTCCTCTGGTCACGATAGCATTTAGGTTATCGTTGATCGTCTTACTAAATCCGTTCACTTTATTGCCATACGAGAAGACTTTAAGGTAGAATGATTAGCACGAATCTATACCGACGAAGTCATTTGTCGACACGGGATGCCTCGTGACATCATCTCTGATCGCGACGGTCGCTTTACCTCACATCTCTGGGAGACTTTTCAATCCGTTCTCGGTACTACGCTTAATCTCAGTACCGCTTTCCATTCTCAAACCGATGGTCAGACTGAGCGCAAGATCCGCACCCTCGAAGACATACTTCGTGCGTGCATTATAGATTTCTGTGGTAATTGGGATACGCATTTACCTTTAATAGAATTCTCGTACAATAATCGTTATCATACTAGTATTCAAATGGCTCCTTTTGAGGCACTGTATGGAAGAAAATGTCGATCGCCTATTGCATGGCACGAGATCAGAGAAGCACAAATCACCGGTCCCGAGCTAATTCAAGAAACGACAGACAAGATCCTCCAAATCAGAGACAATCTCTTGAAAGCTCGGAGTCGCCAAAAGAGTTATGCTGGTAAACACCGCAAGCTCTACAGTTCGAAATTGGAGATCACGTTCTCTTAAAGGTTGCACCTTGGAAAGGAGTGATCCGAATTGGAAAGAAAGGGAAACTAGTGCCACGATCCGTGGATCCCTTTAAGATACTGGAAAGAATTGGCAAAGTGGCCTATCGACTCGAACTACCGGCAGAACTTAACAACGTACATCCGACTTTCCACGTCTCGAACCTCAAGAAATGCCTAGCTGAAGAAAATCTTCATGTACCTCTCGAGGATTTTCAAATCAACGAGACCCTTCACTTCGTGGAAAAGCCAATAGAAATCAAGGACCGAGAGACCAAGAAACTTCGACGCTCTCGCATTCCTATTGTGAAAGTCCGATGGGAAGGAAAGCGCGGCGCCGAGTTCACTTGGGAATTTGAAAGTGATATGAAAGCTAAATATCCATATCTCTTTGTTACGACCACTACTTAAATTTCGGGACGAAATTTCCTAAAGTAGGGGAGACTGTAACAACTCGTAATTTCGTTGTTAATTTGATTCCGTGTATTTCGTTTGTATCTATCGTTGTACTCCGAGATTTGATTATGGAAAAGTTTATGTTAAAATAATTGTATTTTGTCACAACTATATCACATCAAAACGCTTATTAAACTCTAATTCATCACAATCACAAGTAACTGTGTTACTTTAATAGCCGAGTGTGTTGTTGTACAATAACCACTTGTGCCATCGCATCGCAAAACACAGTTAATTATGTGGAATTATGTTTTTCTGTGTGTTATATTTGTCTATGTTATGGTTTGCTATCGCTAAAACACTCGCATGCTCACGCAACTCACTCCATCTCAACTCAATGGTAATACAACGCTTAACGCTTCGCTAAAACGCTTAATATAACTATCTAACACGAACCGAATCGCCAAATGAACACCTAACACGAAAATAACGAACAAAACTTTGCCATTTGGCCAAGTTCGGCCGAACTCGGTTACACCAAGTTCGCCCGAACTTGTTCAAGCAACATATTCATTAATCAGTCAGCAAGTTCGCTCGAACTTGCATAAGTTCAAGCAAACTGGCCAATTTCGCCCGAACTCGTGCCAAACTTATGCAGAGTTCGGCCGAACTTGATCTATTTTAGCTTTATTTTCACCTCACCTATTAATACCCAACACCTCCATTCATGCACTCCTTGCTGCAAGTTCGCCCGAAACCTCACGAAACCGAAAACCTTTGATTTCCAAGTAAGAATCAACCCGTTTTCATGCAAACAACAATGTTTACAACGATTTTGCACAAGGTTTTACCTTCGATTTCATCAAAACTCTTCTGTTTACGAAAATCTTCATCTTTTTCTACAAAACTTCTCTTTTTCACTTAGATCTACACTTAGATCTAAGTAAAACCTTTTAAACATCGATTTTTACAGAAAAATAAAAACTAATGACGTATGTTTCGTTCACTATGAAGTGGAACGAGGCGTTGTCAAGCAAAATCTCATATCAGGAAGCACAAGGACGATGTCGTCACTTTGCACAAACTGGACTAACCCGTACGAACCATCAAGTTCGCCCGGATTAGTTTGAGTTTCTGTAAAATGGCTAAAACTCGCTCCAAAAGACCTCTCCAACCTAGGTTTTGCTCAGTAGCTTAAGGTTGGAGGGATGGACACTCGATTTCCTCAGCAAACGACGCGAAAACGCACGATTTGGATGCCAAAACAGTCAAGTTCGTTCGGAAAACATCAAGTTCGCTCGAACTTTTCACCAGATTGGTGACCAAGTTCGCCCGAACTTGATCAATTTTTGACAGAAAACACATAAGTTCGCCCGAACTTGTACTGCTTCCAAGGAATCAGGACAAGTTTACCCGAACTTGTACTCTTCCAAGGGATAATAGCACAAGTTTGCCCGAACTAGTACCCCAAGGTGCAAGTTCGCCTGTACTTGTCTACTGTTCCTTCAATCGTTAACCGTTTCAGCAATTCGGAAGACTGATGCCCTTTTGTTCGCTTACAGGCTGAACCGGCGCTCTCCTCAACCTACATCAGATCCCTCCTCTCTCTCTAATCGCACTAACTGTGAGTATACTTGAATCCTATTTACGCTTAAACGCACTTTTGGGTGTCACATATGTTCGTATATCAAATCACATCACACAACTCAAACGCTTACTCGCGACCCGCCTTTACATGACTATACGTGAAATCTACTGAATTGTATGTGTTACTTGATTGCTAGTACGCCACCCTTAACATGATAGCTTGCTAGAGGTAGACCCGGCACCCGGAGGCCCGGGGTTCTTAAGGCTCGCATTTTATTTCTCATTTAATTTTCTCTTAAGGACGTGGACACTTGTTCGCGTGCCTCGCACTCGCGGTTTGTTGGTTTACTTGAATCTAAGTAGTTACATAGTTCACATCTCTTACGTATGTCATGCGGTGTATGCTAAATGCTTTTATATCTACTATGTACGCAAACCTGTATGCTCACCTTTACTTAATTGTATTGATGTTTTATTTTAACATATGTGGTAGGTTGATGACATCGTTGAAATGGATTAGGACAATCTTTTAGAAACTTATGTAATAAAAATCTAGGGGAGATCGAATTTCATGTGTTTAAAGAGATATTATGTTTGGTAAGGATTAATGTGGAATATTGGTTGATTGTATGGGAAGTTGACTATTTAAAATATTGTCATATTAGTCGTTATGGAATTTCTCTTGAGACAATCTGATTCGCCTAGTGACACGCCCTGATGTTTCCGCCATCGGTTGGGGTGTGACATCGTAAAAACCCGTCCAATAAAATCCCGACACGTGTTCTGCTGATCCTCGTATGCCACGTGCTAAGCGAGAGGGACCAAGATTTCCGTTATGTTATGGTTATAACCTCTGAACAGCAATTATAAAAGTCGAGGGGCCAATAGTGCCAAAATGCCAAATTTTGATTTCTGGCAAGGTCTTACGGACCGTAACCATGATTGGGTACGAACCGTAAGATTAAATAAGGAGGTGGTTCAGAGAGGCGGTTACGGACCACAACCATATATGGTTGCGGTCCGTAACCATTTCAAAACCAGGGGCGCCATAGATGGCTTACGGACTGTAAGCCATCACCCTTACGGTCCGTAATGGACTGCTAGTGGCAGATTCTTTGGCAGTTTGCTGCCCTGCCACCATGCACGCGAATGCCACCATGAGAGCTGCTCTTGACACGTCCAAAAACACTTGTAGGCCTCTCATAACACTCCCGGACACTTGTCTTGACCTCATGCTCCTTCCACAACTATAAATAGAGGCCTTCATACCTCTCATTCCTTGCTCATCATCTCTTCTCCTCTCTTGCTCATATTGGGAGGCTCCTGATCTTCAAGGAGCAATCCTCTGAGTTTAAGAAGTTAGCTTGGACCACTTGTAAGTGCTCCAACCTGCTCTTTTCATTTTTATAGGCTTTAAGCCAAAAGTCAAAGCGTTGTCGTAATAACGCTTTGACATTAGGTTAAGACCACTATGGTACAGCCATTGTTCGTTGTGAATATAGTTACGTGATCGTAATGTGGTAGGTGATAATCCCTCAAGAGGGCACCTCCTGAAGATCACGTTTACTTGGTCAATTGACGGGTCAAAGTTATGGTCAATAAAAGTCAACGGGTCAGTTTTTGAAAACAATTCATATCTAGTATGTAGGTGATAAAATATGTTTTATCACGTTAATAACTTGGTAATAATTGTTAGGACATGTGTAAACATGTTCGGCCCGTCAATTCCAGGTTTAAGGTCGGTTCGCAATCGAAAGTCGCAAGGATTGACTCCGGCTTTGACTTTCAGTTCTGACCCGAATTAGCAACTTAGACTACTGATTATAAGTTGCATTATGACCATGTTATATTGTAGTATTACTCTCTGGAGTCATACTATATGGTCATGTAGTATTCTAAGTCGTTATGCAAGTTTCTGTTAATTATGGTTAAAATGCCTTTTTTCGCCTAAAACAAGGTTTAGGCCATAAACAAACACATAAATGATTTATAAACTGGTATGTTAACTTGATTAACTTATTTTGATGTCAACATTCTGGTCATGAACTAAGTTTTGATTAAATGTCGTAAAGTACGCTTATAAATGACCAAATTGCCCTTTTCTGCATTTTAAACGATTTAAACATGATTCCTTCACCAAGATTAATTACCTACTGATGTAATATCATAATATGGATTATTTGGGATATCAAAACAGATTATGAACTGAGTTTGCATACGAGTCCTTATATAATGCCGATAAATGACGATAATGCCCTTACGGTGCATCAAGCGACTTAATAATACTTTTGACATCTAAACCTTTTACCTTTCAGTTTTCATTAAACATTGCTTGAATCGTCATTTAGCGCATTTACTGCCGTTTCGGCGCATAGTATGGTTTAAAACCATAACTATGAACCAAAACTTGTTACCTACTAATTTTTAAACTTATTTTAAATACTTTTACAGTAGGTATAAGTCCTAAACCCAGAATCCCAACTATGACATCAAAACTATGTGTGAAATGACCAAAATATCCTTACGGGGCATAGTTTGGTTTAAAACTAACAACCACACATATATTTAATATCTTACTAATATAACATCATAAAATACATATTTTTATAGAATGTTTATGACCTTAACATCAGTTTACTCGCAAACCTCTTTTTATAAGACGTAAAATGACCAAAACGCCCTTTTAAGTCGTAACTTGGGCATCCATGTTAATATCTTACTGATATTAAACATGTTTAAGACATATTAGCATATGGAACTTGTATATGACTCATCCGATTACCCAGTTTTGCTTACATGCGAACGGTTAAGCCTACGTGGCTAGTTTACGTAATTTAACAAAAACGGGTCTAACCTTATCATTTTCTTTTCAAAATCCAGAATGTAATATGTTTACCCATATTAAACAAGTCTTATCGCTTGTTGGGTCTAAACTATATTCTATCCGGTCATCGCTTAATCTAGCGTATCGCACCATAATTATTACTTAAGACTAGCCGGTTCGAGTCAATGACTCAACTAAGGACCCGTTAGCGTAATTGGTTATTAATACCATCATTCTAGACTAAACGCCTTCCGGTGGATTGTAACCTGTACTTTCTCTTTGACTTAAGGCTGAGGTATTACTTATTGAAGATTTAGCTCAAGTAAATACTTTTAACCTATTTTCTCTATACGAGCTTGGGATACGGTAAATTATTACCGCTTGGTAGGGTATGGGATCATGTTGTTGGATTGTGATTTAACTAAATCTAACAACTCGCTTTAATCTGTATTGTCTGATAACTTAAACATTGGGGATTAACTCGATCGTGTCTGGGATATCCTTAGGCCCATTAAAATGCTAATGGCCACGACCTAAGCACGGGGTGTAGGCATACACCCGTCAGATGCAAATTATTATTTTTATCTGCTCCTTGGGAGTTCAGAAGTGGTGTGTCGGTTGATCATGTCTCGGTTTCTGTACTAGGCCCCATATGTATTGACAGACTTATAAAACTGTATACAAGGTCATTTGTACTGTCCTAAGTTATTTATAAAATGTGCCAAGTGCACTTAAACAGTTTTCGAAAAGATTTTCAAAATGTGTCGGTTGATGGTATTTACCAGTGAATACTGACGTATTTTCGAAAAGGTTAAGATACAGGTACAACACGTAATAGGCCGGGAACTACGCAGGCGTCAACACAGAGGACTTTGCAAACCCTTAGTTGTGCCACTAAGTCTGTTGATCATTTGTACATATTTTACGATCATCCTGTGGATCTTTTATTACAACCCATGTATTATTATTTCAAACTTTGAACATTTCGATTTGTAATAATATTTTAAATCCAAGACTATGCTGTGTTGTGTTTGTTTGACTATGACGATATCAATCTTATGTCACAATATTCCCTACCCGGGCCCACCGGGATACACGTGAAAATAGAGGTGTGACAAGTTGAGTCAGATATAATATGTTTTCAATAGGCTTTACAAATTCGACTTACTTTACGTTTCAGCGCCACCACAACACGCGCTACCATTTTTAACTTAAAAATAACATAATTTTTTTTCTTTTTTTTGTGTACGTGTTGGTATAAGTTCAGTTTTATTTTATGTTTTTAGTTGATCTACGTTTTCGTAAAAATTTTGTTTTACAACACATGGGTTAAATATTATATGTTTTCGTTAGACTTTATAAATTCGACTTACTCTACGTTTCGGCACCATCGCAACGCGCGGTACCATCTTTAACTGGAAAAACATAATTTCTTTCTTATTTTTTTTGTACGTGTCAGTATAAGTTCAGGTTGGTGTTCGACGTGAATTTCTTTCGCAAATAAGTGGGGCCACATATATATATATATATATATATATATATATATATATATATATATATATATATATATATAATACGTTTCCGTGCTTATTTTTATTTACATTTTCAGTTTATCTACGTTTTGTCATGAGTTTTGTTCTAAAACGGTTCAGGTCTTTACTGTACAAATCCAAGTTACTTTACGAGTAGACCTGCCGCAATGCGTGAGAAAATTTACTAGTCGGTACACAAAAAGATGCTATGTAGTTTTTTTCTTAACTTATTTTAATACACTATTGGATTTCATAAGTATTATATATCACATCCTTTTTTTATTTGATGACTTTGAACTATTGTTTCTGTTTGATTAATTTCTTATCGAAATCTTATATTTTTATTTCTAACATGTGTCCATTTAAAACGATGCATACCGAGCGATGACATTTCTTTTGTATGTGTTTGATTTGTATTATTTGCTTTAACAATCACGTTTCGAGTTTATAATAAATGGTAGCCTATTAAATAAAAAAAATTAGCTGGATTCAAGACAAATTTAGTCTCCACGTTTTTAACAACGAAAATTCTAAGAACACCTCAATCTAGGGGACATATACATGATTGGAGAATAAGATGAATTTGAATCTACAAACTAAAGATCTATCGCCTCATACTCATATTATTATAATGAGTTATTAATGACCTCTTATGCTAATATCTACATGTGAGTTATTTATTGTTTTTTTTTTTAATCCATTAGTCACATTCTATTAGAGTGTTTATATTTAATCCATTTGTCACATTCTATTAGAGCATTCACATTAAAATCTTTATCTTTATCCATATAATTACATAAAAAATCATTACTTTTTTTCTCTCATTTTTAATTAAATAATAATCTTTTATATCTTTATAATTAAATTTTCTCTCTCCTCCACTCACAACCACTTTCAAAAATATTAAAAAACTTATAACAGGTGAACAGTGTTCCTGTATATTTACAGATGAACAGTAACATTTTCTCTCTCCTTCAATCACAACCACTCAAAACCACTCACAACCATTCCTTATAATATAACAAACTCACACACATAATATATAAGAACTCCATTGTGAATGCTCTTAGGGTGTTTATATATATCTGTGTAGGGTTATTAACAAAAGAAAATCACATAAGGTGTTTCTGGTCCGATGGATTCACAAAATATAAGGATATTGAATTTTAATAACCTCAACTTTCATCAATTGCCGTATAACACTCTTAACTTTTAATTTGTACGCCAGCACTCTCAACTTTCAACTTATTGGTCGATAACACTCCCTAACTGATTGAACCATAACCCAGTTAGCTGATACCAACTACCACGTCATTAAAAAAATGCCATGTCAACTGCCACGTCATCGAAAAATGTCATGTCAGCTGCCACATAATCTGCCACGTCATCAAAAAAATGCAACATCAGCTGCCACGACATAAAAAATTGCGACATAAGATGCCACATCAGCAAAATCTAACTGGTTGTTCAGTGAGTTATGGAGTGTTATCGGCCAATAATTGAAAGTTAGAAGTGCTGGTGTACAAATCGAAAGTTGGGAGTGTTATCGGCCAATTGATAAAAATTTGGGTTATTTAAATCTAATATTTTTTAGGTGAAGTTGAGAGTCATGCACGTTTTATATAAGAATTACTCATTATATATTATTATTTATATCTTATAAAACTATTCTTCTTTTTCTTTTTCTCTTCAAAGTGTATGTGTAACTTATAATACGCAGGACAATTATCTAGCAATATTATCATTATATTCATGGTTTCACATAAATATTTTTCTTAGACTTCAGATTATATGTTTATTTGTTACAAATAACCAAGTCAAAAGTTGAATTATGTTAGCAATCAGAACTACATGTCTATATTCTAGCTATACCGAGTTATGGTATGTGGATGTCATCAAATGATATATGTTTTATGGTTAGCTTGTGAGGATAATCAGCATGCCTTTGTTTTCCTGGCGTTTGACACGTTCGGCTCCTTGGCATCGGAGACAGTTCGGTTCTTCGCTAGAGTTCAGCATGTGATCCACAGCAACTTTACGACCCCTCAGGGGCGAGGTTTTGTTTTTAGTAGATTAGGGTTCTCCATTCAGAAGGGGATGGCGGCGCATGTAAATCCCTCACACCCCCTAATTTTGGTTTAACATTTGAGAATTTTAATTATAACTAGTCTTAAGCCCCCCGCGTTGCGGGAGGGGGGATAAAACCGTGTTACTAGCGTTGTCGGACTAGGGCGTAAACCGTGCTAAATAACAACTAAACTACGATCAAAATGGGGAAAAACATAATACAAAAACACGAATTTTTAACATCAGGTGACATACGTGACGTAAAAACTAACAAACATCGTGCTAAATAGCAACCGAACGAAAAAAGCTAAAGAACCAAATATGATGACCAAACATTGTGCTAAGTAGCAACCGAACGACGACCAAATCTTAGAAAAAACATACAACAAAAACTAATAAAACACTAAACTTGTTTCACTTTCTACGGCAAAATGATAGTAATAAAAATCAAACTTGTAAAACAAAAATACATAAAAAAACCCTAAATTTAAAAAAAGAAAAAAAACAAAACCACAAAAGACAAAATTATGCACTATTCATTAAAATATTATGAATTAATACATATATATGAATGGACGTCAAACTTGAATACTTGTATATAATTATAAGGTCAAGGCGGTTCACACAAATTATATGTGTAGGTATATGTAGCATATTTGTGTACAAATTATAAGAATGCTTGCAAAATCTGACCCGATATGATTAATTGGGTATTTAACAAGCGTAAAGCTTGAAATTTGTTTAAAAAACAAACAAACAAGTCCTATTCATACCAACCGGATCAACCAAGTTGCAAGTAAGTTGATTAACCTCGAATAATTTGATCTTTATTTTAACTTTTTTCATTTTGAGTACGAGTTAGTTTTACCAAACACATACATAGTTAATATCCTTATATATTTAAAGCTTAAATCTTCTTAATATCAAGGCCATTGTTATTAAACAGTCAACCTCATGTCGGAATGTTATTATATCAATGAAAGGACGTTTGTTGCTAATCTTGCTACTCTGTCAGCAGGGGACAGACCTAGCTTGTTAATAGGGGTAGCCCCAGCTACCCCTTGACGTTCCAGTGTAATGTAAATTTTGGAAAAATTTAACGTATTTTTGTTTTCGTTATTTTTCTTTAAACATTGCCCCTACAAGGATTTTCTAGATATGCCATTGTCTGTCAGTAAATATGGCATGTGTATTCATGGGGTTGTAGAGACCAATGTTTAGGTTTACTAGAATCGGTGACAATCAGTAAATTTCGTCAACGATAATCTCAAATTCGTGGGTTAGGGTAGTCGTCGTTGATCCGTTAGTCACTACAAAGGAATCATTGACGGGCATTTTAATTTTTCATTTTATATATATATTTTTTTTAGTGGGGTCCGTCACTTATCTGTCATTACTTGTCGTTGATGATACTCGTTATTCTAGTAATGAGTGAGACTCTTTTATCTATAAAATCTATAAAAACGTTTAAGAAAACCTTAGCAAACTATAAAATTAAGTTCCCTTAACCTAAAAGGCTTAAGGTGGAATGGTGGTGGTTGGAGAGCTCAAAACCACACCGCACAGCCTAAGGGTGGAATGGTTGGTCATCACACTCCATTATTTATCGCACTCTCACACCCAATTATCATTTGACAGCTCATTTCATTACATTTCACTCTCACACAATTTGCAATGGTCATCATGTTCAACCACTAAACTTTTTTTTTGTTTTTTTAATTAAAATAAAATATGAAAGGCAAATAAAACATAAAATTAAATAAAAGAAAAACCAACATTTTTTAAATGCATAATTAAAAAACACAACCCACAAGAAAAATAAATACTCATACTTAAAACTAAAATAAGAAAAAACTACTCTTCGTTGGAATCGGGCAATTGAATATCTAAACTACCAACGTGTTCCGTTAGATCATATCGAAGTAGAAAATGTGTGTCTTCGTTTCGCAACTCCAATTGAATATTCTGGCTAACGGGTACCTGTTGTCGCAACCCCCGACCCCTACCCCGAGAGTGGGAGCCGCGAGGACCGCAGACAGGTGGTACCGGTGTTTATTAATTTGGCAGCGGAATTAAAACATCAGGATCGTAGTTAGGAAATACTATCAGCGTTTCAAAACACCACGCTTTTTATATTAAACAAATGGGATAAAACTAATGTTTCCTTTACAATACATTCGTAGGGGTAAACCCTAATTTATGAAAAACATAAACTCCTTTTTATTTAGGTAACTTTTATAGCCACTTTTCTAAGCCTTCAGTGCTCTCCAGCTGGCTTCTATTAGCTTCACATTAAGTTACCTAAAACACGTTTTAAAAACATTTTATAAACAAGAAATACTGGCGAGTTCATTCCATTTTATAAAATGACACATTGTTATACTTTACAGTATTAAGGGCGATTACAGTGTAAGTTTTCTATCAATTATTCAACACAGTAGGCGACTGGGGACACTCCCCCGTGCTTATGGTCATATTACTGTCAGACCTATCTCCCAACAAGTAACGGTTCCTGTCACACCCTTGGTGACTGTGGACTAGTAATGTACAAAACTCCAACTACTGGCAACAATTATAGATTACACAGACTTAATCCCTTTAAATGTAACTGAAAATATTTGAGGTTTTGTAAAGTAATTTGGTAAAAAGAGAGAATGACTCACAAAGAATGTACACACATTGAAAACTTAGGTGTTACTACGGCCTTTCTGGTGATAATTCCTGATTACTTCCTGGAATTTCTATTAAAACATACAATGCACACGTGTTAGTAAATTAACCCAAGTCACTTTAGCCATACAACACGAGACATAACCCCAACGAATCTTCCTCAGGCAGAGCCTTGACATGCGTTGGTGGGTCCTAAATCAATCGGGTAAGATGCCCATACAACACGAGATAGAACCCCAACGAACTTAGTTGGGCAGAGCCTTGACATGCGTTGGTGGGTCCTAAATCGGGTAGGGTAACGAATTAGTGATTGGGGGTTAAGATACTTACAGCGGGCAGCGCTTCACAGGTTTAGGGGTTTAGGGGGTGTTGATCAGAAAAACGGGGATAGAGAGAGTATACGATCGAATTTTTCGTTCGATTTTGAGCACAGACTTCAGTCCAACGCTGCTCTATTTATACCCAAAATTGGCTTCTCCCGCGCGTCGCGCGGGATTCTTGGACCTCTCTCGCGTCGCGCCTAAGACACCTAGCTAGGGCTAGGTCAGCCTCGTAACGAGTTAGGGTTGCCACATGGCGCGAAACAGTGACACGTCACCTGGGCATCTCCCGCACGTCGCAACAGAGACAGGGGTCTCTGGCGCGTGGCGCCTGCGAGACCCAGGTGTAGCCTGTCTCGTTTTGCGTGCCGAGTCTTGATTCACGTGTCACCTTCTTCGTTTTGGCTTGGTTTGGGATGTTTTGGAGAGTTGTTACATCCTCCCCACCTTGATTTAAATCTCGTCCTCGAGATTTACTGGAATAGGTGTGAATATTTCCTTTGGATTTCTGACTCTAGCTCCCATGTGTATTCTGGCCCTCTCTTTGAATCCCATTTTACTTTGACCAGAACTAATCTCTTGCGTTTGAGATTCTTTATCTTTCTATCTTCAATCTGAATAGGTTTCTCTACAAACTTAAGCTTCTCGTTTACCTCTATATCTTGAAGAGGTATCACCAATGATTCGTCTATTATACATTTCTTGAGATTACAAACATGAAATACATCATGTATTCCTGCCATTTCCTATGGTAATTGTAGCTGATAAGCTACTGGCCCTATTCTTTTGATAATCTTGAAAGGTCCAACATACCTTCGCTTAGTTTCCCTTTCTTACCGAATCTTTCAACTCCTTACCATGGTGAGACTTTCAGTAGTACCTTATCTCCAACTTGAAATTCCAAGGGTTTGCATCTGTTATCTGCATAACTCTTTTAACGATCTCGGGCTGCTATCAGTCTTTCCTTGACTTGAATGATTTTATCAGTTGTTTCTTGCACGATTTCAGGACCTGATAGTTGCTTTTCTCCAATTTCCGCCCAACATACGGGTGTTCGACATTTTCATCCGTAGAGTGCTTCAAAGGGTGCAACATTGATGCTGGTATGATAACTGTTGTTGTAGGAAAACTCTATCAAAGGTAAATGTTCATCCCAATTTCCTCCAAAATCAATTATGCAGGCTCTAAGCATATTTCCATTGTTTGGATTGTCCTTTTACTTTGACCGTCTGTTTGAGGATGATATGATGTACTTAGATTTAGTCTAGTTCCCATTGCTTTTTGGAAACTTCTCAAAAATGCGAAGTAAAACGACTATCTCTATCAGACACAATAGACAAAGGAATTCCATGTAATGAAACTATTTCAGTTACATATAACTTGGCTAATTGCTCCATACTGAAAGTTTCCTTCATTTGTAAGAAATGAGCAGATTTGGTTAATCTGTCTACAATCACCTAGATCGTATCATTACCTTTTCATGTCCTGGGTAGTTTGGTAACAAAGTGCATTATTATCAATTCCCATTTCCAAATTGGCATTTCCAATTGTTGCAATAATCTAGAAGGTTTCTGATGTTCAGCTTTAACCTGTGAACAGGTTAGACATTTGGCAACGTAGCTCGCACATCCTTTTTCATTCCTATCCACCAGAAATTCTTTCTCAAGTCTTTATACATCTTATCACTTCCATGATGCATTGTATACTTAGTCTTATGGGCTTCTTCTAAAATTTGATTTCGTAGGTCTCCTTGGATAGGAATCCAATGTCTTTTCTTATGGAATCTCCAAATTCCATATGTTCCTTCTTTTAATTCCTTAATTGTAACAACTCGGAAATTCGTTGTTATCTTTTTCCTTGTTTTTATCGCTGTACTTCCTTTGTAAATCCGAGATTCAGTTGATAATAAAGTTTATGTTAATTAATTATGGTATTGTATGTTCCCATTGCTGTACTTCCTTTGTAAATCCGAGATTCAGCTGAGGTATGCGACAGGTTTGAACAGTATGACCTGCGCGACCACAGCCGGTGCAATATTGGCAAGGATGATCAGGAGAATGTTGGTATTGGCAACGGTTGCATTTTGGTAATGGGCCAGAGTATGGTCTTTTGTATGGTGCAGGTGAAGGGGCGACTTGGGTAATGGGTGCAGCAGGAATAGGGTAATTGGTTTGTGTGACGGCGAAGTTTCTTGTGCTTCGATTCCTTTTACCAGTAAACTTCGAGGAGGAACCAGAATGGATTGAAGTTTGAGCCTCAATGGGGGCTTTCTTCTTCTCCTCTTTGAATTTACCGTTTCGAATGCGATTTTCGGTCAGTTCAGTGGCTAGTTCCATAGCAGCTTCAAGTGTTGCTGGTGAAGTGCTGAGAACTGAATCTTGAATTTTCGAGGGAAGACCTCGAATATACTGCTCGACCAAGCGATAAGTTGGGGTGAACAAGTTAGGGACCATTTGGTTCAACTCTAAGAACCTCTTGTTGTAGATGGTATGATCTCCCTCTTTTTGCTTTAAAGAATGAAATTCGTCCTCCAACTTTTTAATCTCACTCTTAGGACAGAAACGCCTAGTCATGATTTCCCTTAACTCCTCCCAAGTTAAGGACATTGCATCTTCAGTTCCCCTCTTCCCTTTCTCAGTATTCCACCAAGTGAGAGCTACCCCAAATAGTCTCCCGGTGGCGTATCGAACCTTGCGATCCTCAGGACAATCGCAGTTTAGAAAGGTGTTTTCCATCTCCTCAAACCAATGTAGGAGAGCAATGACATCCTCGGTCCCTTCAAATTTAGGAGGATCACAAGACTTGAAATGTTTGTATGAACACTTGCTGGTAGGAGGGTTGTCGATGTTTTGGTCATATTGTTGGGGAGGGTTAGTAGGATTTGTAGCGAGGGCTTGTTGTACTTGGACCACAATGTCAGGCAGTATCGTGGCCATTTGTTTCGCGATTTGTGTGGCCAAGCGTTCCTGAGACCTTCCTGATCTTTTACCCCTTCGTTGTTGTCTAGACGACATCTACAGGAACGTACATAAGAATATTGTGAGTTTATGGAGTCTTTTTAGGTGTCATGTGTCTTTAAGAAAATGAAAATAACATAAATATCAATAATGCAACTACATCCATAGGATGTCTTGGGTTTGCTCATGTTGGGCCTCAAATGTCCCCCATACCTTCACCTATATAGTCATGTGGGCCCCCATGGCTATTGGCTTGGTAGGATTCACATTAGTATTGGCAATTTAACACTCGCATCACCCGAATGCAAACCACAAAATATGTTCATGAGATGTTTGGTCGGAACGTGTCCAGGTGTAGACACAATGACAACTCAAAGTGGGGTTAGCTCACACGACGTTTGGTATAGCATGCTTTGGCCTAATAGGTACTTCGTCCTCTCATCGTTAGTCCCCAGGTAGGCAAACTGGTCCTTTATTTTGAATTTATACGAATGCCAGCCTAGACAGGACGTTCCGACTACCGGTACTGGTACCCTTCCAGTTACTACATGCCCGTCATGAGAACTCACTTTGATGAGATTTGAAAACACGAAAATCATTGTAAAAGCAATCATGATGTGGTGTGTGCTTTCATGGATATGATATGTTATGAGTATACGATTCATGATAGGCATTATATGATAATACATACTTATGAACATGCTTGCACAATATTAAATGTAACATTTAACATAAAACATATAAAAATCATGAAATTTGGCATGTAACATACAAAAATCTTATAAGTTTCTAATCGACTATAGTATAGGCTCTAAGGGTCTAATAACCTATCCTATATCCCTATAGTCATGGCTCTGATACCAATCTGTCACACCCCGACCCGCAGCGGAATAAGAGTCGGGGCATAATTGGGTTATCACCAAAGCTCATGACATTTACTAATATGTTTTATATTTAATTAAGTCAAAGTTACATTTCCAAATATCCAAACATGTTCATTCAATACAAAGAAAATAAACCAAACATAACAATCCCAACTCTAAATCATTTTATTCTTCTAGTCCAATCCTATGTGTTCCTAGCTGCTGCTGATTCACCTGTATCATGTGTAAAAATGGGGGTTTTTGGGTCAACATAAGTTGGCGAGTGAACCTTATTAGATAAACATTTATTAATAAATTACTTGTTAGTTTATCAATGAAAAATTGTGCATAATCATAAATGAGCAAATGTAAATAATCAAGCAGTGGCAAATAGCAAACACAACTAGAACATACTATAACATATGATAGCATACATGAACATACCAACATCATACAATAAATAACATAATTGAAACTGTGCGATCAAGGCTCAATCAAACGGAGCCGATCGTATTGCATGTACTGAAAATGTAAAATGTCTGTGCGATCAAGGCTCAATCAAACGGAGCCGATCGTATGTGGGCACGCCAGGTTCAACCTCATAATGAAATGGGGAACATGCTCAACGCTCATAATGTAATGGGGAGCGGCGGCCTATGAAATTGCATGTACTGAAAATAATAAATTGCATCCAATGATAACTACACAACAGCAACAAACTGAATAGACATGTTCATGATATGATGTATGCACAATGGTTTAACTATAATATATATACAAAGACACATGATACACCCCAAAACGTGATTAAAACGGGGAATTTGTAAAGATTCACTCACATTGGGTGCGTTGGATTGGAGATGGTGAGATGCGCACGAATTAGATGAGCGGAACAACGAGAAATACTAACCTAAATAATAACGGAAAAATATATTAAATGAGTGGATTTTATTAAGGATTTTAATGAAATTTTTAGATATATTTTTGTGAGTTCAAGGCTATTTTCTATCTTTAAAAATGTTATTTTTAAGTATTTTTAATTGATTTTTAAATTAAATTAAATAAATAAAAATATAAAAAAAATTGTTTATTTAGCGTTGACCGTTGACCTGCTGACGGTTCGGTCAGCGAATTAGTTTGCGCCGGGTGAGGCTCGAACCCGAGACCTCCCGTACGCGTGCACGCAAACTGAGCTACGTGTCTAACCCGAAATAATCTTGTTTTTAATTATATTTATATACTTATTCAGTTTAACCGAAATTCTTTTAATTGCAAAAACATTTTAATTCAACGAACCGGTGTCAGTGACGGGTTTCGAACTCGCGACGTGTGACTTAGTGTTGCACACAGTCCACCGCTGGACTGTGTGTCTAACCTGGTTATTATCTAGGTTTTTATTATACTTAACAACTAACTGACTTAACCCGGTTTAGTTTTTAAACAAAAAGGCATTTTATTACATACGGAGTGCGTGTAGCAGGGATCGAACTCGGGACGTGTATGATTTTTGTTTGCACACAGTCCACCGCTGGACTGTGTGTCTAACCCGTTTATAATTCCGATTTTAATTAATCTTATGTCATCTCTGAACTCGTCTTCTTCATTTCAAACACAGACATCAATCAAAGCAACTGATAAGTGATTAATTTAGTTAATGAACAAGATGATCAATTTGAAAGCATTGAACCGAAACGTTTGGGGAAAGAAAATACCGAACAGATCGTCTTCTTCAGAGACTCCGGCGAAGCTCGTCGGCTCTGTTTTGGAACCTTTGGCTGTGAGAATCAATTAACAGGTTTAAGGGTTTAGATGTGAAATTGAACTAATGAGTATTGATTATCAGCATGTTTGAATGATCATACCGGTAATCAGCGAGTTTCCGACAAATCCAGGAGTTTTTCCGGTGAGAACAGAGAGTCAAGCAATGTCGTCTGTGGTTGATTATGAGCGATGGGTTAATGTTAGTAAAGTTCTAACAATTGATTGAAACAGTAAAGTCGAGGTATTTTACCGGTTTGAGTTGAATTTCGGTTTTCCGGCGACCTGCAGAAAATTCCGGCGAGTTGATTTAAGCTTCTCCGGTGGACTGTAAGGTTGCAGAAATGTAATTGAAAGTCTTGCAGAGTGTTTTGAGTCGCAGGAAGGGTCTAGGATTGAAGTAATCCGAGAATTGAAAACTTTCGGTTATTAAACCGATCCACTTCCGAATTCAAGTACATTCACGGCAGCATTGATTGGAATCGCCAGTTTATCGGTTATACTCGCTGAATCGCGAGTATCCAGATCGACTTTGGGTGTTTGATAACCGATTTCAGTTACAATTGGTAAAATCGATTGATTTACCTTAGTCCATAAAACCTATTTGTTTCCTAAAGATGACAGAAAACAAACAAGTGGCGGAGTGGTGATGTGTGTGTGTGTTAAGTCTTTAAATTGTAACCGGCTGACCCGGGTTCGAGTCCCGGCAGCATCATATTTTTTTTATTTATTTTGTTTTAACTTTTTATCAAATATTCTTTTTATAGTTTAGTTTATCTATTAATTATGTATCATTTTAAGTCAAAATAATCATAAATATTCAACGTGATTTTTATAACTTGATATTCGATTACAAAACGGAGCGGGTTTTGGAAACCCGTTTTTGACAAATGTTACACGGCCGAACTTGGTCTCATCAGCTCTACATTTTGCCTTCTCCTATAAATACTCAGCTCATTCCTCTCATTTAAACTTGCTGTATGTTCGCCCAGAGCTCTCAAAACCCGAAACCTTCATGCTCTAAGTAAGAATCAGCCCGATTTCAACTACAATGATGTTCAACAACGTTTTACAAACGTTTACAACGATTTTGGCACAAGGCATAGCCTTCGTTTTCATCAAAACTCATTCTTTTACGAAAATCTTCATCGTTTTCTTCCAAAACTTCTGCTTTAAGCTTAGATCTACACAATACGAGTTCGTTTAGTGCTAGCAGAGGCTTCCCAAACACGAGATCTGAAAGATCTCGGCTTGTAAGTTATAGATCTGAGAAAAAACCTTTGATAAACATTGATTTCTACACAAAATACGGACTTTTGATGATGTTTTGTTCATCTTCTGATATGAAACGAAGCATCTATCATTCAAGATCCCAGATCTGGAAGCACAAGGACGTTTATGTTGGTTTACACAAGCCGGACTAATCCGAATGAACCCCGAGTTTGCCCGGATTAGCCCACGCTTTTGTAAAACGGCTAAAACAACTCTAAAAGACCTCTCCGACCTAGTATTGCTCAGTAACACAGGGTTGGAGGGATGAACACTCGATTTTCCTCAGCAAACGACACGAAAACGCAAGATTTTGGACCCGAAAACATCAAGTTCGCTCGAGAATTACAAGCACAACAGGTCAAGTTCGACCGAACTTGTACCCAAATGGGTCAAGTTCGACCGAACTTGAGCCAATTTCATCAATCTTCTCACAAGTTCGCTCGAACTTGCCTAATTTCCCTGGAAATCAAGCAAGTTCGCCCGAACTTGTCTTTCCAGTAAGAGTTTTCTTACAAGTTCGCCCGACCTTGACAAGATTCCTAAAGAAACTCATCAAATTCGACCGAACTTGACTCTAAACCCACCAAATTCATGCAAGTTCTCTCGAACTTGCGTGTTTACACACAAGTTCGCCCGAACTTGGCTACTGCCCAACCAAGACTTAACCGTTTTAGCTTTTCGGAGACTGATGCACTTCCGTTCGCGTATCCAGGCTGATCCGGCGCTCTTCTCGACTCTCCTCAGACCCTGAATGTCACACCCCGACCCGCAGCGGAATAAGAGTCGGGGCATAATTGGGTTATCACCAAAGCTCATGATATTTACTAATATGTTTCATATTTATTTAAGTCAAAATTACATCCTCAATAATCCAAACATGTTCATACAAATACAAGAAAAATAATCAACTAAACAATCCAAGCTCTAAACCAGTTTATTCTTCTAAGCCAATCCTATGTGTTTCTTGCTATAGCTGGATCACCTGTATCATGTGTAAAAATGGGGGTTTTTGGGTCAACATAAGTTGGCGAGTAAATCTTGTTAGATAAACATTTATTATTGATTTCTTGTTATCATTATTAAGGAAAAATTGTGCAATAGTCATATGTGAGCAAATGTAAATAATCATACAATAACAATAACAACCACAAACAATAACATACAGTAACAAACAATAACATACAATAACATATCAACTTGCATAAATATATAACATGAATGAAACTGTATATGTTGGCAACGTCACGTTCACGCTCATAATGTAATGGGGAACGGACGGCCTATGATGAATGTCTGTGCGATCAAGGCTCAATCAAACGGAGCCGATCGTATGTTGGCAACGCCCGGTTCACGCTCATAATGTAATGGGGAACAGCTCAACGCTCATAATGTAATAGGGAGCGGCGGCCTATGATATTGCATGTACTGAAATGATAAATTAAATCTAAACAATAACCACACAAACAGTTGATACAAGCTGAATACACATTTGTTCATGAATATGATGTATGCACAATGATTTAAATATAATAAATGGTAAGACACATGATACACCCCAAAAACGTGATTAAAACGGGGAATTTGTAGAGATTCACTCACATTGGGTGCGTTCGGTTGAAGATGATGAAATGCGCACGAGTTTGAAGGATTGATCGACGAGAAACTAACTAACCTAAATAATAACGGAAAGTATGGTAAATGAGTGGATTTTATTATTAATTTTTAACAGGATTTTAGATATATTTTTGTGAGTTTAAGGCTATTTTCTATCTTTAAAAACGTTATTTTTAAGTATTTTCAATTGATTTTTAAATTAAATAAATAAATAAAAATATAAAAAAATGTTGACTTTTGACCGTTGACCATTGACCGTTGACCGGTCCGGTCGCTTATATATGTGCGCTGGGTGAGACTCGAACCCATGACCTCCCGTACGCGTGCACGCAGCTCTACCAACTGAGCTACGTGTCTAACCCGAAATAATTCTGTTTTTAATTATACTTATATACTATTTAGATTTATCCATAAATTATTTATTTTAAAAAGGATTTTAAATGTATCGAACCGGTGCTGTCAACAGGTCTCGAACCCGGGACCTGTGGGTTAATGTGCACACAGTCCACCGCTGGACTGTGTGTCTAACCTGGTTAATAATCCGATTTTTATTATGCTTAACATGATTCTGTGAGTTATCCCGGTTCGGTTAAAAAGGGCATTTTTATTTCAAGAGAGTGAGGTTGGGACAGGGATCGAACTCGAGACGTGCGTGTATTGTTTGCACACAGTCCACCGCTGGACTGTGTGTCTAACCCGTTCAATATACTAATTTTAATTAATCTTATAATATAATTGAACTTCGTCTTCTTCACTCAAGATTACAGATAATGATAATTCGACTGATTCATGTCTAATTCGATTAACAAGCATTCAAATGACTAAAATGAAATGGCAGAGAAAATTTCGGAAGTAAACATACCGGAGAAACGATCTATCTCAGAATTCCGGCGAAGTCGTCGGCTCTGTTTTTACGGATTTCGTCTGAGCGGACAGATTAACAATTTTGATTAGCTAGATGCGGAATTGAAGCACTAAACAAGAGTTATCAGAAGGTTTGAATGACTCTACCGTTTCACAGCGGAAAATAGGAATTTTCAGAAGTTTTCCGGCGAGAGTTGATTATCCGATAACGTCGCCTGGGATTGATTCTGTGTGATGGATTGATGTTAGTAATGGTCTATCAATGGAATGGAACAGAAAGAGTCGAGTTATTTACCGTTTTGAGGTGAGTCTCGGTTTCCCGGCGACTTGCAGAGAATTCCGGCGATGATCAGAAAGTAATTCCGACGACCAGAAAATAGAGTAAACGTGAAATTAGAAGCTCTGGGAATGTAATTGAATCGCGAGATGAGGGTTTTGTTGAAGTAATTCCAGAAATGAATGTTTCGGTTATAAAAACCAAACATCACCTGAATTCAAGTTCATTAACGACTGAATTGATTTAAGATGTCGGTTTATCGGTTATGATCAAGATTCCGTGAGCACTCAACCGACTTGGACGGTTTGAAAGCCGATATCGGTTTCAGTTGGCGCAACAGGTTGATTCTCAGTTGAACATATGATTTAATTGCTTCCTAGAACTAACAGAAAAACATCAAGTGGCGGAGTGGTTATATGTGTGTGACTTAAGTCTTGGAGGATTTTACCCGGCAGCCGGTTTCTTTTTTTATTTATTTTATTTTCACTTTTTATCAAATATAGTTTATAAATTATAAATTGTTTATTAATTATGTACCGTTTAAAATTAAAATAAGCCATAAATACGCAACGAAATTTTTATATCTTGATATTCGATTACAAATGAAGCGGGTTTGGAAAACCCGTTTTTGACAAATGTTACACTGAACTCTTACCTAAACGCAACCACAGTGACTATACTTGACCCATTTTCGCTTTAACGCACTTTTTGGGTGTTACATACGTTCCTATATCAAAATCACCTCACAAATCAAATTGTTGATCACACGCGAATAATCTGATTATATATGCTTAATACGTGATGCTAGAAACATGTGACTAGGACTTATTTTCGTTAACTTCCTCCTTAGCTAGTATGGTACTATAGTGTGGCTTACACCCGACGGGGTCTAGTTAGGATGGACGCGCAAGCCTTCTCACGGTAGTTAGCATGAGAAATAAGCCTATGTTAATCTGTGTGAAATGTTTCGGTGTATCATGCTATGTAGTTAGGTTATCTCGCGAACGGTTTCTTTATTATTATGCTAGTATTACAAAACTCGTATGCTCACCTTTACTTAATTGTATTGACTTGTATTTTAACGTATGTAACAGGTTGAGGATTTCAGCTATGGATGCTTGGATGTTGCATGCTTAGCGGAGTTTAGTTTTTCTTTATTTTGTTTAGTTTCCAAGTGTAATAAATCTAGGGGATATCGAACCTTGTTGTTTTTGTGGAGAACTTAGATTCTGTAATGATTGTTTAAAATGTTATGTTAATGGTATGGGACGTTAATGTTTGAATGATATTTTTAAATGATTGTTATGGAATTCTCACGAGACAATCTGGTCGCCTAATGCCACTACCCTGATGATTCCGCCATCAGTTGGGGTGTGACAGATTGGTATCAGAGCACCATAACTTTAGGATAGTAGGTAGAATTGCCATGATTCGACCTAGTAGCATGTTTAAGTACCCGATTGACCTATCTATGACTTAAATGTTAAACTACTTGCCATAAATGCTTAAATGTGCCTTTCCTAAGGCTAATGCAATAATACAAGTTTGGAAACACTCGCATCACACAAAACAAGTGATCAAGTCGAGAATAGGTGTGAAAACAGAGAACTCTCGATGAGATCATTCACTCCGCGCATACTCTATCGCACGAGATACCTTCGCTGTGTTAGGAGTGACATCCAAACCTCGACGAAAATCTCCATTTCTATCTAGGAATGAAGTTTCTAAGTTAGGGGTGAAACCCGCATCTTAATAACTAATTCCGTGCTTTGATTTTCAATCTCACCTAAGTCTCGGTTATGCCGATGGTTTGGAACACGTATTAACTGGAAGGGTAAGCGTCGTTAGCCGCTTGCGGTGAGAACGTTTATCTATTAGGCCAAAGCGTGGGTCCGAATGCAAAGGGTAGTCGAACCACTTTGGGTAGTCAAACGCCTCAAAACCCCGGACACTCCCAATTGATTTAAGCCTATATCGTCTATTTACGCATCATTGAGTTTATTACTATTAACGTGTCTAAAATTTTGAGAATTTTCCCTTTATTCGATTTCTCGCTTTGATGATTTATCATATCATCGATTTCTCGATTTATCGCATTTTCGCTCCATCGAATGTATGCACAACTCGCATAGCTCTCGAAATCTAAAACGCTAAATTAATACACCAACCAAACTAATCGCTTAACTCGCTTACGCCTATGAGGACGTGTGCCTCATACGCGGTATTATCTCGCTATTATATATCGCTTATATCTCGCTTATATCTCGCATCTCGTATCGCGCTACGCATTGTTATTATTAGAAGGTGAATAAGTGCTTATGTGCTTACGTGCTTACGTGTTTACGTGCCTATGTGTTTATGTGATTTTGTGCCCTGTATGAATAATAATAATAATAAATATTTAAATATAATTCTATTATAATCGAATCTCATCTAATCTAAATCCTTCGTGTAGATGTCTTAAATGGGATCGCACACCCGTAGGAATCTCCAGCGCAGCAACGCCGACAAGCGTACTGCCACCATGGTAGCCAAGGAAATGGCTAAGGTCATCCCGCAAATCGTCTCAGGAATCCATGCTGTGAGCAGTAACTCGTCAGTTGACTCGAAAGCTGAGAATCCCAAGCCGCGATTCAGCTTCAAGAACTTCAAGGCTTGTGCACCTCTCGCTTTCACGGGCAATGACGGACCGACCTCTATGTTTCACTGGTTCGATGCTATTGAGTTCACTTTCAGGCAAAGTGGATGCCCCGATGACCTCCGCACTGTGAACGCTACCGGAGTCTTTCAGTCCCGTGCTCTCGATTGGTGGACCGCCGAAAGGAATAGGCGTGGTAATGATGAAGCCTACAGTCTATCTTGGGAGGAACTCAAGGAAGTGATGTTGAAGCAGTTTTGTCCTCCACACGAAATGCAAAAGCTCGAGAATGAGTTTTGGGGAATCAAACAGGATGGTCCCGACAATGCTGGATTCACTGCTCGGTTTAAGATTTTGAGCATCATCTGTCCCAGCCAGGTTGATACGACTGAGAAAGCTATCAACAAGTACATCCGTGGTTTACCCGAGTGTGTCGCAAATTTTGTGGAAGTTGCTCGTACTACAATCATCGAGGAAACCTTCATGCTCGCCACTGAGATCAATGATCAGGGAGTTCAAGATGGTTATTTCAAGAATCATGCGAAAGTCGCCAATCAAGCTATCGTCGAACCAACTGCTGCTACCGAACCACCAAGTGACCCAAAGGGAAAGCGTCAGGGACGCAAGAGAGGAAACCCGAGTAAGAACTATGCTCTCACCGCTCCAGCAAACCCGCAGCCGCTTCAGTCAGCCGCTCTGAACGCACCTCCAGCTAAGCGTGCGTATACCGGACCTCACCCTTTGTGCCCTAAGTGCACTTACCATCATGTCGTTGGTGGCAACTGCCGTTTTTGCACAAACTGCAATATCTACGGCCATTTTACTGTGAGTTGCCGATATAGTCCTCGTCAGCCAGCTCCTCAGGCTCCAGCAGCTCTAGCTTTACCCGCTCCTCCTCAAGCCAATCAGCAGCAAGCTTCAAAAGCACGTGTGTGCTATGTGTGTGGTGATCCGAATCATTTCGCCAATGTCTGTCCGAATCGTCCTGTCAAGCAAGAGCAGCTAGTACTGCAGCCTCAACAGCAGCCTCAGCCACCATAGCAGAAGCAGCAACCACAAGCTGCGTGTGGCAGAGCCTTCAATCTCAATCACCGCCAGGCTCAGAATGACAACAATGTTGTCAATGGTACGTTTCTCGTTAATGGTATTTATGCTTCATGTTTATTTGATACTGGTGCCAATATTGTTTTGTATCGTTAGAATTCGAAAAGATTTTAAAATGTAAGCGCGCTAAACTCCCAAAGACATTCGATGTGGAAGTCACCACCGGTAAAACCGTAACCGTTAATTCCGTCTTACGTGGTTGTAATCTCGATCTCAACAACCATGTCTTCTCGATCAATCTCATTCCTATGCAGTTAGGTAGCTTCGATATCATAGTAGGCATGGAATTTCTTCGTGAGAATCATGCTGAAGTTGTATGCTTTGATAAAATGATTCGTTTCCCTCTTCCTAACGGTGATCAACTGCATGTATACGGTGAAACTCCCTCAAAGAAGTTGATGCTTTTGTCATGTACCCGTGCACACAAATGCTTGCAAAAGCGATGTGTTGCCTTCCTCGCCCATATTGTGAACCCGGAGAAAGAAAAGAAGACTTATAAAGATGTTCCCATTGTTTGTGAAGTTCCCAAAGTCTTTCCTGACGACTTACCCGGTTTACCCCCTACTCGAGATGTCGAATTCCGTATCGATTTAGTTCCCGGAGCTACACCCGTTGCTAAAGCTCCATATCGTCTCGCACCATCCGAAATGCACGAGCTATCAAGCTAACTTCAAGAGCTTCTTGATAAAGGTTTCATACGCCCGAGCACTTCGCCATGGGGCGCACCTGTCCTTTTCGTGAAAAAGAAGGATGGATCATTCCGAATGTGCATCGATTATCGTGAACTTAACAAACTCACGGTAAAGAACCGCTACCCTCTTCCTCGAATTAATGACTTATTTGATCAACTTCAAGGTGCTACTTGTTTTTATAAGATCGATCTTCGTTCCGGTTATCATCAGTTACGCGTATTGGAAGAAGGCAATCCGAAAACCGCCTTTCGTACTCGTTATGGCCATTTCGAACTCGTGGTCATACCTTTTGGTCTTACCAATGCACCCGCGGTTTTCATGGACTTGATGAACCGTGTGTGTAAAGCTTTCTTAGATCGTTTCGTTATTGTTTTCATCGATGATATCCTTATCTATTCGAAGTCGAGAGACGAACACGCACGTCATCTCCATTTAGTCATCGAACTTCTTCAAGGTAATCGCCTTTATGCTAAGTTTTCTAAATGTGAATTCTGGCTTGAAGAAGTCCAATTTCTCGGCCACATCGTTAATAGTCAAGGATTCACGTCGAACCTGCAAAGATCGAAGCCGTCAAAAGCTGGATTACACCGAAGAATGCTTCCGAAATCCGTTCATTTCTTGGATTGGCGGGTTACTACCGTCGATTCATCGCCGACTTCTCAAAAATCGTCGTTCCGCTTACCGCTTTAACTCATAAAGATAAACCTTTTGTTTGGGATTCCAAGCAAGAGTAAGCTTTCCAAACGCTCAAGCGCATGCTATGCAACGCTCCCGTACTCGCTTTACCCGACGGAAACGACGACTTCGTTGTTTACTGCGACGCCTCTAATCTTGGTCTTGGTTGTGTTCTCATGCAACGAGACAAGGTTATCGCGTATGCATCTCGCCAACTCAAGATCCACGAGAAGAATTACACAACCCACGATCTCGAACTCGGGCCAGTTGTTTTTGCATTAAAGATATGGCGACACTACCTCTAAGGTACAATGTGTACGGTCTTCACCGACCATAAGAGCTTACAACATATCTTTAATCAAAAAGAACTAAATATGCGCCAACGCTGATGGGTTGAACTTCTCAACGATTACGATTGCGAGATACGCTACCATCCCGGCAAAGCAAACGTCGTCGCCGATGCTCTAAGTCGACGAAGCTATGTTTATAGTGTTCGGGACTCTTAAGCTTTGAATGATCTCGAAATCATGATTCGCTCCGCCCAATTCGCCTGTTTTAACAAGAATACTTTGGAAGATGAAATGAAATGTGGTGCCGAAACTCAGCTCGTATCTAAGCCTAATGGTATTTATTATTATCTCGATCGAATTTGGATTCCCAGCCGTGATAATCTTCGTGAATTGCTAATGATCGAAGCTCATAAATCTCGATATTCCATTTACCCCGGTGCCGACAAGATGTACCAGGACCTTCGTCCTAAGTATTGGTGGCCGGGCATGAAAAAGGATATCGCCTTGTACGTCTCAAAGTGCTTAACTTGTTCGAAAGTTAAACCCGAACATCAAAGGCCCTCTGGTTTACTCGAACAACCCGAAATCCCGATGTGGAAGTGGGAGAGTATAGCTATGGACTTCGTTACTAAACTCCCGCGTACTTCTTCAGGTCACGATAGCAGGGTTATCGTTGATCGTCTTACTAAATCCGTGCACTTCATTGCTATACGAGAAGACTTTAAGGTCGAATGGTTAGCCGAATCTATACCGACGAAGTTATATGTCGACACGGGACGCCTCGTGACATCATTTCTGACCGCGACGATCGTTTTACCTCGCATCTCTATGAGACTTTTCAATCCGCTCTCGGTACTACTCTCAATCTCAGTACCGCTTTTCACCATCAAACCGATGGTCAGACTGAACGAATGATCCGCACCCTCGAAGAGATGCTTCATGCGTGCGTCATATATTTGGGTGGTAACTGGGATACGCATTGACCTTTAATCGAATTCTCGTACAATAATAGTTATCATACCAGCATTCAAATCGCTTCTTTTGAGGCACTGTATGGAAGAAATGTCGATCGCCTATTGCATGGCACGAGATCAGAGAAGCACAAATCACCGGTCCCGAGCTAATTCAAGAAACAACCGACAAGATTCTCCAAATCAGATTCAATTTCTTGAAAGCTCGGAGTCGTCAAAAGTGTTACGCCGATAAACGCCGCAAGCCCCTACAGTTTGAAGTGGGAGATCACGTTCTCCTAAAGGTTGCACCTTGGAAGGGAGGGTCCTCTTCGGCAAGAAAGGAAAGCTAGCGCCTCGATACGTTGGACCCTTTAAGATTCTGGAAAGAATCGGTAAAGTAGCCTATCGTCTCGAATTACCGGAGGAACTTAACAACGTACATCCGACTTTCCACGTGTCTAACCTCAAGAAATGCCTAGCCGAAGAAAATCTCCACGTACCTCTCGAATATCTGCAAATCAACGAGACGCTCCATTTCGTGGAAACCCCGTTGAAATCATGGATCGGGAAACCAAGAAACTCCGACGCTCTCGCATACCTATCATGAGGTCCGATGGGAAGGCAAACGCGGCGCCGAGTTCACTTGGGAACTCGAAAGTGATATGAAAACGAAATATCCGCATCTCTTTGTTACGGCCACTACCTAATTTCGGGACGAAATTCCCTAAAGTAGGGGAGACTGTAATAACTCGGAAATTCGTTGTTATCTTTTTCCTTGTTTTTATCGCTGTACTTCCTTTGTAAATCTGAGATTCGGTTGATAATAAAGTTTATATTAATTAATTATGGTATTGTATGTTATGTCGCATCTAATCGCTTATTAAATCGTGTCGCTAATCTCATCACATCGCAAATCGCAGTTAATTATGTGGTTTTATGTTATTTATGTGTTATGTGTGTTTGTGGTTATAATTACAATCGCTATCGCATCGTTCTCGCACTCTCGAATCGCTAAATCGCAATATTATATCAACTATAATGCTTAACGCTTTAATTTAACGCTTAATATAACTATCTAATACAAACCGAATAACCAAACCAACTCTTAACGCGAAATAAACGAAGAAAATCCAATATTTGGACAAGATCGCTCGAACTTGGTAACCCCAAGTTCGGCCGAACTTGGCTGGTTAACTCAGAACTCCCAACTCTCCTCAAGTTCGCTCGAACTTGCCCTTCTAGGGTCAAGTTCGGCCGAACTTAGCTCAAATCCTTCAAATATTTCACAATTTCGTGCGAACTTGCATGTTTTCATGCAAGTTCGGCTGAACTTGGTCTCATCAGCTCTACATTTTGCCTTCTCCTATAAATATTCAGCTGTTCCTCTCATTTGAACTTGCTGTAAGTTCGCCCAGAGCTCTCAAAACCCAAAACCTTCGTGTTCTACGTAAGAATCAGCCCGATTTCAACTACAATGATGTTCAACAACGTTTTACAAACGTTTACAACGATTTTGGCACAAGGCATAGCCTTTGTTTTCATCAAAACTCATTCTTTTACGAAAATCTTCATCGTTTTCTTCCAAAAATTCTGCTTTAAGCTTAGATCTACACAATACGAGTTCGTTTAGTGCTAGCAGAGGCTCCCAAACACAAGATCTGAAAGATCTCGGCTTGTAAGTTATAGATCTGAGAAAAAACCTTTGATAAACATTGATTGCTACACAAAATACGGACTTTTGATGATGTTTTGTTCATCTTCTGATATGAAATGAATCATCTATCATTCAAGATCCCAGATTTGGAAGCACAAGGATGTTTATGTTGGTTTACACAAGCCGGACTAATCCGAAAGAACCCCGAGTTCGCCCGGATTAGCCCACGCTTTTTGTAACATCCGTCAAAAACCGGGTTAACCAAACCCGCTTCGTTTATTAACCGAACATCCAGTTAAAATTTTCGTTGCGTATTTAATACTCAAATTTATTTTATACGATACATAATTAATAAACAATTCAGAATTTATAAACTATAATTGTTAAAAATAAAAATAAAACAATTAAAAAGGAAAACAGGCTGCCGGGATTCGAACCCGGGTCAGCCGGGAAACCTAACTCACACCCATTCCACCACTCCGCCACTTGTGTTATTTGATGATATATCGAAACAAATAATACATATCACAAAACTCGAAATCAAATCCAGTCAACAGCGCGTCCATTTCGCAGTCGCCGGAAATCCCGATGACTTCGCCAATTATTGACGGTTTCTGTTGACTTAACGTACGTATTAACATCTACATCGGTTATAACCGATGTCTAGTCCCACGACATCAGTCATAACCGCCGGAGAAAGGCTGACCAACGAATCAAGACTGAAAACAGACCCAATTCATTGTGATTCTTCCCTATAAATACACACCCAAGCCTCTGGTAGTCTTTTCGCTCAAAATCGCATCATTTCTCGAAGCAATTTCACTCGCCGGAAATATTCTGCCATCACCGGACTTTCGCCGGAAAACCGAGACTCACATCAAAACGGTAAATACCTCGACTCTTTCTGTTTCAATCCATTGTTAGACCATTACTAATATCAACCCATCACCCAGAATCAATCCCAGACGACGTTGCCGGATATTCTGCTTTCGCCCGAAAACTTCTGGAATTTCCAGAATCACGCTGTGAATCGGTATGATCATCAAAACCTCCTGATAATCGTTGCTCAGTAATTCAATTTCACATCTAATCAATCAAAACTGTTAATTGATCCGAACAGACGGAGTTCACAAAACAGAGCCGACGATCCTTGCCGGAGTTCTGAGAAAGACATCTGTTCCGGTACATTCTTTCCCCAAACCCTCTCTGTCCATCACATTTTAAACGCTTATGAATTTCGTTAATCGAATTAAACAAGAACAGTTGATTAATCGTCGTCTGTATCTTTGAACGAAGAAGATGAAGTTGAACTATTGTATAAATATAATTAAAACCAGATATTAAACCGGGTTAGACACACAGTCCAGCGGTGGACTGTGTGCAAACGATTAACACACGTCCCGAGTTCGATCCTTGACACAATCTCATTCTATGTAATAAAAATGTTCCTTTTAAACTGAACCGGATCCACTCGCAGTTAGATGTTAAGTTTAATGAAAATCAGTATATTAACCAGGTTAGACACACAGTCCAGCGGTGGACTGTGTGCAACACTAAATCACAGGTCCCGGGTTCGAGACCTGTTGACGGCACCGGTTCGATATAATTAAAATCTTTTTAAAATAATTGAATTCTGATTAAATTAAATAGTGTATAAATATAATTAAAAACAAAAATATTTCGGGTTAGACACGTAGCTCAGTTGGTAGAGCTGCGTGCACGCGTACGGGAGGTCACGGGTTCGAGTCTCACCCAGCGCATACATACACACGGTCCGACCGGTCAACGGTCAACGGTCAACTGGTCAACTGGTCAAAAAGTCAAAAATTTTATTTTCTTTTATTTATTTATTTTATTCAAAATCAATTAAATATACTTAAAAATAATATTTTTAAAGTTAGAAAATTTCCTTGAACTCACAAAAATAAACCTAACAATCCCATTAAGAACACTAATTGAAAATACTAATCTCAAATGAGAGTTTATTTATTTATCGAACTATTATGTTATTATTTAGGTTAATTCCCTTGTCGACTAAATCCGAATTCGTGCGCATTCATCATCAATCCAAGAAACGCACCCACTGTGAGTGAATTCTTACAAATTCCCCTTTTTATTCATGTTTTGGGGTGTATCATGTGTCGCTTAAACTAATTCGTTTATTCAAACTCGTGCTATACCATATTATGATTTAAACTTAGAATGTAAATATTGTTTGTTGTTATGTATTACACATTGTCAAGTTGTATGCAAATTATTTGTTAGGCCCATCAGTTCCTCGTGGGAGACGAGTTGAACAACGCGTGCCTTAAAACTCATTCATTAGGCCCATTAGTTCCTCGTGGGAGACGAGTTGAACAACGCGTGCCTCAAAACAATCTATTGTTGTATGTGTGTGCAATATTTAATATTAAGTGTTTTGTGAATAAATTTACATCTACATTTACTCATATGTGGTTATGCACTTTATTTTATAATCAATTCAATAAACACGTTTAAATGTTTTAATTGGATTCACTCGCCAACTTTTTGTTAACCCAAAAACCATTTTTACACATGATACAGGTGGACAGGATGAAGCAAGGAACACATAGGAAAATGCCTTAGAAGAAAAATAATGAAGTCTAGAAAGATGTATAGAACATGTTGTACTTGTATGATTTGATTGTATGATTTGATTGTATGATCTTCTTTAAAATTGTAATAATAAATATGAAACATTATAATAAATGTCATGAGCTTTGATGAAAACCCAATCATGTCCCGATCACCTTTTTCCGCTGCGGGTGGGGTGTGACAGATTGGTATCAAAGCTTTTGACTATAGGGATATAGGATAGGTTATTAGACTCTTAGAGCCTATACTATAGTTGATTAGATTTTAATTGTTTATGTGGTTACATTAAATTCATGATGTTTATTTCTTTCATATTTATTACATACACAAATGCATGCAAACACTTCCAAAATTACATTTTGTGATACATAATGAATTATACTTACAGTCAAACATACATACTTACATACACATTCATCATACATATTTTAATGTTCACATATTCAAATCATCTTCATACTTCCGTTATTCAAGATTTGTCGCATTTGTCATTTTTTCAAATCTCATCAAAGTGAGTTCTACGACGGGCATGTAGTAACTGTAAGGGTACAAGTACCGGTAGTCGGAACGTCCTGTCTAGGTTGGCATTCGTATAAATCCAATATAACGGGACCAGTTTGTCTACCTGGGGACCAACGATGAGAGTACGAAGCACCTATTAGGCCAAAGTATGCCACACCAAACGTCGTTCGAACTAACCCCACTTTGAGGTGTCACCGTGTCCACACCTGGATACATTCCGAATATCATATGTTACGTACTTATTTCACGATTTTCTCCGGGTTTTAGTGTACGTAACCAGGCTAACACATGCGAACCATATGAAAAACCCGGTAATCATGGGGGCCCACATGATTACGAAGGTGAAGTATGGCGGCATGCAAAGCCCAATTACGAGCAAAGCCCAAGAAATCCTATGGATGTAGTAGTTTTATTATTCTATATTTATTTTATGAATGTTCATTCCTAAATATGACACATGACCCCTAAAACGTCCCACTCATACTCTTGATATGTATTCCTTGTAGATGTCTTCTAGTCTCGCTCGTAGGAAGATGAGATCAGCAAAAGCCCGCGAGCGCATGGCTGCCCAAATCGCTCAACAAATGGCTGCCGTAATACCCAACATTGTAGTTCAAGTTCAACAAGCCCTTACTGCTAATCCCGTCAATCAAGAAGATCAAAATGTTGTCAACCCTCCCCCAATTACCACTAAATGCACCTTCAAGCATTTCAAATCCTGCGACCCTCCAAAATACGAAGGGACTGAAGGTGTCACCGCTCTCCTCCATTGGTTTGAAGAAATGGAAAACACTTTTCTAAATTGCGATTGCCCCGATGATCGCAAAGTGCGATATGCTACTGGTCATTTAATTGGAATAGCACTTACATGGTGGAATACAGAGAAGGCCAAACGAGGTGTTGAAGATGCTATGACTTTGACTTGGGAAGAGTTGAAGGAAATCATGACAAGACGGTTTTGCCCAAGAAGCGAAATCAAGAAATTGGAGGATGAGTTCTATTCTTTGAAACAAAAGGAAGGCGACCACACCACATACAACAAGAGATTCCTTGACTTAAATCAAATGGTTCCCAACTTGTTCACTCCTCTTTACCGTTTGATCGAGCACTACATTCGAGGTCTTCCTTCAAAATCCAAGACTCTGTAATAAGTACCACACCTGCAACTTTGGAAGCAGCAATGGAGTTAGCCACACAGCTCACCGAGAACCGCATACGAAATAAGGACTTCAAGGAGGAGAAGAAGAAGGATAAAGCATCAACTGAAACCTCAAACTCCACCCAAACCGAATCCCCTTCTCAACCCCTTTCTAAGAGAAAACGAGATGGGCAACTTTTCGCTGTCACCCAACACAACCAACCAACTTCACAAGCCATACCCCTCCAAGCTATCCCAATCACTCAAGTAGCACCCAACTCAACTTACCCAAATAAGAAACCCTACCTTGGACCTCACCCTCAATGCAACACCTGTTTTTATCACCATCCATCTACCTTACCTTGTCGACTATGTGCGAATTGTGGACGCTGTGGTCATTTGAGCAAGGGTTGTCGCACCTCTCAAAACCCTACCTCACCCCCTACTCAAAACATGATCCAAACATATCAACAACCCCAATACCCCATGTTCCCATATGTTCGAGCTTGTTTCAATTGTGGCGACCCTACCCACTTTAGAAACACGTGCCCTCGATTGGTTAACATCATAAACGCCCAAGCTCAAGCAAACCCAGTTAACCAAGCAAATCAAGAACCACTAGGCCACCAGCAAGAGGAAGCGTTTTCAACATCAACGCCAATCCTGTTGAAGATAATGACGGCCCAAACGAACCACCCAACTAGTTTTCTTCATCAAAAATCAAGATTCAGCTCCAACCATTTAGTTTTTATGTTTTTCTTTATGTTATCTCAATTTTCACGTATCTCAATTATAAATTCGAAATTTATCCAAGAATCTTAGTACGAATTACTATTTCAGTTTTGTTTTATACTCATTGATTTAACATTCATACCATCATACCTCACGACGTATCTCAGTCTCATCATTTAAAGGAGTTGAGCTGTGTCTCACTTCTACATGGACTAACCTCTCCATCATAACAAACGAGAGAGGTATTGCCATCATTCAAACATGTATACTATCAGAATTAAGACTCAAGCTTGGTTGTTGTGTTTGTTTTTGTTTTAGAGTCACATAGAACTAATCACAACTTGCGGATAAAGCCAATGAAAATTTGACAAGAATATGGTGGATACGCCGCTGGTACTTCCTATATATAAGTATTCTTGCCAAAGGATCAGAGGCATTGTCAGGTGGTTATGAGAAGTTCCATGTAGGATTTAGTAATGTCTTGGTTGAAGTTTGTTTTATACTCACTGATTTAGCATTTATATCATCATACATCTCAACGTATTTCAATCTCATCATTTAAAGAAGTTGAGCTGTGTCTCACTTCTACATGGACTAACCTCTCCATCATAACAAACGAGAGAGGTACTGTCATCATTCAAACATGTATACTATCAGAATTAAGACTCAAGCTTTGTTTGTCGTGTTTGTTTATGTTCTAGAGTCACATCATAGAACTAATCATAACTTACTGATAAAACCAATGAAAATTTGACAAGAATTTGGTGGATACGCCGTTGGTACTTCCTATATATAAGTATTCTTGGCAAAGGATCAGAGGCATTGTCAGGCGGTTATGAGAGGTTCCATGTAGGTTTTAGTAGTAGAAGTTTTGTTTTAGGATATAACCTTATCTTTCCAAACGTATCAAAACTCTTGCGCATGAAATCATACTTAGGCAATCAACTCTGTTTATCAATATTCTTTATCGTAGGCAACAAAAAGCGATTCCTGTAGCAGGGTATTCAACCCTTACAAGGAACGTTACTGCCTCAAACAAAATTTAAACTCTTACTCCCATCTAAGTATGTAATTGTCAAATTAAAACACCATCCTTTTTTTGAGACAAACATGCCACTACTTAAATTTCGGGACGAAATTTCTAAAAGTAGGGGATACTGTAACATCCGTCAAAAACCGGGTTAACCAAACCCGCTTCGTTTATTAACCAAACATCCAGTTAAAATTTTCGTTGCGTATTTAATACTCAAATTTATTTTATACGATACATAATTAATAAACAATTTAGAATTTATAAACTATAATTGTTAAAAATAAAAATAAAACAATTAAAAAGGAAAACAGGCTGCCGGGATTCGAACCCGGGTAAGCCAGGAAACCTAACTCACACCCATTCCACCACTCCGCCACTTGTGTTATTTGATGATATATCGAAACAAATAATACATATCACAAAACTCGAAATCAAATCCAGTCAACAGCGCGCCCATTTCGCAGTCGCCAGAAATCCCGACGACTTCGCTAATTATTGACGGTTTCTGTTGACTTAACGTACGTATTAACATCTACATCGGTTATAACCGATGTCTAGTCCCGCGACATCAGTCATAACCGCTGGAGAAAGGCTGACCAACGAATCAAGACTGAAAACAGACCCAATTCATTGTGATTCTTCCCTATAAATACACACCCAAGCCTCTGGTAGTCTTTTCGCTCAAAATCGCATCATTTCTCGAAGCAATTTCACTCGCCGGAAATATTCTGCCATCACCGGACTTTCGTCGGAAAACCGAGACTCATATCAAAATGGTAAATACCTCGACTCTTTCTGTTTCAATCCATTGTTAGACCATTACTAACATCAACCCATCACCCAGAATCAATCCCAGACGACGTTGTCGGATATTCTGCTTTCGCCGGAAAACTTCTGGAATTTACAGAATCACGCTGTGAATCGGTATGATCATCAAAACCTCCTGATAATCGTTGCTCAGTAATTCAATTTCACATCTAATCAATCAAAACTGTTAATTGATCCGAACAGACGGAGTTCACAAAACAGAGCCGACGATCCTTGCCGGAGTTCTGAGAAAGACATATGTTCCGGTACATTCTTTCCACAAACCTTCTCTGTCCATCACATTTCAAACGCTTATGAATTTCGTTAACCGAATTAAACAAGAACAGTTGATTAATCGTCGTCTGTATCTTTGAACGAAGAAGATGAAGTTGAACTATTGTATAAGTATAATTAAAACCAGATATTAAACCGGGTTAGACACACAGTCCAGCGGTAGACTGTGTGCAAACGATTAACACACGTCCCGAATTCGATCCTTGACACAATCTCATTCTCTGTAATAAAAATGTTCCTTTTAAACTGAACCGGATCCACTCGCAGTTAGATGTTAAGTTTAATGAAAATCAGTATATTAACCAGGTTAGACACACAGTCCAGCGGTGGACTGTGTGCAACACTAAATTACAGGTCCCGGGTTCGAGACCTTTGATGGCACCGGTTCGATATAATTAAAATCTTTTTAAAATAAATGAATTCTGATTAAATTAAATATATAACTAAAAACAGAAATATTTCGGGTTAGACACGTAGCTCAGTTGGTAGAGCTGCGTGCACGCGTACGGGAGGTCACGGGTTCGAGTCTCACCCAGCGCATACATACACACGGTCCGACCGGACAACTGGTCAACGGTCAATGGTCAACTGGTCAAAAAGTCAAAAAAATTTATTTTCTTTTATTTATTTATTTTATTCAAAAATCAATTAAAAATACTTAAAAATAATATTTTTAAAGTTAGAAAATTTCTTTGAACTCACAAAAATAAACCTAACAATCCCATTAAGAATACTAATTGAAAATACTAATCTCAAATGAGAGTTTATTTATTATCGAACTATTATGTTATTATTTAGGTTAATTCCCTTGTCGATTAAATCCGAATTCGTGCGCATTCATCATTAATCCAAGAAACGCACCCACTGTGAGTGAATTCTTACAAACTCCCATTTTTATTCATGTTTTGGGGTGTATCATGTGTCGCTTAAACTAATTCGTTTATTCAAACTCGTGCTATACCATATTATGATTTAAACTTAGAATGTAAATATTGTTTGTTGTTATGTATTACACTTGTCAAGTTGTATGCAAATTATTTGTTAGGCCCATCAGTTCCTCGTGGGAGACGAGTTGAACAACGCGTGCCTTAAAACTCATTCATTAGGCCCATCAGTTCCTCGTGGGAGACGAGTTGAACAACGCGTGCCTCAAAACAATCTATTGTTGTATGTGTGTGCAATATTTAATATTAAGTGTTTTGTGAATAAATTTACATCTACATTTACTCATATGTGGTTATGCACTTTATTTTATAATCAATTCAATAAACACGTTTAATTGTTGTAATAGGATTTCGCCAACTTTTTGTTGACCCAAAAACCATTTTTACACATGATACAGGTGGACAGGATGAAGCAAGGAACACATAGGAAAATGCCTTAGAAGAAAAATAATGAAGTCTAGAAAGATGTATAGAACATGTTGTACTTGTATGATTTGATTGTATGATTTGATTGTATGATCTTCTTTAAAATTGTAATAATAAATATGAAACATTATAACAAATGTCATGAGCTTTGATGAAAACCCAATCATGTCCCGATCACCTTTTTCCGCTGCGGGTCGGGGTGTCACACTTTTGTAAAATGGCTAAAACAGCTCTAAAAGACCTCTCCGACCTAAGTTTGCTCAGTAGCACAGGGTTGGAGGGATGAACACTCGATTTTCCTCAGCAAACGACGCGAAAACGCAAGATTTTGGACCCGAAAACATAAAGTTCGCTCGAGAATCACAAGCACAACAGGTCAAGTTCGACCGAACTTGTACCCAAATGGGTCAAGTACGACCGAACTTGAGCCAATTTCATCAATCTTCTCACAAGTTCGCTCGAACTTTCCTAATTCAAAAGAAATCAAGCAAGTTCGCCCAAACTTGTCTTTCCAGTAAGAGTTTTCTTACAAGTTCGCCCGAACTTGACAAGTTTCCTAAGGAAACTCATCAAGTTCGACCGAACTTGACTCTAAACCCACCAAATTCATGCAAGTTCGCTCGAACTTACGTGTTTACACACAAGTTCGCCCGAACTTGGCTACTGCCCAACCAAGACTTAACCGTTTCAGCTTTTCGGATACTGATGCACTTCCTTTCGCGTATGTAGGCTGATCCGGCGCTCTTCTCGACTCTCCTCAGACCCTGAACTCTTACCTAAACGCACCCACAGTGACTATACTTGACTCATTTTCGCTTTAACACACTTTTTGGGTGTTACTTACTTCCTATATCAAAATCACCTCACAAACCAAATTGTTGATCACACGTGAATAATCTGATTATATATGCTCAATACGTGATGCTAGAAACATGTGACTAGGACTTATTTTCGTTAACTTGCCTCCTTAGCTAGTATGGTACTATAGTGTGGCTTACACCCGACGGGGTCTAGTTAGGATGGACGCGCAAGCCTTCTCACGGTAGTTAACATGAGAAATAAGCCTATGTTAATCTGTGTGAAATATTTCGGTGTATCATGCTATGTAGTTAGGTTATCTCGCGAACGGTTTCTTTATTATTATGCTAGTATTACAAAACTCGTATGCTCACCTTTACTTAATTGTATTGACTTGTATTTTAACGTATGTAACAAGTTGAGGATTTTAGCTATGGATGCTTGGATGTTGCATGCTTAGCGTAGTTTAGTTTTGTCTTTATTTTGTTTAATTTCCAAGTGTAATAAATCTAGGGGATATTGAACCTTGTTGTTTTGTGGGAGAACTTAAATTCTGTAATGATTATTTAAAATGTTATGTTAATGGTATGGGACGTTAATGTTTGAATGATATTGTTAAATGATTGTTATGGAATTCTCACGAGACAATCTGGTCGCCTAGTGCCACTACCCTGATGATTCCGCCGTCGGTTGGGGTGTGACATTAATCATTCCTTTTAATCCTTCAGCATCATCCTTGATGGCTGCTTCCTGTACCTGTTTAATTTGCTCATTTAAATCTGCAGGTTTAGTCTAAGAGAGCGTACTCTTTCGGCTTCTCATGATACTTTCGACTTAAAGCATCCGCTACTACTTTAGCTTTTCTTGCATGATACTGGATATCACAATCATAATCACTAAGGATTTCCATCCATCGTCTATGTCTCAAGTTTAATTCCTTTTGTCCAAAGACATATCTTAAACTCTTATGATCTGTGAATACAACGAACTTACTACCGCAAAGATAGTGTCTCCAAATCTTAAGGGCAAAAACTATTGCTCCTAATTCTAGATCATGGGTTGTATAATTTTCTTCATGCTTCTTAAGTTGTCTAGAGGCATAAGCAATTTGTTTTTGACGTTGCATCAGCAACACATCAATATCCTAACTTAGATGCGTCACAATAAACTACGAAGCCTTTAGTTCCTTCTGGCAAAGCGAGTATTGGAGCGCTGGTCAATTTTTGCTTCAAAATCCTGAATGCTTCTTCTTGCTTTGGTCCCCATTCAAACTTAACTGATTTGCTAGTTATCTTGGTTAACGGGATGGCTATTCTAGAAAAATATTGAATAAAACGTCTATAATATCCTGCCAATCTAAGAAAACTTCTTGTTTCTGTTTGCAATTATGGGACCTTCCATTTGGTAATTGCTTCGATCTTTGTGGAATCCACATGGAATCCTTCGTGGTTTACCAGATGTCCAAGGAATTGTACTTTTTGTAACCAGAATTCACACTTCGAGAATTTCGCATAAAGCTTTTCCTTCCTCTGCAATGTCAGGAGTTTATGTAAATGCTCTGCATGATTCTCCTTATTCTTAGAGTAAATTAAGATATCATCTATAAAGACAATTATGAATTTATCCAGGTATGGTTTACATATCCTCTTCATCATGTCCATAAATGCAGTTGGGGCATTGATTAAACCAAATGGCATGACTGTAAATTCATAATGACCGTACCTCGTTCTGAACGCAGTTTTAGGAATGTCCTCTTCCTGTACTTTCAACTGATGATATCCTGAGCGTAAGTCGATCTTAGAAAAGAATCGAGCTCCTTGGAGTTGATCGAACAAATCATCAATTCTCGGTAACGGGTACCGATTTTTTATTGTCACTTTATTCAATTCTCGGTAATCAATGCACATACTCATTGATCCGTCTTTCTTCTTGACAAATAACACTGGTGCTCCCCATGGCGATGAGCTAGGTTGTATGAACCCTTTTTCTAGTAATTCATCCAACTATTTCTTCAATTCATGCATCTCCGTCGGCGCTAGGCGATAGGGTGGGTGCTTTGGCAATTGGCGGGGGTTCCTGGTATTAGGTGAATTCTGAAATCAACCTCTCGATCTGGCGGTAACCCAGGAAATTCTTCTGGGAAAACATCAAAGAATTCAGATATTACAGGAATATCTTTATATTCGTTTCCCTTAGTGTTAGTGATTATGCAAATCATATACACCATCCTCTTTTTTCTCAGATAACTTGCAGCTTTCATTACCGAAATGAACTTTTTTGATCTTGTCGACTTGTCTCCCTTTATTGTGATCTTTTCGCCAAATGGCGTATTTACTTCTACAGACTTTCGATGACATACTATTCGTGCCTGATTGGCTACCAACCAATCCATTCCTAACACGACATCAAATCTGGATAGCTCCATTGGAAAAAGGTTAGCAGTAAAGTTATGACATAAAATTTCTATCTTTGCTCCTTGCAGGATTTCGCTTATTTTGATAGAGGTTCCATTTGCCATTTCCACCAGGTAGTCTTGGTGTAGTTTAGTTAATGGGAGATTGAGAAGTTTGTAGAAAGAAGTATTTATGAAACTTTGTTTTGCACCAGAGTCAAATAATACTTTGGCATAAACATCATTAACTAAAAACGTACCGGCAATCACATCCGGAATCATCTTAGCTTCCTCGGCGATCAGCACGAATGCTCTGGCATTTTTCTTGAGTCCTTCCATCGTCTTCGCTTTGTTGTTTGCTGCTAGGGCTAGCTTTGGACAGTTTGGTTTGATATGACCAGCTTCTCCACAGTTATAGCATATTCTTGTGTTAGCTTTCTTTCGACAACCATATGAGATGGTTCTTCTTCTTTTTGGAATTGGAGCTTGGATTAACAATTCTTGATTTCCATTCACGCTGTGATTTGATTCAGTGGTTATACGTTTATTCCCGTTTTTGAAATCATTATTTTCTGCCTTTTTAATAGTATCGATAATATAGGGCATAGCATCTATGATTCATTAGGCCACTATGTGTTTGATAGCATTTTTATTCATTTGATTCTCGTTATTATTGTTATTCTGGATTTCCTGATTTACTTCGCCTGACATCTGAATTGTAAACATTTATCAGGTATTAATATCATGGAACAAATAATAATCACACCAACATAGTGAACCAAAATCGTCGAGCATTGCGACTTTTACTCTTTTCATATATATATATTATATATATATATATATATAATATATATATATATATATATATATATATATATATATATATATATATATATATATATATATATATAAAATATATATATATATATATATATGCATCTATTACAAACAGAACTGAAATTCAAACATTAATAACTTATGCATCGATATATATAGGTGATATATATATTACTTTATGTCTATTTTAGTTGATATATATATATATATATGGTTTTGTTTTTTTTCAAAGTAACAAAATACACACACACACACGCATATATATATATATATATATATATATATATATATATATATATATATATATATATATATATATATATATATATATATATATATATTAGGCTACTGCTTTCTTAAAACTGCATCTCCCGCTCGTCATATTTCCAGACGAGCTTCTCCCCGATTTGGCGAATCCAGTTTCCTTCCTCCACTAACTCTTCACCATACTGGTGGAATTCCTCCACCTGATCCCTGGATGGTATTGGGGCTGGCACTGGTTCAGGGTAAGGTGGAACTGGTTCTTTCTAGGGAAATGGGTTTTCTAGTAGCTTCTGAATAGCCAAGTTGTTAGCCCACCACTGATCTAAAGGGTTTGGTGCTGGAATCCTAGGTATCTCATTGGGATCAAAGGCTGAGATTGGAAATTGGTTTTCCTGATTCTGTTCTAGGTTCATGGGTTGGTTAGGAAATAAAGGAAGTAACGGTGGTTCTGGATTACCACTTGGTTGAAATTAGTTTCTCATCCTATATTTCCAAACATATGAAAATTAGCAAATTGTCTATCCAACTCTTCTTCCCATAGGGGTCTAACTTCTGGGTTTTGGGTATTTCTCTCAGTTCTAACTGCTATGGCTTGCTGTTGTGCTTGTCTCATTCTTTTCCTCCTCTCTCCTTTGGCTCTACTAAACCAACCTCTCTTTTTAGGGAGAAAAGGTTCCTCGGATTTGGCTATGAAAACAAAGATATCTTCTGAATCAGCGGTGTAGTCGGTGATTGGCTGGGATGTTCCTTCATCCATGAGAGAATAAGGTAGATGACGATAAGCGTCAGAAGTACCCTGATCACTCATACTGTAAACTAAAGAAGCTATTAAAATAACACAGAATAATAATATATATTTACACAGAGTAACATAGAAGTCGCTGGTATTTCCTAACACAACTGGTTAGAATTTAGGTATTTTAAAAGAACACCTAAATGGGTTAAACCAGTGGCTCTGATACCACCTTCTGTCGCAACCTCCGACACCTACCCCAGGAACGGGAGCCGCGAGAACCACAGACAGGTGGTACTGGTGTTTATTAATTTGGCAGCGGAATTAAAACATCAAGATCGTAGTTAGGAAATACTATCAGCGTTTAAAAACACCACACTTTTTATATTAAACAAATGGGATAAAACTAATGTTTCATTACAATACATTCATAGGGGTAAACCCTAATTTATGAAAAACATAAACTCCTTTTTATTTAGGTAACTTTTATAGCCACTTTTCTAAGCCTTCAGTGCTCTCCAGCTGGCTTCTATTAGCTTCACATTAAGTTACCTGAAACGCGTTTTAAAAACATGTTATCAGCAAGAAATACTGGCGAGTTCGTTCCATTTTATAAAATGACACATTGTTAAACTTTACACTATTAAGGGCGAATACAGTGTAAGTTTTCTATCAATTATTCAACACAGTAGGCGACTGGGGACACTCCCCCGTGCTTGTGGTCATATTACTGTGGGACTTGTCTCCCAACAAGTAACGGTTCCTGTCACACCCTTGGTGACTGTGGACTAGTAATGTACAAAACCCCAACTACTGGAAACAATTATAGATTACACAGACTTAATCCCTGTAAATATAACTGAAAATATTTGAGGTTTTGTAAAGTAATTTGGTAAAAAGAGAGAATGACTCACAAAGAATGTAGTCACATTGAAAACTTAGGTGTTCCTACGGCCTTTCTGGTGATAATTCTTGATTACTTCCTGGAATTTTTATTAAAGCATACAATGCACACGTGTTAGTCAATTAACCCAAGTCACTTTAGCCATACAACACGAGACAGAACCCTAACGAATCTTAGTCAGACAGGGCCTTGACATGCGTCGGTGGGTCCTAAATCAATCGGGTAGGATGCCCATACAACACGAGATAGAACCCCAATGAACTTAGTCGGGCAGAGCCTTGACATGCGTTGGTGGGTCCTAAATCAGTTAGGGTAACGAATTAGTGATCGGGGGTTAAGAAACTTACAGCGGGCAGCGCTTCGTAGGTTTAGGGGTTTAGGGGGTGTTGATCAGAAAAACGGGGATAGAGAGAGTATACGATCGAATTTTTCGTTCGATTTTGAGCACAGACTTCAGTCCCACGCTGCTCTATTTATACCCAAAATTAGCTTCTCCCACGCGTCCTGCGGGATTTCTGGACCTCTCTCGCGTGGCGCCTAAGACACCTAGCTAGGTCAGCCTCGTAACGAATTAGGGTTGCCACATGGCGGGAAACGGTGACACGTCACCTGGGCATCTCCCGCGCGTCGTGACACAGACAGGGGTCTCTGGCGCGTGGCTCCTGGGAGACCCCGGTGTAGCCTTTCTCGTTTTGCATGCCGAGTCTTGATTCACGCATTTGGTTCTTCGTTTCGGCTCGGTTTGGGGTGTTTTGGTGAGTTGTTACACCTGTGTTGGAGGGTCCATAGGTATTCTGATGATATTGTGTGCCCCTAATCCTTTATGATCATATTGTGCAGTATGATACACACGTACACCATGCTCCTAAATTTTGGTGGTCTAACTGTACGCGCTGGTCGATAAATTTATAACCGATTTAGCTTTCAAAACACCAAACACTCGCTCAATGTCTTTTCTCGCCGATTCCTACAACTTTTTAAACACTTTTTCTTTGGGATCGGTTGGAAACGGGTACGCTTTTACAAAAACATACCAAGTCGGGTAAATACCATCAACAAGATAGAAGTCGGGTCAATAATTTCTCTCGTTGAACACAAACAGAAACGACAGTGCGTTACTTATAAATAGTAACCCCTAACAACTCCTAAACACTTTCAAAACTTCAAAAACTCTCTTAAACCATCTACTTCTCAAACTTTGGGCAGTGAATTCAAAGACCCAAACAATGAGTTTTGGCTTCCTTCTTGCAACTTTCAGCTTAGCATCAGTTTTTAAGCTTGTTTGTGAATTTTATAAATAATAACAAACGGGTTAGAAAAACTACCTATAATTTATGAGACATGTCAACTAGTTCACTTTAACTTTTATATTTTTCTCAAGGTTTAAATGTGCAGAGAAAAATCACCAAAAATTATGTAACACATAAAGGTCAAAACTTTCATCTGTCACACCCCGACCCGCAGCGGAATAAGAATCGGGGCATAATTGGGTTATCACCAAAGCTCATGATATTTACTAATATGTTTCGTATTTATTAAATTCAAAATTACATCCTCAATATTCCAAACATGTTCATACAATTACAAGGAAAGATAATCAACTAAATAATCCAAAGTCTAAACCAGTTTATTCTTCTAAGCCATCCTATGTGTTTCTTGCTGCAGCTGGATCACCTGTATCATGTGTAAAAATGGGGGTTTTTGGGTCAACATAAGTTGGTGAGTGAACCTTGTTAGAAAAACATTTATTATTAATCTCTTGTTATCTTTATTATGGAAAATTGTGCAATAATCATATGTGAGCAAACGTAAATAATCATACAATAACAATAACAACAACAATCAATAACATACAATAACAAACCAACTTGCATGAATATATAACATGAATGAAACTGTATATGTTGGCAACGTCACGTTCACGCTCATAGGTAATGGGGAACGGACGGCCTATGATAAATGTCTGTGCGATCAAGGCTCAATCAAACGAAGCCGATCGTATGTTGGCAACGCCTAGTTCACGCTCATAATGTAATGGGGAACAGCTCAACGCTCATATGTAATGGGGAGCGGCGGCCTATGATAATGTATGTACTGAAAATGATAAATTTAATCTAAACAATAACCACACAAACAGTTGATACATGTTTAATACACATTTGTTCATGGATATGATAGATGCACAATAGTTTAAATATAATAAATAATAAGACACATGATACACCCCAAAAACGTGATTAAACGGGGAATTTGTAGAGATTCACTCACATTGGGTGCGTTCGGTTGAAGATGTTGAAATGCACGAGTTTAGAGGATGGATCGACGACAATTAACTAACCTAAATAATAACGAAAAAGGTATGGTAAATGAGTGGATTTTATTAATAATTTTATTAAGATTTTTAGATATATTTTTGTGAGTTTAAGGCTATTTTCTAACTTTAAAAACATTATTTTTAAGTATTTTTAATTGATTTTTAAATTAAATAAATAAATAAAAATATATAAAAAATGTTGACTTTTGAGTTGACCGTTGACCGTGACTGTTGACTGTTTGACTGTTTGACCGGTTCGCATGGTGTGCAAGTATGCGCCGGGTAAGGCTCGAACCCGAGGCCTCCCGTACGCGTGCACGCAGCTCTACCAACTGAGCTACGTGTCTAACCCGAAATATTTCTGTTTTTAATTATATTTATATACTGTTTTAATTTATTCAAAATTCATTTACTTTTAAAAAGGATTTTAATCATCGAACCGGCGTGCGTAACAGGTCTCGAACCCGGGACCTGTGGTTTAGTGTTGCACACAGTCCACCGCTGGACTGTGTGTCTAACTTGGTTAATAAACTGATTTTTATTATACTTAACATCTTCAGTGGGTTAACCCGGTTCGGTTCTTAAAAAAAACATTTTTATTTCCGAGAATAGGGTCGTGATAGGAATCGAACTCGAGACGTATGTTTATTGTTTGCACACAGTCCACCGCTGGACTGTGTGTCTAACCCGTTTATTATACTGGTTTTAATTAATCTTATAATCATAATCGACTTCGTCTTCTTCGCTCAAGAACACAGATAATGATTAATCAACTGTTTTCTTGCTTAATTCGATTAACAGGCGTACGAATGATTAAAACGTAACGGATAGGAAAGGTTTTGGGAATGAACATACCGGAATGACGATCTTTCTTAGAACTCCGGCGAAGTCGTCGGCTCTGTTTTTATGAACTTCGTCTGAGCGGACCAATTAACAGTTTTGATTAGCTAATTGTGGAATTGAAGTACTAAATAAGAGTTATCAGAAAGTTTGATTGACTATACCATTTCCCAGCGAAATCTGAAAATTTTCAGAAGTTTTCCGGCGAGAGTTGATTATCCGATAACGTCGCCTGAAACTGATTCTGATTGAAGGGTTTGAGTTAGCAACAGCCTAACAACTGATAGAAGATGAAAGAATTGAGAAACTTACCGTTTTGATGATAGACACGGTTTTCCGGCGAAAGTCCGGCGAGTTCAAAAAGCGATTCCGACGATCAGAGATTAGAGTAAACGTGAAATTAGAAGTTCTGGGAATGTAATTGAGTCGCGAGATGAGGATTTCGTTGAAGTAATTCAAGAAATGAATGTTTTCGGTTATCAAAACCGAACATCATATGAATTCAAGTTCATTAACGACTGAATTGATTAAGATTGTCGGTTTATCGGTTATAGTCTAGAATGCGAGATCACTCAAACGTCTTGGACGGTTTGGAAGCCGATATCGGTTTCAGTTTGGCGCAACAGGTTGATTCACGGTTGTACATACGTTTTAATTGTTTCCTAGAACTCACAAAAACATCAAGTGGCGGAGTGGTTATATGTGCGCGAGTTAAAACCTTGAGGCTCACCCGGCTGACCCGGGTTCGAATCCCGGCAGCCGGTTTTCTTTTTTATTTATTTTATTTTCACTTTTTATCAATTATAGTTTTTAAATTTTAATTTGTTTATTAATTATGCATCGTTTAAAATTAGAATAAACATAAATACGCAACGAAAAATTTATAACTTGATATTCGATTTACAAACGAAGCGGGTTTGGAAACCCGTTTTTTGACGAATGTTACAGTATCCCCTACTTTTAGAAACTTCGCCCCGAAATTTAAGTAGTAGTGGTAACAGGAAAAAGATGTGGGTATTTCTCGCGCATTGAGTCTTCACGTTCCCAAGTAAACTCAGGTCCTCGTTTTGACTCCCAGCGTACCCTGACAATTGGAATACGACTCCGTCTTAAACGTTTCTCTCCGAAGTCCATGATCTCTACTGGTTTTTCAACGAAATGCATAGATTCATCGATCTGAATATCTTCCAGGGGGATATAGAGGTTTTCATCGGCGACGCACTTCTTCAAGTTTGATACGTGGAATGTGGGGTGAATTCTGTTGAGTTCTTCTGGTAGATCAAGCTTGTATGCTACAGGTCCTACTCTTTCGAGTATCTTGAAAGGTCCTACGTAGCGTGGTGCTAGCTTGCCCTTCTGGCCAAAACGAACTACTCCCTTCCACGGTGATACTTTTAAAAGTACATGATCACCAATGTTAAACTCCAAAGGCTTTCGTCGTTTATCTGCATAACTCTTTTGACGACTTTGAGCCGCTAGAAGATTGTTTCGAATTTGCTGGATCTTGTCTGTGGTTTCTTGAATCAATTCTGGACCGGTAATTTGAGCTTCCCCAATTTCGTGCCAACATACTGGAGATCGGCACTTACGACCATATAAAGCTTCAAAAAGTGTCATGCCGATACTTGAATGATAGCTGTTGTTGTACGAAAATTCAACTAATGGTAGATGAGCGTCCCAATTTCCCTTGAAGTCTATGACACATGCTCAAAGCATATCTTCAAGAGTTTGTATGGTGCGTTCAGATTGCCCATCAGTTTGAGGATGATAAGCGGTACTGAGGTCTAATCGTGTACCCAAAGCGGCTTGTACGGCTTGCCATGTTTGTGAAGTGAAACGACCATCACGATCGGAAATAATGCTTAACGGTACACCATGACGGCTTACGATTTCGCTGATGTAGATACGAGCTAACTTCTCGTTCTTGAAATCTTCGCGGATCGGAATAAAGTGAGCTGATTTTGTAAGACGATCAATGATTACCCATATAGTGTCATACCCACCAGAAGTGCGAGGTAACCCGGTAATGAAGTCCATGGTTATGTTTTCCCACTTCCATACAGGTATTTCAGGTTGGACCAAAAGTCCTGAGGGTCTTTGATGTTCAGCTTTTACCTTGGAACATTAGAACACAACCTAGTCCTTGCCCTGACGCGTCGCAATAAACCACGAAGTCATTACAACCTTCAGGAAGAGTGAGAATAGGTGCGTCATAGAGTTTTTGTTTAAGGGTTTGGAAGGCTTCTTCTTGTTTGGGTCCCCATATGAAGGGTTTTCCTTTATGAGTTAAAGCCGTGAGTGGTACAGCAATATGAGAGAAATTTGCAATGAAACGGCGATAATAACCAGCCAAACCAAGAAATGATCTTACTTCGGTAGGTGTACGTGGTGCTTGCCATCCTTGTACTGCTTTGATCTTTGAGGGGTCGACATGTATTCCCTTGTCATTGACGACATGTCCAAGGAATTGTACCTCTTTTAACCAGAATTCGCATTTGGAGAATTTGGCGTAGAGCTTTTCATTCTCTAAGAGTGTAAGGATGAGTCGAAGGTGCCGTTCATGATCAGACTTAGACTTTGAGTATATGAGGATGTCGTCGATGAAGACTATAACAAAGCGATCGAGATAGGGTTTGCAGACTCTGTTCATTAGATCCATGAAGACAGCTGGAGCGTTGGTTAGACCAAATGGCATGACCATGAATTCATAATGACCATAACGAGTTCGGAAGGCGGTCTTTGGGACGTCTTCTTCATGTACTCTGAGTTGATGATAACCAGAACGAAGGTCGATTTTTGAAAAACAGCTGGCGCCTTGAAGTTGGTCAAGAAGATCATCAATGCGGGGTAATGGGTAGCGGTTCTTGACCGTTAACTTGTTGAGTTCTCTGTAGTCGATGCACATGCGAAACGTTCCATCTTTCTTCTTCAAAAAAAGGACAGGTGCACCCCAAGGCGAGGAGCTAGGACGTATAAATCCTTTGTCAGTCAACTCTTGCAATTGACTGGCTAGCTCTTGCATTTCGGATGGGGCTAACCTATAAGGAGATTTTGCAACTGGTGTAGCTCCAGGTATAAGATCAATGCGGAACTCGACTTCTCTCAAGGGAGGAAGTCCTGAAATGTCGTCAGGAAACACTTGCGGAAAATCTTTTACTACTGGGATGTCTTCAAGTTTCTTCTCCTTGGTTCCCTCTTTGACGACATGAGTTAGAAATGCGACATAATTCTTGCGGAGATATTTTCGGGCTTGAAGACAGGACATTAATTTGAGCCCTTTCGATGGGGTTTCTCCAAAGATTCGTAGAGTCTGACCGTTTGTAAGAGGAATGCGTATAAACTTTTCGCGACATACAACTTCAGCATGATGTTGGCTGAGCCAGTCCATACCAATTATAATGTCAAAGCTTCCCAACTTCATAGGAATGAGGTCAACTGGAAAATCGTGATCGTTTAAGGTTAGAGTACAATTGCGTATAATAGAGTTTAAGGAGACCGGTTTTCCGTCAGCAACTTCTACTGTTATGGGTTCCATGAGTTTATCACGAGTTTGGTTGAGGAGGGGTTCAAACTCTAAGGACACAAAACTTTTATCCGCGCCAGTATCAAATAACATAGTTGCATAACTACCATTTATGAGAAACGTAACGTTAACCACATTGTTGTCGGCCCTAGCTTGATTGGCGTTGATGTTGAAAGCTCTCCCTCTAGCAGGTGGAGGAGCTTGGTTAGCTTGATTCACCGGATTTGCTTGAGCTTGAGCATGTATAATGTTCACCAAGCGTGGACAAGTGTTTCTAAAGTGGCTTGGGTCTCCACAATTGTAGCAAGACCGCATAGGTTGCACCATGGGATAGTTGGGTTGGTAGTAGGATTGGGCTATGTGTTGGGTAGGTGGTAGTAGTAGAGGTTGTTGGGCTTGACTCACTATCTGATGGTGGGTTTGGGTTGAGGGCTGGTGACGGTTCGTTCGCTGAGGTATGCGACAGGTTTGAACGGTGTGACCTGCGCGACCACAGCCGGTGCAATGTTGGCAGGGATGATCAGGAAAGTGATGGTATTGGCAATGATTGCATTTTGGGTAAGGGCCGGAGTATGGCCTTTTATATGGTGCAGGTGAGGGGCAACTTGGGTAATGGGTGCAGCATGGATGGGGAAATTTGTTTGTGTGACAGCAAAGTTTCTGGTGTTTGGATTCCTCTTGTTAGCAAACTTTGAGGAGGAGGTGGAATGGTTTGAAGTTTGGCCCTCAAAGGGGGCTTTCTTTCTCTCATCTTTAAATTTACCGTTGCGAATTCGATTCTCGGTAAGCTCAGTAGCTAGTTCCATAGCAGCTTCAGGTGTTGCAGGCGAAGTGCTGAGAACTGAGTCTTGAATTTTCGAGGGGAGACCTCGAATATAGTGTTCAACCAAGCGGTAAACTGGGGTGAACAAGTTAGGGACCATTTGGTTCAACTCTAAAAACCTCTTGTTGTAGGAAGTATGATCTCCCTCCTTTTGCTTCAACGAATGAAATTCATCCTCTAACTTTTTTATCTCGCTTCTAGGACAGAAACGTCTCGTCATAATTTCCCTTAACTCCTCCCACGTTAAGGCCATTGCATCTTCGATTCCCCGCTTACCCTCTTCAGTATTCCACCAGGTAAGAGCTACCCCAAATAGCCTCCCGGTTGCGTAACGTACCTTGCGATCCTCGGGACAATCGCAGTTGAGGAAGGTGTTTTCCATTTCCTCAAACCAGTGGAGAAGAGCTGTGACACCTTCGGTCCCTTCAAATTTCGGAGGATCGCAAGACTTGAAATGTTTATATGAGCACTTTTTGGTAGGAGGGTTGCCGATGTTCTGGTCTTCTTGCTGGGGAGGATTGATGGGATTTGCGGCGAGAGCTTGTTGGACTTGAACTATGTCAGGAAGCACCGCAGCCATTTGTTTTGCGATTTGGGTGGCCAAGCGTTCGTTTGACCTTCCTGATCTTCTACCCCCTCGTTGTTGCCTAGCCGACATCTACAGGAATATTCATAAGAAGATTGTGAGTTTATGGAGTCTTGTTAGGTGTCATGTGTCTTAAAAAAATAAAAATAACATAAACATTAATAATGCAACTACATCCATAGGATGTCTTGGGTTGCTCATGTTGGGCCTCAAATGTCCCCTATACCTTCACCTGTATAGTCATGTGGGCCCTCATGACTATTGGCTTAGTAGGATTCACATTGGTATTGGCAGTTTAACACTCGCATCACCCGAATGAAAACCATGAAATATGTTTACGAGATGTATGGTCGGAAGGTGTCCAGGTGTAGACACAATGACAACTCAAAGTGGGGTTAGCTCACACGACGTTTGGTATAGCATGCTTTGGCCTAATAGGTCCTTCGTACTCTCATCGTTAGTCCCCAGGTAGGCAAACTGGTCCTTTATTTTGGATTTATACGAATGCCAAGCCTGGACAGGACGTTCCGACTACCGGTACTTGTACCCTTCCAGTTACTACATGCCCGTCATGAGAACTCACTTTGATGTGATTTGAAAATACAAAAATCATTGTAAAAACAATCATGAAAATGATGTGATGTGTGCTCTCATGGATAGGATATGTTATGAGAATATGATTCATGATAGGCATTATATAATAGTATGTACTTATGAACATGCTTGCATAACATTGAATGTAACATTAAACATAAAACATATAATCATCATGAAATTTGGCATGTAACACACAAAAATTTTAAAAATTATAATCAACTATAGTATAGTCTCTAAGGATCTAATAACCTATCCTATATCCCTATAGTCATGGCTCTGATACCAATCTGTCACACCCCGACCCGCAGCGGAATAAGAATCGGGGCATAATTGGGTTATCACCAAAGCTCATGATATTTACTAATATCTTTCATATTTATTAAATTCAAAATTACATCCTCAATATTCCAAACATGTTCACACAATTACAAGGAAAGATAATCAACTAAACAATCCAAAGTCTAAACCAGTTTATTCTTCTAAGCCATCCTATGTGTTTCTTGTTGCAGCTGGATCACCTGTATCATGTGTAAAAATAGGGGTTTTTGGGTCAACATAAGTTGGTGAGTGAACCTTGTTAGAAAAACATTTATTATTGATCTCTTGTTATCTTTATTATGGAAAATTGTGCAATAATCATATGTGAGCAAACGTAAATAATCATACAATAACAATAACAACAACAATTAATAACATACAATAACAAACCAACTTGCATGAATATATAACATGAATGAAACTGTATATGTTGGCAACGTCACGTTCACGCTCATAGGTAATGGGGAACGGACGGCCTATGATAAATGTCTGTGCGATCAAGGCTCAATCAAACAGAGCCGATCGTATGTTGGCAACGCCTAGTTCACGCTCATAATGTAATGGGGAACAGCTCAACGCTCATATGTAATGGGGAGCGGCAGCCTATGATAATGTATGTACTGAAAATGATAAATTTAATCTAAACAATAACCACACAAACAGTTGATACATGTTTAATACACATTTGTTCATGGATATGATAGATGCACAATAGTTTAAATGTAATAAATAATAAGACATATGATGCACCCAAAAAACGTGATTAAACGGGGAATTTGTAGAGATTCACTCACATTGGGTGCGTTCGATTGAAGATGTTGAAATACACGAGTTTAGAGGATGGATCGACGAAAATTAACTAACCTAAATAATAACGAAAAAGGTATGGTAAATGAGTGGATTTTATTAATAATTTTATTAAGATTTTTAGATATATTTTTGTGAGTTTAAGGCTATTTTCTAACTTTAAAAACATTATTTTTAAGTATTTTTAATTGATTTTTAAATTAAATAAATAAATAAAAATATATAAAAAATGTTGACTTTTGAGTTGACCGTTGACCGTGACTGTTGACTGTTTGACTGTTTGACCGGTTCGCATGGTGTGCAAGTATGCGCCGGGTAAGGCTCGAACCCGAGGCCTCCCGTACGCGTGCACGCAGCTTTACCAACTGAGCTACGTGTCTAACCCAAAATATTTCTGTTTTTAATTATATTTATATACTGTTTTAATTTATTCAAAATTCATTTATTTTTAAAAAGGATTTTAATCATCGAACCGGCGTGCGTAACAGGTCTCGAACCCGGGACCTGTGATTTAGTGTTGCACACAGTCCACCGCTGGACTGTGTGTTTAACTTGGTTAATAAACTGATTTTTATTATACTTAACATCTTCAGTGGGTTAACCCGGTTCGGTTCTTAAAAAAAACATTTTTATTTCCGAGAATAGGGTCGTGATATGAATCGAACTCGAGACGTATGTTTATTGTTTGCACACAGTCCACCGCTGGACTGTGTGTCTAACCCGTTTATTATACTGATTTTAATTAATCTTATAATCATAATCGACTTCGTCTTCTTCGCTCAAGAACACAGATAATGATTAATCAACTGTTTCTTGCTTAATTCGATTAACAGGCATACGAATGATTAAAACGTAACGGATAGGAAAGGTTTTGGGAATGAACATACCGGAATGACGATCTTTCTCAGAACTCCGGCGAAGTCGTCGGCTCTGTTTTTATGAACTTCGTCTGAGCGGACCAATTAACAGTTTTGATTAGCTAATTGTGGAATTGAAGTACTAAACAAGAGTTATCAGAAGGTTTGATTGACTATACCATTTCCCAGCGAAATCTGAAAATTTTCAGAAGTTTTCCGGCGAGAGTTGATTATCCGATAACGTCGCCTGAAAGTGATTCTGATTGAAGGGTTTGAGTTAGCAACAGCCTAACAACTGATAGAAGATGAAAGAATTGAGAAACTTACCGTTTTGATGATAGACACGGTTTTCCGGCGAAAGTCCGGCGAGTTCAAAAAGCGATTCCGACGATCAGAGATCAGAGTAAACGTGAAATTAGAAGTTCTGGGAATGTAATTGAGTCGCGAGATAGATGAGGATTTCGTTGAAGTAATTCAAGAAATGAATGTTTTCGGTTATAAAAACCGAACATCACATGAATTCAATTTCATTAACGACTGAATTGATTAAGAATGTCGGTTTATCGGTTATAATCTAGAATGCGCGATCACTCAAACGTCTTGGACGGTTTGGAAGCCGATATCGGTTTCAGTTTGGCGCAACAGGTTTATTCACGGTTGTACATACGTTTTAATTGTTTCCTAGAACTCACAAAAACATCAAGTGGCGGAGTGGTTATATGTCCGCGAGTTAAAACCTTGAGGCTCACCCGGCTGACCTGGGTTCGAATCCCGGCAACCGGTTTTCTTTTTTATTTATTTTATTTTCACTTTTTATCAATTATAGTTTTTAAATTTTAATTTGTTTATTAATTATGCATCGTTTAAAATTAAAATAAACATAAATACGCAACGAAAAATTTATAACTTGATATTCGATTTACAAACGAAGCGGGTTTGGAAACCCGTTTTTTGACGAATGTTACATCATCTTCCGATGATAGTTTACGGTTTCATTTATATAAAAATCCTTGTTACTCAATTAATAATATTTCAGCTGGAGCATTTCATAATCTCTTTTTTATCTAAAATAAAAATTTCAGATATTAACGCCAATTATTGACCGAGTTATGACTCTCGACGTGAGCCCTATTTCTGCAAAAAAACTCAGCTTATACCTTTGATTTCCTTTTTAACCTTCGACTGACCAAAACTCGTCGGATAAAATGAAACCAGTGGGGTTTGAAAGCTATTTCTTTGAACTTGACTCTAGACACAAGAACCACCTATTTTGATCACGTTTTGCCCAAGATACAACCTTTATAAGTCAACATAAAAATCTGGATAGAAGCTGAAATCTTTCCACTCTTATTAGAAACGTGTGCAATATCTTTTTAACATGTTTTAGGGTATCCTAATCAAGCATATAACATCATGGATCAATTTAACACACATTTTTATCAAGGTCAACCTTACATGCACAAACCCTAATCATGTTTACACAAAATCCTACAAGTTCATACAATCCAATTTTACCACAAACCCTAAAGTCATGTTTTCTCAATCTCTAATGTCCACTACCACATCTTTGATTATGCATACATACATATATCGATTAACCTCGAGAACAAAAATCAAGATAGCTCAAAATATATCACATGAGCATACATATACTTATCCAATAACATATTATAGATGTTTACCTAGAGAGGTAGCGATCGGAAACGAGAATTGATGGGTGTGTGTATGTGTTGTCGTGGACGATAAACGAGAGGGAGGGGGCTGCGATCGTGGGTTCTGGGACGGGTTAGGGTTTGGGAATTGTTATAATACTAGTTTAATTACTAGCACACTAGTCCCTTGAGTTCTAATAAAAACCCTTCTAGTCCCTTAAGTTCTAAATATACAAACTTGCATGGAAAGTTTCATAAGCTAACTTTATTTTTATTACAAGATTAGTCATCTAGTTTCAAAACCTTGAAACTCGTATAGAAAGTTAAACATTTAACTTTTAAGTGTATAAATGAAACTAGTCCTTCTAGTTTATGTTGTTTCCGTGTGTTATACTTACATGTCTGATATGAATGCATGTACGAATGTGCAAAAAATTTAAAGATTTACTAAGAGCGAAAGTTAACGGCGTTAACCTGAAAGTACGGGATATCACACACCCAGAAACTAAGCTATTATAGAACCCAATTCATTAAAAACTAAGATACTGTAAAATGCAATTCACATGATTCAGAATATAAAACAAAATTTTGTTCAAAACACCATTTATATAAACACAATTATAAAATATAACACAATTCACCCAAAAACTAACCTACTGCAAAACATAATGCTGGAAAAATCAAAGCTTATGGCTTCTACAATTGACCTAGTGTAAACGTAATTAAAAAACCACACAATTCTGATAAAAACACAGTTCACCCAAAAACTAAGCTAGTGTAAAACGTAATTCACCTAAAAACTATAAATACAAAATACAAAAAGGCGATGAGCTAAACATAATGAGTTGTTGTGTTTTATAACACAATACAAAAATGCAATTAAGTAACAATGAACTGGTGTGTTTTTTAAACACAATTCAAAAAGACTAATTAATCACGATCGGTTTCAAAATTAGACAAAATTACACAAATCGAAGCTGATTTCTTTGGATTTCTTCAACGACTGACAAAATTCGAATGCCTAAAAACATTGAGCAACGACCGAATTGATAATTCGCTTCAAAATCACACGAAAAAAATGAGAAAGTGTATGAGATTGAACCGGGTTTGTTCAGAGAAGTTGACGAGCACGTTGATTAAGTATTTGAATTAGTGATTGATAAAAATAAATTGCGCCATGATGTTGTGATTCTAGGGAGAGAAAATAAAGGAAAGGTTGAAATGTAGTGTTGTGTGGTTTTAAAGATAGTGGGTTTTTAGTATACAGGAAAACAGAAGATTGAAGATAGGTTGGTATAAAAATAACTAAAATACATTTCCCTCTTTTTTTTTACTTTGCCACATGTAAGGCCAAGATGTCTTCTTAGGCTTCGAACAAGGATCAAACTTCCTATTTAATCCTTGGCCTATATATATTATCCCCCGATGATGAATGCATATTATGATACGTTAATCGCTAATCAATGAAAGTGTAACACATTATACTCGTATAAAAGTTTAACTAAAAGTCTTCGTAGTGAGTATTTGACAAAATTCCAAATAGTTATGAAAGTAAACATCGCTTTTAAAATCCTGTTATGGATGATTATGAGTTGAATATTTATATTTAATAAGATAATATGTTGAGCCAAAACTCCCATTTTTCTTATCTCATTTCTTTTATATTTTAAATTATGTAAAGAATGATTCTGACATAAACAAAATCAAAACTATACTGTAGTAATTAATAAATGCATTACGAAAAATATAATTATTAATGTGAGAAGTCGTCTTTCAATTATTAGTTTGTAATAGTCATGCACTATTAGGAATGAGTGTCCTTGACATAATATGTCAATAATCAGATTAGGGTCGGGTCTACAATTGTTTTGATCCTAAATGATTAAATCCATCAATCACGTTTAAGAAACATAGTTTCCGAATCAGGTTCATGATAAATAGTTTCCGAATCGGGTTGATAATAAATGGTCCAACCCCGTTAAGTTCATGTAGAATAACCTAATTAATAACAAGAACAAAAAGACGGGCAATTATATATTATTATAAGTTTAATAGGTTAACCTGCTCAATGTCTTTAGATAAATGAATTATTTTGATTAAAGCCTAAATTTAATATATTTTTAGAGTCCATAATATCATATCAAACCTTTAATAGTATATGATCTTAGAATAGTTCATGGAAGTAATATATTAGAATACATTTTGGCCTGAAAATATACATTTTTTTCAAAAAAAAAAAGCATAGTTAATGGAAGTAATAAATTAGAATACATTTGGACCTGAAAATATACAAAAAAAAATTAAAAAAAAAATAAATAAATGAATAACTTACCATATGATATGTTTGTGTATTAGTAATATTAGTATAAGAGGTTATTTGGCAATTTCTGAATGATTAAGTGCTGAACCAATAAGATGTCAACCATTAAGTGTTGAACCAGTAAGAGGTCTGAACCACTGAGAGGTATGAACCATTAAGAGCCAGTATAATGCTTAACCGTTCAGAGGCGAATGTCTGCTCAATTCAGACTGTAGGTCTTAACCATTCAGACTCGATATAATGTTTAACCATTCAGAGGCAAATATCTGAACCATTCAAACATCTGCTCACGAAACAAATAGTCTAAACCATTAAGTGCTAAACTAGTAAAATGTCTGAACTATTAAGAGCCTGTTCAACCTCTTTACATAAAAGAATTATGCTGATTTAAGCCTAAACTTAATAATCTTTTTAAACTCCAGAATTATGCTGATTGAAGCCTAAACTTAATAATCTTTTTAAATTCCATAATATCATATCACACCTTTAATAGTTTATGATCTTAAAATAACTCTTAAGCAAAGTCAACATATTAGAATACATTTTGACCTGAAGATATACAAGGTATACTCAATTTGTTTTTGTTTTCGATGAGAATGTTTCTCACAACAACTCATTGAATTATTTACCACATGATATGTTTGTTTATAGCAATATCATTAACTTACCCAAGTCTTAATAAAGCTAAAACATGCTAAAACAATAAAAACAAATTTCACTCTCTCTCACACATTCAGTCACTTTCTCTCTCTCTCTCTCAAAGATACAAATACACATATACATACATTGTATGTATGACTCAAAAAGGAACATGCTAGAATCATATTTAAAATGAACACCACTTTTAAGCCATCATTTTTTTAAATGAACACCATTTTAAAGCCATTTGATTAAAAAAAAGTCATGACATCAATTAACATAAGGAAGTATATCATACTTAAAAACATAGTATAATTATCAATGAATACAAGTCAAGACAAGTGTGTTAATAACTAAATACACCATTTAAACACGGTAACATTTTTCATAAATGATTATAGAAGCATGTTGTGTGTATATATTACCGGTGAATACATTTAAACGTATATGAATGAATGAATTACTTTAAAATTATATCGTATTCAACTAAACGTACACTACAACGTGTTTTCATTTAATCAGTGGACAGTGGCGGACCCGTGCTAAAACGATACAGTCAACCGCCCCCATAAAAATATTTTTACTTATACGCTAAATTCTCAATCACCCCATAAAACTTTATCAAGTTCTCCCCCATAAAAAATATAATTACAAATGCTTCTCAAATTTAAGATAGTTTGTAGAAAATTTAATTACTCTCCAAATTCTATAATATATACACACACGTGTAGCATAAAACAAAGAAATCTGGTGGGGTTAAAAATCGATCCAAAAGATTATTTTAATGTGAAAAATAATATAAAAGAAAAAAAATAAGAATAAAGAAGTTGACATATGAAACCAAAGAATTCCACACCAATTAAATAAACAACAACTCCCATTGATTATTTAATAATTATCAACAAAACTATTGAAAATACTAATTAGTAATTACCATGTCATCTCTTACATTATGACTGTTTCTTCATCACCTGAAAATATTCATTCATCTCAGGCATCAGAAAATTCTATCCATTAAACACACAATTACACCTTCCACATTCAACACAACCATCTTCATCTTCATAGTTATCGAGAACCCGAATCAGTAGTCCCAAATGCAATCCATGTCGATTTGTCCAACCGAAGTCGAAGGAGCTTCTTGATCATCAAATACCCTCTTTCCCAAATCCGGCATAACGGATGAGATCTCTGGGTTCATCTCACTACTCATAGCGGTTTCTTGAGAGCGCGTATCGAGTTCTTTTCCCATTCGGAAACTGTTGAGGTATGTTTGGTTTGGGGTAGGAAATGTGTACCCGGATTGGAATTGGAATTGAAATTGGGAATGGGAATGGATGCTATCGTGCACCACCGGAGTCGCGGAAAAACTGTAATTACCATTGGAATTGGGATCAAAAGGGTAATTAGGATTGTTGAGAAGATTGTTTGGTAGGGGTTGAATGTTGATTGAGTTGGAGAAGCAGGGTACGTGGAGCGAATTGGACTTAATCACCCCGCCGCCACTACCGCTTGACGTAGAAGATTCCGTCAATTGCGGCATCCCATTTCCACCGGAATTAGGCTTCTTCTCACCGGAATTCTTGTGAAAAACACGGCAAATCACCCACTCATTCTGCAATTCAACAAAAAAAAACAAAATTAGCAACCAAAAATAGAAGAAACAAAAACAGGGGAAACAGGGGAAAACAGAGGATTTATCAATTAATCAATACCTTGGATGATTTTTGTACTTGAACAGAGGATTTACCCTCTAATCTAAACTCATGAATAACCCAATTAGTCTTTTCCCCCTTTGGTGCTCTTCCTTTATAGAAAACCAAAGTTTTCTTCATTCCGACCAACGCTTTTCCCCGAACAATCTCCTTATCTTTCCCGGTCGCTTTCCAGTAACCCGCCTCAGTTGCTCTATTCGTCCTTAACCCGGTCGGGTACTTCTTATCCCTCACACAGAAAAAATACCATTCTTTTCCTTCCATTTTCGCGAACCCTTTATTCGAAATTAAAAACACAACAAATCCCATAAAAAAGTTAGAAACTTTACGACAAATCAACTCAATCAAACGAAATCGAAACGAATTAAATTGAATTTGGAAGAAAGAAACATTAGCTCACCAGGAAGTTGCCATGGCTCAATTCTATTCATATCCACTTCTCCAATTGCTTTGGCAGAAAAGTTATTGTCAATAACCTTCTTGATCAAGTAATGAGTGATCAATTCCTCATCGGTCGGGTGGAATCGGAATCCGGGGGGTAGAAACAGTTGATCATCTTCCTTTCCAATTCCAGAGTAAGTCCCCATCATCATACTAAAACCTTGAAAAATCTTCAACTTTTAAAAACACAAAAAGATCAAAACTTTTCTAGAATATGTGAATCTTGATGTATGTGAATATAGAACTTGAAGCTAGAGAGAGAGAGGGTTAGAGAGAGAAAGTTGTGAATGGAATGGAATTGAAAGCTATGGGGAAGTTATAAAGAAATGGAAAGGTAGAGAGCATGGAAGAAAGGGAAACAATAAAGTGGTGTAAGCTAAAAGATTGAGAGATTATTAAGAAAAAGAGAAAAATATTCAAGAACTCAAAGCCCATAACTACTTGTTTTAGAGAGAGAAAGTGTAGAGAGAGAGCCGTGCTGTGGAAGAAAGCCAATTGGGAAGAAGAAAAGGGAGGGTTGATGACGTGGCATTTTGCCATTTTATTGTTTTAAATTTTGAGATGAATTAATTTTCTTGACTAAACATGGTTGATTGTTTAAATAAGTATTTAATTTTTGTTGGGTGTTATTAAATGTGATACGGTGATTTTGAGGTTTTTCTCAAACCGTAAAGGTTGCAGCTACTCTATTATATTGGGTGTTAAACGGGTCTGATCTGAACTCAAACACGATCTGAACCTGAAAATCGTGTCATGAACACGATTCAAATATTTGTGGGTTAACCTAAACACGATCTGTTCAACCCAAAGTTTTTTATTTTTTATAATTTTTTTTGCAAATTAATATATTAAAAATAAAATTTAGTAAAAAAACATAAAGGTATATAATATAGTTACATTTAAATTATAAAATCTTACGTCGTGTTCTCTTTTTAAGTTATAATTATCAATGTAATACCATCCGGTTTTTATATCGTATCGGATTGGACTAAAAAATGGTTTAACCGGGTGTATCAGGTGGTTTAACCGGGTGTATTGGGCGGTTTAACCGGTTCTACCGGTACTACCCGTCAGAGCCGTCTCCGATAATTCTCAATATAATTTAGGCCCTGGGCGATATAAAAAACTAGGCCCAAAATTGTGATATGGGGTAATGAATTAAAAATTAGGACCTTGGTGGTGGAGCCAAACCTTGAACTTGAGACCTATACATCATCTTGAGATGGTTTTTTCCACTCCACAACCAACAATTTTATGTATAATAAATAAATGTGTATGCTAAATATATATATATATATATATATATATATATATATATATATATAAGCTTATAAAAACCTTTCGGACCCTTTAAAAATTTGGGCCTCAAGCGACAGCTCGGGTTGGCTGCCCAAAAGCCGGCCCTGCTACCGGTTACTTTGAACCGGTTTTTAAAACATCGATAATTATGGTATTAAATACACACTCTTTAATTTTTGACAATAAACATATTGTAAAATAATATAAATGGGTTAAGCAGGTCAACACGCCAACCCGACTAGGTTGACCCGAACCCAACCCATTTAGCTAAATGGGTTCGTGGGTTCAACCTAAACTGGCCCGAACCCGTTTAGACTAAACCCAAACTCATAAATTTCGTGTAGGTTCGTGTCGTGTTTTTTGGTCGTGTCAGAAATCCACACACCTACTATTAGACAATAACGCTAAATTGTTTTTCCATTGCCCAGGTTTGAGTATGGAACCTCTTCTTTAAAAAGCATATATTTCTATCAAGTTAGCTAGCCCTGTATTGTTGGTGATTTTGAGGTTAACGAGGCCTATGATCATCTACTTATTATTATGTTATTTATCCTTTATATCAAATTATAGTATAATGTTAGAGAGGAGATCCTGTACAAGACAGTATTTGTGTACGAAGTGTAGGAGACAAGTTTAGCCATTGATTCAAGATCGATGGCTAAAAATTAGGCGGTGACATTTTCGTAAATATGAGATTCAAACAATTGCAAAAACAAATAGAGAAGGGGTATTTTGGTCCTTTCTCACTTAACTCCTTCCCCCCCTTTGATTTTCAAACGGCTATAACCTTTTCATACGTTAATATATATTTTTTTAAATTACACCGTATTAACGAGCATTTCATTTTCTTTAATTCGAGCAGCATAATGCTATAGGTTTCATAAAAAATTACAGATTATTTAATACCCGTTATGTTTTGAATACAGAATTTTGAATACCAATTACGTGATTTCATTATTGTATTTTATGTGAAACTCCACTAAGTGATTACGTAATTACGTAACAATAGTTGAAATGTATTATTACGTAACTACGTGATTTTGAATACCTATTTCGTGATAACGTGATTTCATTATAGTATTTTATGTGAAACCACACCGAGAGAGTACGTAATTACGTAAAAACAAAAACTTGTAATATATGAAATTTTATATGGAATACCTAATATTTCAGGTCTAATCATGTATTAAGGATAAATTATAGACAAAACATAGTTAAAAATCTACCTATAATAACCACATAATTCCGTATATTCGAAATTTAATCACGTAATAAAACATAAACAATCAAGTTTTTATTATTTGAATGTGTAATCACGTAATAAGCATAATTGTAATTAACATTAGTTATAACAAATCATATTGAATTTGTAATCATGTAACAAAATAAGCATAATTGTAATAACATTATTTATAACAAATCATATTGGATTTGTAATCACGTAACAAATTTATATTGAATGTGTAATCATGTAATGGTTTACGTTAAATATGTAATCAACGTAATGAGTATTCAAAATCACGTAGTTATTTGCTGGGTATTCAAAATCACGTAATGGACTAACGGGTATTCAAAATCTTGTAGTTTTTATTTTAAGAAAAGTATAGCAATAGGCTGATCGAATTAAAGAGAATGAAATGGTCGTTAATACGATGTAATTTTTAAAAAAAATATTCACGTATGAAAAAGTTATAGCCGTTTTAAAATCAAAAGTGAAGTTGTTTTAAATGAGAAAAGACTAAATTACCTTAAGCCAATGTCACTTGTTCTCCTCTCCATATCACGTACACTTCGTATGAAACTTTTGTCATGTCATGTCATGTATAAGGAGGTGAGATCATGTACAAGACAATATTTGTGTACAAAGTGTAGAAGACAAGTTCAACACTGATCTCCAGAGATCAATGGCTGAAAATAAACGGTAACATTTTCATAAATAGGAGATTCAAAAAATTGAAAAACAAATAAAGAAATGATATTTTGGTTTTTTCTCACTTGAACCCTCTCTCCCTATTTATTTTCCAACGGCTATAATCAAATTAAGACAAAGGGTGCGCGTAGACACCCACCCACACAAAAAAAAGCTGCATAAAACCTGCAAAACAACATGATAACTATGAATAAGATAACTACTTAATTCCATAACAATTTAACATGTAAGGACTGAACTTGATGAAATAACGACTCTTTGTGCAAAATTTATGCCAATTTTCCAGAAACCTTTTTGTGTCCACATGTATCATTTGGATATCTCATAGCTCTAAAAAAGCTATGGCTTTTTGTGTAAAGTAATAAACTTTACTCAGTTAAAAAAACAAGTATACTTAAATGATTAGCTTCACATTATTGTCTTTTTATCATATATAAAAATCTGGAAAATGGTATGCTTGATTTTCTACACCCACTATTTCCTTATTATTTTTACTTGTCACTCCCTCAATTTTTAAACTAAATACAAGTAAACTTTTTGAAGCTTGTATAAATAATTCATAACTAAAGTTATTCAGTTATGTACTGATTAAATATCATAATTAACTGTTTATGTATAGAATATATTTTTTTTAAATTTGAATTTCTCACCAAATTTTTAGCACCGTCAAAACTTATATCAATTATATATGGAGTTTTTTCCCAAATAGGTGTAGGTGGAAAACTTATTTACCAAAATGTGTGATTTGAAAAATATTTACCAGAAATGGGTGTTTCTTTTAAAAAGTTAGTTTTTTCCACTCTTAATCCCTTTCAAAATATTTTATTGTAAACATTTTTTAAGTTACACGTATCTTTGAACTACTTTTTTTAATTATAGTACTTTACATAATAAATTAATAAAAAATATTTTATTAAATTAATAAAAAAAGGATTAGAATGTAATCGCTTTCTTTAAAAAATTAACTGGATAACCTTTTTATTAAATTAATTCAAATCTAAATTTATAAATTATCAATTATAGTTGTTATGAATGTTATTTTATTTCCTGTCATTCTAATCCATTTTTAAGGTTTTGATATATGCATTTTTTCATATAAAAACGATTTGTAGAAATTTTTTTATTAGTTTAATAAAAAGGTTATCTAGTTAATTTTTTTACAGAAAGCAATTATATTTAATTATATATATTTTTATGCTAAATACATTATTAAATAATCAACGACGAATGTGTTAAATTAAATATATTTGGGTTTATCAAATATATTAGCTTTCCATAAATGGATATTATATTCATGTTTTTTTCAACTTCAAATAATATGTTTTTTTATTAATTTATTATGTAAAGTACTAAAATTAAAAAAGTAGTTCAAAGATACGTGTAAGTTAAAAATTGTTTACAATAAAATATTTTAAAGGGAACTAAAACAATACCTATTAAATAATCAAGTTAATTAACGAACTAGAAAGAAAAAAAGAATGAAAACAATTCACATAAAATCTATGAACCACCTTTTATTTTTAATTTACTACAATTGTTTCTTTAACTTTTATTAAGTTAACATATTTATTAATAGCAATTCTTTTACCTAATAGAATTAAGAGTGAGAAAAACTTAACTTTTTTATAAGAAATACCCATTTTGGTAAATACTTTTTAAATCACCTATTTTGATAAATAAGTTTTCCACCTGCACCTATTTGGAAAAAACTCCTATATATGTGTATAACTTTTGTTTTAAATTCAATATCTCCAAAAAATTTATCACTAAACTGAATCTAGTATTAATAGTTATCCCAGATCATATATTGTTATCATATGTCATTGTACGACATCAAAAGTCATATAAAAAGACGTTTGGATTTTCTACCGATCATGTACAGTTTTTATTCCAAGGGTTTAGACACGATAAGTTGATACGTATGAATTTACTAATGAATTGATTTTTGACATGTCCAATTTAAGAGATGAAATGACTAATTTTTATTTATTATTAAAATAAAGATACGTATAATTTATGGATAGGAGAATTAAAAAGAAATCTTTAAAAAAATCAAGGGTTTTATAGAGGGTGAATTTGATAAATAATCAAGGGTTTTATAGAGGGTGAATTTGATAAATTTTAGTGTAATTTTTTTAAAAGGGGTACAAAAAGTAAAAAAAAAAAGTTGGTTTAACGAGTAGCTACTAGCTACCCCTTAAATTTAGGCTGTTTTAAAGTTGATATGATTTTTTTTCAATGGGCACATATAATATCAGCTACATTCTAAAAATATAAAGCAAAATTAAATACACTTAGTTAGATAAATATAATATTTTTCCTAACAAACACTTTGTCATATTGTAATAAAGATTTCATCACAACATTAATTATGTGAGTAAATGTTGTCTAACAAAAAAACAAAAACACAATTTTATATATTTTGAAAAGTTTAAGTTATACATCTTTTAAAACATACGGTACAATCCTTTAAATCTTAATGTTAACCTTCAAATTTTAATAATAGTCATAACTTTTTCATACATTTTTCTAAACATGTACAATAAAAAAACATTTTATTCTATTTAATTTGCCTATGGCATTGGTATGGTTGTTTTAATAAAAAAATTAATATGTCACGTGATTACATATCTGTATTTCCCAAATTACTGTCACTTTGCGAGGGAACTCCTCTAGTGTGGGTGTCTGTATGTATAGTTCATAGAGCGGTTCAGCCGATGAAATAATAACACGCTGACCAAAATGAAGGTGGTTTAATATTACTCAACAATACAAGTTACGTGGACAGTTCCATTTCAATAGGCCAGTTCAGTCATGTTATAAGAAAACCGGAAAAAAAATCTAAATAAAGAAGTTCGTGCAAAGCATGAATTTCAACAATGAACAAATTCTTCGCTTATTCATGAGTGAAGGTAGGAGATGCCGGTATTTCGTTTGTGAAGTTTCTCGAGGAACCAGACATGGGGAAGACTTCTTTGGTGGACTAGTCACTAACGGGTCATAAACGGGAGATCACTGACAAAAGACCAAGAATATACTCATGATGGCTTTGGCAATATCACCGATAAACCAACAGATGAATCAACAAATAATCTTTCACCGAGGATCATCTATGATTTATTCATCGGTGATCGATTTTTAACAAAAAACAAATAATATTAACCATATCATGTAAATTGATGTAAAGCCCTCACACATTTTAAGCGAAAAGATGCAGCGAAAATACAAACCTTAAAATATCTTTCGTTATAAACATTCTAGCATACTTGAGAATCCCTTTAAAATGACTCTTTAACAATATTTACATTCTTTATTCTCATTTAAGAAATGAAACATGACATACATGACTAACTAAATGACAACACACTCCCATATGACTTGATCTTCAACCGCTTACGTTCCATGATGATGATTCGTGATTATGTGTAACCTACACTCACCAAATACATTCACATCATTAGTACTTGGTGACATTATACATAATCTGAACATACATAATTAAACGACCTCGTCGCATTCTTTCTACATATACTAATCCATTCAGCTATCTCTCTGAATTCAATTTTTGCATCACAGTGTCGAAACTTCATAGGCCAACAATAGCATATCTGCACTTTCATTCTATTCTCAAAAGAAATATGGTTAGCATCGCTAATACTCATACATATTAAAGCCACATGTACAAGTCTCATTCGTTCGTATATACAAAATTCCAATTCATGTATACACCCCTTTCTATCCATACACATACATACAACTTATGAACTAATACATTCATACGTACAAATCCTAGTCACATACATCCATACATACAAAACATATACATACACGCACATATAAAAGCCCGTGTACTTACATACAAGAGAAAAGTCCCCGAATAGTCCCTGTGGTTTGCTCTGATTTCACCTTTAGTCCCTACATTTTCAAAATTACAGCTATAGTCCTCAATTTTGGCAAATTCGTTCTCGAATAGTCCATGAAACGGATGGAGGTTACTTTTTTATGTTAAGTGGGTGTGAAATGACTAGAATACCCTTATTGTTAAAATAATATTTATAACATAACAAATATCTAACCCATCCGTCCCCACCCCCTCCTCTTCAACTCTGTTTTCCTCAACCCCCACTCAACTCACCACCTCAACCACCATTGCTGCTACTCCGACTACTTCTCTCTCTACTCTCTCTCCTCATCCATGGCTACCATGACGACCTTCTCCTACATCCATGGCAACCACGGCGACCTTCTCTGGCGTCCGGATCCACCCTCCACCATCCCCGCATCCACCATCACCCCTACACCTTCCACCATCACCGTCACCGCAGATGCGACGTCTAACGAAGTTACCTGTCTCAACCGCAGATGCGACGGCGATTTGATGACTGATGAGGATCGTTCAAATCCATAAGAGTAAACCCAAATTCCTAATCGTTGATTTAGGCGTGTCTCCAAATCAAGCGCCACCGCCATCATCAGAATCGTAGCCACCGGCAGACGCATCAAGATACTGTAGAATCTTTAATTATATGGTTATTTGATAGAATTGTAAAGGTAAAAGGAAATTATGATTATCTTTTATTTTATTCATATACGAACTAGAAGATACACTGCACAGGTATCAGACATGCAAGGTAATAAACTAATTTACAATTCATCTCACTGATATGGTTTAGTGATGTGGCACATAAAGATTTATAATTTTGTTTGAAGTTGAGATATCCGTTTTGTTGGGTTGGAATAATGTTTGTTTGTGTGGGGTATCATATTCCATGGTGGATTAATTGGTGTTGAAGATGGATTGAAGAAGAGATGGAGTGGGTTGGGGAGGAAGAGGAAGTTAAAAGAGATGCTGTGTTGATAAACCTATGTGTTTAGCTTTCACATATAGTCCCCACCTTAGATTAAGGGTATTTAAGTAATTTTAGACTCACTTAACTGAGAAAATTAACCCCCATCCACTCTAGGGACTATCCGAGAACGAATTTGTCAAAGTTGGGGACTATAACTGTAATTTTGAAAATAGGGACTATAGGTGAAATCAGAGCAAACCACAGGGACTATCCGGGCAATTTTCTCTACATACAATTTGATCTAGGATATATGTGCATGCGCACCAACAAACCTACTTTATCCTTTTACATGTTTAAATACGAGTCCCATACTCACACATACCTTACACAACTATTTTCACACACTACAAGCATATCATGTTTATTCGGTTTAAGTCGATTGGTTCATGATCCATTTACCTTTATTGGGTGTAATCCAAGTTATGACGTTGGTCATATACTCTCAAGGGTTTTGAATAAACGATACAAGTGAGTAACAACCCTTAGAATGCTTAAATTCTCAACCTTGCCCATAAATATAAATTTTGGGATAGAACAGCGAAGCGACCTTGTTAGAATTCAACACAGCTTCAACACGGACGCGTTGCATCTGGGCATATTTACTACTTTACACATTTTGTAGACTTGGGCATCCTTTTTCTCGCATCTAATACTGGATCCCCCCAATAAGTTAATCAATACATAAAAACAATTATTATATCATTTCTAATCCTTTCTAATAAGTATTTTCTAACTCATTCCTTATGATAAACATGTTCAAAGTTTGACACGTTTACTCCCAACAAGTGTGTCCATTCATAGTTAAACCACAATAAACCTGTTACGACATTACTTACCTTGGTATTACCATTATCTATCCATCCTTTCATGATACCCTTTCCTTTTGTATACAAAACTTCTTGCATAATAAGAAATTGAGTCCGGGAATCACTTACCATAAGCGTCCATGTTCGTGCTTGTTTCCTCACTTCCTTTTGACCTGTTAGCCTTTCGTGCTTGAGTCTGTGCTAATGTGGTTCATCTCCTTTCATGTAACCGCATTCGTATTCTTCGTTAGCACACTCATTCATATCATTAATCATTTCCAATTCATACCTTACGTTAGACTTTCATTAGTCAATTTTAACAACACAAGGCATGGATCAACAATCACATCTTCCAAACTAATATAATTCAACATGTCACTATATACATAATGATATAACATGTTCCGCATGAGTTCCCAAGTCTTACATTCGTGTTAGAAAGCCTACCATACTATTCTCACATTCGTTGACTTTCTAGAAAATCAACTATTAAATATACAAGTTTTTATCCTTATAAACATACATTTATGTAGATATAGTTAACGATACTAACAATACCATATGTATTTCATACATGTTCTACGACACACATACAACCATATAATTACTTACTTACATGCACACATATACATAATCCATTCCATTCATACTAGCATTTTCATAACTCTAGTATCATTCCAATATTACTCTTTTCTAGAAATCTCATATGCTTCACATTTACTTCTAAATCACAATTATTCAATCAAACAACCACATGGTGTGCTTCACATCATTCAAGCATATAGTGCAAGCCACTAGTGCACACTTCTACCCAAACATGAAATGGACATAGTCTCCAGTTCTCTACATATATTATATTTAAAGCACACTTCTCATGTTAGTTTACATTCAAATACATCATTATCACTTTATATATATATATATATATATATATATATATATACCCATTATTTGTAAACAAATTCACAATATATTATAATTTAGACATTTCATTAAACACTTGATGTGCGTAGCACAAATAAGGCACAATGTACAAGTATTTTAATGTTCATCGTCCTAGCTCTAGCTTTCATTCATCCAACTTTCTTACTAAACAACATGTATTAATCATACATAAACATTAAACATCAAGATCTCTAGTTTTTCCTGCTTATTCATATTAAGCCATAAACAATAAATGTTGAGATCTGAGTTTGACCTGATTGTATTGTTTTAAACGAAATGATCATAAATAAAATAAAACACATAATACCTTGCAGCGCAATGCGATTTAAAACTTTGTAACACAATCAAATGAGAGATTAGCTTTCATCACACAATGTTTTCATTACTCAAAAGATTGAAATGATTACAAGTAATTACATGCATGAATCACTAACTCCCCCTCAGCCCGAGCTTCACACAGACTAGATCGTTCAATATAAGTGTATATGTGTGAGCTGAATAGAACAATACATGCACTATCTATTTATAGTACTAATCCTAACCTCTGTGGCATCTTTGCTGACATCACCAAGACAATGACATCTAACAAAGCTAACAACCCCTAACCACTGCTGGCTTCCTCTGATACATACGCAAAACACTGATAGCTAGCCAAATACAAAGCTAACCACTGATGAGCGAAACCACTGATGAAGCTTTATCCAATGTTCTTTAAAGGATGATTAGACCTTTGACTTCTAACAGACTTTTGACTTCAAGCAGAGGTTCGGTCTTCAATAGTCTTTATAACCAACAGAGCTTAGCACTCAGCAGATGTTAGAACCATCAGATGTTAGATATCTTGCCATTAAAGGAAGTTATGAATCAAAACACTGTTTATTCTGGATCATTTAGAACAGACCTGTTTTGGCATTTTATCATCTGTTCTTTTGTAGGGGTCAATCCCAACAATCTCCCCTAGAACAGATGATGCCAAAACTCTTCTTTATTCATGATCTTTATTCTCTCATCAATTTTTCCCTGATTTGTCTCTTGAACTGTAGCTCAAAATTCAGGGAATTTTCATCATCTTTATCCCTGCACAGTTGAAGTTCCAGGAGATCTTGGAGGTCAGCTACACCCAATCTTAGTGCATCCTTCCTTGTTATATATTCAACTTTCCTGTTGGACTTGAGCAAAGTCAATACATGGGTCTGTTTATTAGACATCCACTTTAGTATTTTTGAGTTCAATGGGTTTCTTGGGAGAAATTTTATTTGTGATGAGTTTGGTGAAGTTGGTTTGCTTGATAAGGATGTGGCAGTGATTGTAGGTGGATCCTGATAGTCTGATGAAGTAGCATCCATTTTTTATTCTTTCATGTTTTCATCTTCCTTCTTTTCATGTATCTTATCCATTTGATACTCTTTCCTTTGATTGAAGGCTTGGATGTATTCATCTAAGGCAAGATCTGCATTTGACTTAGTTTTCTTGAACTTGTTCCAATCTGGTGCAATCTTCCTTATCTGAGGATCATTCTTCATTTTTTTCACACCTGTTTGCTTCTTGTTGAAAAGCTTTGAGAGGCCATTCTTCAAATTGATGCTCTTCAGCTTGATATGGTTTGTCTCTCATGGTAATTTCTATGAATTCTCTTCTTAGTTTCTTTTGAATATTAGCATCAGGTGATTGAGTTGATCTTTTCTTATTCAAGTCTTTTGCAAAGTCTTCCAGTTTCTTAACTTTACTAAGTACATGCTGCTTTTGACTTGAAAAGTAAAATTCACCTTTCCCTTTACTATCTTCTTTTGCAATGTTGTTGGCTTGTTTGACTTTTAATTTCAGATACTCCTCAATGTTCCTTGGAGCTCTGTAGCCAAAAAGAGATGGGAATGTTCTTTTGGATGGATTATCCTCTGTGAAAAATTGTAACATTTCATCTTTAACTGCAAGCAATTCCAGAGGATAATTTACTGCCAAGGGTATTTTTCTTGTAAGATTACAGCCAGTAGGTGATTGAGTAAGTGGGTTTAATGTTGGTGATGATGGAGGGATGAAAGGTTCTGGATTGGTTAGAATAAGTGGTGTAGATGTGGGTATATCATCAGTCACTTTGAATTTTCTTTTTCTTGTATAAAGTGAGCATAGTGAATGAGTTGTTATGGAGATGTGTGTTATAGGGGTTTGAATTTAAGAAGATATGATAACAGTGGCTTGGCTAACAGCTTATGAAGGAACTGTTGTCTCAACCACTGTTGTTTTAACATCTGTTGTACCTTTTGAAGTCACAACATCTGTTGCAGTGAAGGTTGGTGATGAAGATGATGGCATTGTTTTCTGCTTTTTAGCAGGTGATTTGTGAGGTAGGGTTGTTGGTTTAGGTGCAGCAGTGGATATAGTACCAGCAATGGTTTTGAGACCAGCAGTGGTTTGCTCTTTAGGTTTTTGTGATGGTGATTTCTTTTTGTTTGAAGTGCCAAGATCCTTTTTAGAAGTCTTTTTTCCTGTATCTTCATCATCTGCTTGAATGTCTAGGGTTTCATCAACTCCCTTTTTCTTTTCTTTGACAGATGTTTCAACATAAGTTACCAAGGATTCTTTTGCAGGTTCTGGCTTTTGCTTTGACACATTATCCACAGACTCAGTTTTCTCCCCCTTTTTTGGCATCATCTTTTTCGAAGATAGGTGCAGAGGAAGTGTCAGATTTCTTTGTAAGGAATTCTTTGATACCCTTGAGGTCTGCTTGAGTTTCTCTATATTTTTCATCAACCAAATCTTTGAGCATTTTCACAAGTATTTCATGTTGATGGTCAGCAAGTTGGCGTTGTTGTTGAAACAAAGGATATACTTGTTTGATTATATCAGCGGTTTGAAGAGCAGGGGATTGAGCAGTGTTTTGAGACTTTGAAGCTTCTAACATCTGTTGCAGCATTTTATGATATCTGCCACTGATGTCTCAATTTTTGTAACTCTCTTCGTCAAATCCTTATATTTTAGATCATCACCTAACTCAATAGGATCATTTGAACTCCTATCAGAAGTGGTAGTTGTATCTATGTTATCATGAACAGAGGTTCCAGCCCTTGTTTCAAACATAGATGCCCTTTTTTCTTGGTACTGGGGACTTCTTTCTACAGAAGAGGTTTCCTTAACGGACTCAACAGTGGTTTTAATACCAGCACTGGGTCTATGGTAGCCTCAGTAGAAATTGCCTTCAAGGGAGACTTATTTATGAAACTACTGTCCAGATGTAAATAAGTGGATTCAACATCTGTAGGAGCTGCTCCACTTGAACTACCAACAAGAATTTCATGAAATACAAGTGGTGTAACTTCCTCAACTGTTAGTGGGTTAGTCAATGAAATTTTATCAGATACAACCATTGTAGAGGATGTATTCTCAGTAATGTGTTGGTGAGAGAGGCTGTTTTGTGTCTGACTTCCAATGACCTTAAACAGGTACTTCAGGGTTGATTTCATTTGAGATGTGGGAAGTGATGTGGAAAGAGAATTTGCCCTGGGAGAAGGACAGTTCAACATACTCTCAAGTGAGGGTAATGTTTCAAGTTGTGGTGTCCCTGTGCTTACAACATGTTCCTTTTGTGAGGAATCATGAGGAGTTGTAGTTTTGGGTGGAGATCTTTCCAACTGTTGTGAGGAAGTAGCAACAGTGGTTTTTTGTGACTTTTGTGTTATCACAAGGTTGACTTCTGGGATCTCATCTTCCAGAAGGCCCTTTTTGGTGGGTTTAGTGAATTTCTTTTTGGTCTTTTTGGAGATTTTTGGTGGGGGTTGCACAGTAGTGGTTGTGTTGTTGTGGTCACCAAGAGCAGTGGGCTCAGTAGCAGGTGGTTGAGTTTGGGCAGGTTGTTCTGATAAATCTTTCTCTACCACCTCTACTTGGGTTTTTGAAACTTTATCTTGATTATAAATGCGTGTAAAAGTTTCATGACCCATAGCTCATGCCTTGCTAACTAGGCCAATTTTAGAATCATCTCCAGGTAATTGATTTTGAAGATATATGCTTAAAAACCTGGGATGTATCAGAAAAGGATTTTCTTTTGCAATATTATAATAATTATTATTCATTGAACAAGACTTGGGAAAAATTGAAATCTGAATCAGTCAAAATAGTATATCCCAAATATTGCATGATCAATGGAATTTCATTGAAACCAGTAGTTTTTGCTGAGAGACATGTCAAAATAGTATGAAAGAAAAATCTCATCTCAGCAGGGAAGTTTGGTTTATATATAGTCATACCATTCAGTTGACCAGTATACCCTCTTTTAATAAACTCCGCTTGGATCTCACCCAGATGAAATGTGACAGGATATGACATGTCATTCAATTTAAAGACTTGAGAGTTTGGTTTGTATATAGTCATACCTTTCAGTTGATCAGCATACCGTCTTTTAATAAACTCTGCTTGGATCTCAGCCAGAGGAAATGTCACAGGATATGACATGTCATTCAATTTAGAGACTTGAGAGATCGATTGTGGAGTAATTTGCATCAAGGTTTTGCCCACTCTTGAGATTATTGCATAAGGTACTCCCTCTGTTAAGTGAACCTCAACATTTGCCCAAAATTGTCGGAGTGAACCTTCATAAATTAGGGCTTTTGTTGTCAGCATCTCCTTGAGTTTGGACTCTTTTAGTAGCAGAGTCATTGAATGATATCTCGCATTTGACTCGATTTCCTCCAGAATAGCAGTGTAGTTATGAGGAGTTTTGATGATTAACGTGAATGTCGATGACACAGGTTTAGATTTAGCTTTTAATTTTGCATTGGATTTTGTTTTGGGAGTCATGATTTGAGTGAAAACTGTTTTGATATTTTTGAAATCGACACAGTTTGGTGAACCCTCTGTTCTTGATAGAACAGGGTTTTTATAGGGTTTATGAAAAGGTGTCAAATAACATCTGTCCACATGTAACCTCTGGTTGAAAATGGAAGACAATTGTTTGGCTAAACCACTGTTTAAACAATTTTCAACTATCAGAGGATACACTTTTGACAATGGATAGACTTTTCTAAATGATCAGTGTTTTTGTGCTATCAGTGCTTTGAACAGACTTTGAGGATATATTAAAAAATCAATTTTAAACTATTTTTAAGGATGGATTTTGATTTTCTAAAAATATTTTATTGCTATTTACACATGGATCACAAAAAAAAATTGTTTTGAATCCATGTTTAGCATTCCAAGCCTAGAATCAAATTGTCAAAAGTGTGAGCATGAAGTGCTTTTGTCAACACATCTGCCAATTGATCCTTGGTATGGACATGTTGTAAAGAAATCAAACCTTTTTCATAGCAATCCCTCACAAAGTGATGCCTGATGTCATCAGTGTTTGGATATCATGTGATGGCAGTGATTTTGATGCTGTTTTGATCAACAGCTGTTGAGCCAGCAGAGGATGGGCTTTGACAGTTGTTTTGAATATCTGCTGCTCTTGTAGTGAGAAATGTGAGTATCTGCAAAGTTAGCTTAGACAAGCATGATATGAGATAACCTTGAACATCAACAAATTTCTTTTGATCAATTATCGAGGAAAAACAACTCCTTTCTCTCCAAAAATAGAAAGGGTTTACTTCCTGGCAGGTTTTGAGCTTTAACTATCCAAAAACAAGTGAAGGCTCAACATGTATTACTTTCCAGAGAACAAAAATATTGAAAAGAAATAACACATGTCCTGATATATACATAAAATCTTTACTAACCAAAATAAGTAAACATTTCTTGATAAATGAATCAATTAGACCTGATTGATGTCCTAAGTTCTCCTTTAAAACCATTTTTAACTTGATATACATCAGTTACCTGAATCTACCTGTAAACAGTGGTTGCACTCAGCATGTTTGGTAAAAGATGTTGAGCAGAGACGAAAATTTAATTTTAGGTTTTCCTTTTGTAGCACTAGCCTGTAAGCTCTTAGGTGTTTTATGTTTATACTCTTTTCTTTTGTTACTAAAAGTTTTGAGATAAACACACTTTCAGAGTTTATTCCCTTTTTACCCTTTCCATAGGCAAATGTTGTAACATTCACTGGAAGGTTTTTTTTAAGAAAAGAATAATCAATCCAGAATCATTTTCAGTAATATTTTGAGAACCTTAGTCAATTTTTGCGAAATGCTTATGCTAAAATTCACATTACTTTTGATCTGGTTTTTCTCATAACTTTTGTTCCTCATATAGATCTTGTTCCTAAGGTTTAGGTTCACCTCGGTCTTTTTAAAGACCTAAGATGAATCCTTAGCAACCGTCAATTATGGAAACATCACAAATTTCGACACAAATACTGAAATCGTATAGAAAGTGATTTGGCTCTTACTCTTTTTCCAACAATTACGAATAACACAGTATCACATATAATGAGCTGATCTTTTTACGTCAAATCGATTGTTAGATCGAATTTGACTGACCATGCTCTGATACCAATTGTTAAGATCCGATTTTGACCTGCTAGTGTTGTTTTAAACAAAATGATCATAAATAAGATAAAACACATAATACCTTGCAGTGGAATGCGATTTAAAACTTTGTAACACAATCAAATGAGAGATTAGCTTTCATCACACAATGTTTTCATTACTCAAAAGATTGAAATGATTACAAGTAATTACATGCATGAATCACTAACTCCCCCTCAGCCCAAGCTTCACACAGATTAGATCGTACAATATAAGTGTATATGTGTAAGCTGAATAGAACAGTACATGCAATGCCTATTTATAGTACTAATCCTAACCTCTGTGGCATCTTTGCTGACATCACCAAGACAGTGACATCAAACAAAGCTAACAACCCCTAACCACTGCTAATGCTATCCTCTGATACATATGCAAAACACTGATAGCTAGCCAACTACAAAGCTAACCACTGATGAGCGAAACCACTGATGAAGCTTTATCCAATGTTCTTCAAAGGATGATCAGACATTTGACTTCCAACAGACTTTTGACTTCAAGCAGAGGTTTGGTCTTCAACAGTCTTTATAACCAACAGAGCTTAGCACTCAGCAGATGTTAGAACCATCAGATGTTAGATATCTTGCCATTGAAGGAACACAATATGTTAGTATAATAAAAAAAACTATCTAGCTAAGGATGGGAGGATCCTGGGGTTGTGGTGCATAAAAACGATAAAGTATATATTTAGCCAATCATCCCTCCACTTTTGTTCAATATTGAGCTCCGCCTGGTGATTATTGTTGGTACACTAGTGTTTATCCTCAAACTTCTAGTGCATCTATGCCTCCCATTCATGTTGATACCTTTGTATCATCGCAAGTTTTCTTCCAAGGCCATAATCTCAAAACTAAAAAAGTTATACAAATGATTCATAGTTTGTTAACGAAAAAAGAATGATTATCTTACAAAGTTGATGTATCCTTTAAACGGACCAAGAGCATAAGGATACATCAATCAAGACATAATGAAGATCATGAGTGGTCCCACAACTGATAATCGACCCTTTTCTGGTCCTAGGCAAACTGTTCCCACCCCTAAGTCTCAAATACTTCAAGATTTAGTCCTTGAAGATGCTACAAGTTATAAGACATCGAAAGAATGACATTTTTCTTTAAGGATCAAGTTGTTAATGATTGTAAGGAAAGACAAGAAGCATACATTTTAGAACGAATCAAAGGATGACCCCGACGATTATCCATAAAGACAATGTGACTTACATAACTCTAATTAGAGAATGCTACATCAAGGTGATAGAATGAAATATATCTTTTCAAAGATCTTCTCAATGGATGATGTGCATAAAGAATGAAAACCCGATGCTTTCTAGATTAAGTCAAGCAACTTTCATAGATGATTAGGACTCTACAAACTGAATATGCGTGAATTAGTTTAAAGGGGAGCATTATACACAGTGTACCTTTTTTCACTTGACTAAGATTTGCTCCACTAGGTTTTGTAAGGTTTTTAGTGAGACATCATATCTAATCCATTCTATATATTATCTAGATCCCAAAGTACCAATTTAAGTCATCTTGTTTCTAATAGCGTATATTGAGCCATAATATATCTAAGTAGAAGTGTTATAAACTCACTAGTTCAATTAATAAAAAAAACATTAAACTCACTAAGAGAAATAAATACCATAATCATGACTATGTTGCATGAATGAGATAAATTTTCACTCTTATTTGGTTATTCTATAATAAATTAACATTATCTACATATTAGAACCACTAATAAATGTATTTTTGGAATCCTTACTTATAATTCTCAACTAAGGTGTATACACAATGCCCGGGTATCCAATACCTGCAGGTATACGTTTTGGATTAAAAAAAGAAAACGATTTTACATACGAGTATAAAAGCTTAAATTACCGATTAGCGTCCAACACAGTCATACTATAATTTCCTTTTCAATATGAGCCATCATTGCATACTTCGCTTCCGGTATGATCCATTTGATTTGTATCAGTTACAATACTTTTAACAAACCAAATTATAATCTACATTTATAAAAAAAACTTTTATAAAAACAACACACTTTTAAAAAATTCCTTTTTTTACTATAAAAAGTAAGGTTTTTATTTCTAGAAGAAAAGATCAACTGAATGGACGCGTGTCAAGATAAGCGTTATGAAAAGTATCATCACTGTCACACATCAATCTGGCGTCCAAACCTGGTGATGACTGAAAATTCAACGCCCACAGGAAGGATTTGGTGGGGGCCATCACACCCAATCAGTCTCACTCGCCTAATCTTTCTATTCATTCTCTTATTTTCTATCACCATTTTTTTTACTAATCACGATTTGTTAACATGTAACAAAAAAAGAGGAATATGATTAAAAAAAGGTGATGTTTCTGTTTAAAACATTACTAAAAATATATATTATGATGATTTGGTTGTTACTTTTTGATCGAATAGGGTTTTTGATTTCATATGTAAATTATTAAACATCATAATCAAATATCTATACATGATAAAGCAGACGAGTATTTTCTTTTTAACGGCAAATATGGATCACTGACAGACCACTGGAGTATCATCGTGCTAACAACAGAATCACCCAATCATATCCATCTTCACTAGGCATAATGCCTATACACCATATCAGGAGGAAACCCAATAAATATGGGAAACCCTCTCCCCCTTTGTGAGAACCGAACCCAGGACCTATTGGTCCCAAAATCTTATCCCACCCCAAGATGCCATTAGGCTGTAAAGCCATGGGCAAAGCAGACGAGTATTTGGTAAAGAGATCAAACGAGTTTAAGAAATTTATGGTTTGTTTTTTTACATGGTGGTTCTTATATTTTTTTTTTCTTCTTTTGAATGGCTAAAATTACATCACACCTGTTTTTTGCAAGACTTGAACCCATAACTAATTTGTTGGGAAATACACCAATTTACTACCATGCATCCCTTGGAGACGGTTCTTATATTCTTTGATTATCCATATTTATAAATGAATAATATGTAAAATATGGTTAAATTGTAGGGATTGTTTAACTTAAATAAGTTTTAGGTAGAGAATTATGATAATGGTATAGAGTAGTAATACATAGTATGTATAATTAGGTCATCTAAGTAACATCAAAGGTTCATTATTTAACCTTTATGGCTTTGGGGCAAACATATATCTAATGTGTCTTCATGGGTGTCCTAACATTTTTGGAGGCCTAAATGAATTAAGAAGTTAGGGCCCTTTTATAATATCAAATATATCGAACAAAATCAGAAATCCTTCTTTTTATAATTTTTTTTTAAAAGAGAGATTCTCATGTACAAATAATTAATTTACACAATTTTAGTAATCACCTTAAGATTCTCGTATCCATCGTATTATAGCATAGTGTTATCTTGGGGGTAGGATAAGACTTAGGGACCATTAGGTTCTGGATCCGATTCTCACAAGAGGGGTTTTTACTAGATTTATTTGGTTTCCTCCTGAATTGGTGTATATGCATTATAGCCTAGTGGAGATGGATATGATCTGATGGTTCTGATGTTAGCAAGATGATACTCCAATGATCCATCAGTGATGCGATGATTCCGATATTAGCACGATGATACTCAAATGATCCGTAGTGATGCAAGTTTGTCCGTTAAAAAAATGCAAATCGAAGCATATGAAAGTGATAACGTTTAAAGTTCATTTCATACATATTTATTTTGATATCGACGGAATGTGATGAGGATGATACGTATTTATTAGTTTATGAACTTTGAGAATAGTTTTTTTTTATCCACAAAACAAGTAAAAAGTTCATACATATTTATTTTGATATTCACAGATTGCGATGAAATTGATAGATATTTATTAGTTTATGAACTACGAAATTGATGGATATTTATTAGTTTAATTTATGAACTATGAAAATTAATAAAAGTTGATATCCACGAAACTGAGTGATATCGATGTGCATATCCGATTGATATCGAGAGTTTAATAAAACATAATAGTTTATTTTCTATATTTTAGATTTTAAAAAAGAATGTTGATAATCTTTTATAAGATTAATTTACAAATAAAAAGAAAGATTTAAGTTGCATTGTCTGAAAACTTGAAAGGGATGGATGACGATAAAACAAGTAAAAAGAATCTAAAAGGGTGTTTTACTGTTTTTAACATATTTTCCCTTCTTATAATTGCATGGAGATAAAAATGCAATAAAACAAGACTACCAATTATGCTCCTTTTACTATTACACTCATTCTTAAAATTTTTATAATTTAACAATTGAAAAAAATATATTCAAAACTTACAACTTTCACCCAACAACTTATATCATATATGAACACATATTATTTCATTTATTGCCAAGTGACAACATCTCTCCCTCTTCAATATTAAATTTTAATTTATGGGACAACATCGTATATACCTATACGAATTTGTAAATATCATATATACCCATACAAAATTATAAATATCATTTATACCCTTATAAAATAGTTGAAATATCATATATACCCAATTCATTAAAAACAATTTAACAAATAACAATTTTACCCTTATGTTTCTGAAACTTTGAAATATCATATATGACCTTTAACTTCAAATATTATATTAATTTGTGTAACACCCAAAAAACGGATTTGGTAACCAAATCACGTTAACATTAAAAAAAATGGGTAAAATACCGTTAGTAGTAAAAGTAACCCGTGAACAAAATAACTAGGAATAATTAACCTAGTTAGTAATATGTAAATAGGTAATAAAACAATGAGTTGTAGTTTATTATAATCAAAACTAAACTCGAGGGACCAAAGTTGTAAAAAGGGAAACTTGTGTTATTAAAACATAAAACTAACACGTAACACACACATTTAGTGTGTGTATATGTCAATCACCAGGAGTTGCAACAAGGGAGTAACCCTAGTTCATCCAAAATAATCAAATTGAAGAGAAATTGGAGCTCAAAATTAATGCATGAACATGAATTATAGATCACCTAAACTAGGGGATCATAAGGTATGTCTCAAAACTTAGATTGGTGAAAGTCATAATTTGAGACAAGTAGAATACTTGAAATTAGATTGTTGGATTATGATCCAAAGATGAAATTGAGTGTTTGTGTACGCTTAATTTCGTTAGATATAAAGAGATTATGAGATATTTAGGATATGGTTACTTGTAGGAGATTAACAAGTAGATTATGAAATGGGTTTTGATTTTATGATGATGTTGATGATAAACTTGTGTTTAGAATCATCATGCATGATGGTGACAAGAAAGTGTTTGAATAATCTATGAATTCGAGTATATGATCATACTTGTCATAAGATGGGTCTTTGTATAATATAAAGAAATTGATGTTAAAATCATGTTATAGATGCTTGAAATCATGTTACCTACTAGTTAATATGTAAAATTTGATTTCATTAAGTAATTGGATGAAATGCCTAAGTGAGTTCAATGAACCAAATGTGCATTTATATATGTTAATAAGTCAATTGACTTTTTAAAAGTCAAACTGACCGATGATAAGATCGAATGATAAATTCGACATAAAACCCGTAAGGTGGAATAGTCGTGATTGATAATGACTAATCTAACCATCTTATGAATTATGATGATAGTTTGACGCTTGACAAGCTAGGTGGAGGCTTGGGAAGGAAATGGGTCAAACGAATCAAGTATGAAGGAGAAAGCATAAATTGGATGCAAGGTAAGTAAAGCTTACACCCTTTTTATAGAATACATACTTGTGTGTATTGAATATGAATAAAGTAAATTTCGTAATTGAAATATGATGTTCCGATGTGAAATAATATGGGTCGGAACAAGTGAAAATGGTGAGAAACCATAATTTATGGTAAAAAGGGTAAAACGGTAATTTAGTCATGTGATGAAGAACAAATAAAGAATTTTGAAACATTACATTATGGTATAAACCGGGACAGGTAAAAGTGGTAAAAATAGTAATACGGACATGAGTTGACGGTTAGATAAAGAGATTTGAAAAGACACCACATGGTGTAAGTCATAACGGGTCAAACAAAATATGAAACAACTTTTAAATAAGATGAACTCACGGAGTAAACTGGAATAAAAGAAGTGAGATGGTAATTAAAGACCACCTCATAAAGATAAATGGTTATTTCAAATAAACGGGTCGAATGGTGGTGTTAACACCATTTGACAATAATATTTGATGATCGCTTGTTGAGTTTTGTGTTCACAGGAAAATAAGATATGGTTCGCGTTGCTATTATTTAGTAATTAATAGTGAAAAGGTATTAAAACGGGTCAAAATGTTGACCCGAACCAGGTACGCATAAATAAGATTATAGTTAAACGAGCGATTTTGGTCAAATATTTAGTGCAAGTCCTTCGTCGTAAAATGAGGGACTAAAATTGACCAAAACGCCCTTGATGGGTAAATCGGGCAAACGATCCTTATGGGTTGTTTAGAAACATATATTATGGTAATGGTAAACCTTAGATAAGCATAAAAGTTATAGGCAAAATCCTTCACGGGTTAAATGCCTAAAATGAGTCTTTTCCGTAAAATGGCTAACCGAAGGGTAATATTCGGGATAGTTGGTTTATTATAGCAAATCCACCACAATATTGGTTGTGGTGAAATATAAGTAGATATTTTAAATGTGGAATTGTGAAGTTTGAAAAGAAAAAAGCGAGATTTAAACTTAATTGTTTAAATTCCCTAAACGGGTCAAAAATCTTATAATTGAGTTTCAAGATGAGAGCTTGAAAATTTTGAATTTTATGAATTCCAAAGGTGGATTTTAACTCCATATGATGGGGATTAAATTACGATCACGTAGGAAGAAACGGGTCGTAAAACGGATAAGAAACGAGAAAGTTATGGACGTTTTCGTAACATGGACTGAAAGTGTAAAAGCTGAAACTAGGCTGAAGTGTGACCTACGGTTCTGGACCGTAGCTCACGGTTCAGACCTGCTGTTTTGAACAGACCAAGTGAACCGTGACCTACGGTTCCCAACCGTGGCTCACGACAGACTTTTCAATTTATATATATATTGTTTCTTGTTCATATTGATATACGGACTTGATTTAAACATATTATAAGTTCGTATGACTAATCCTTTCATGGTTTATGAAATGTAGGAATATCTTGGGATGCCGGATGACGATCAAGCTCACCGAAGAACCGAACACAATCAAGATACAAGCTTACGCATTATGTTTCGTCGTCATTTTAAACGACGAACTTATAGATACGATGTTGAAATGTTTTAAATTCTTAAATGTTTTAATGAACCCGTATTTTCATAAGTTTGTGTAATCGTTAATACACATTTCTAGACTAAATTTATAAGAAAACCATTAAATATTGGTAAGGGTCTTACACTTTGTTTAGCTTAAATATTATATATGGAGAATATTATTGTTTATGGGTAAAATACATTTAAGTTTAAAATGCGTTATATAAAAATACGAAGTTAAAAGATAAGCATATATGAAAATTTGAAGTTAAAAAAATAAGAGTAAATTGATTATTTATTAGATTGTTTTTAATAATTTGGGTATATTTGATAATTTAACTATTTTGTAGGGGCATGTATAATTTGTTTAATTTTGGTTAGGTATATGTGAAAAATTTCAAGTTTGTAAAGATACATATGAAATTAATCATTAATTTATTTGATTTCCAATATATTAGGTTTTAATTTAAATTTGTTGTGAAACTAGCCTAATAGCAAACAATAAGAGAAAGATGTAGGGAGAAAGAGATTTTTATTCCATTGACAGGTATGTCTTTAACAAAGAATTACAATGAATATGTATAAGAGATGAAATCTTAGAGAACAAGCTAATCTACTTAAGGAGTTGTTAACCATATAATATATTTATAGCATTCCCCCTTGGTTATCAACTTGATACGCTTGGGGATTCTGCCTCATTAAAAACCTTGCCAGGAAAACCCAGTGGGACAAAACCTTAGCTAAGGGAAAAGAAGTGTAGCGGGTATCGTTTCCCCTGATACTTCTAGGTCATGTACGTTGCCTTGTTAAAAACCTTACTAAGAAAACCCAATGGGATAAACTTAGTGAAGGAAAAAGAGTGCAACTTGTGTAAAACTCCTCTTCCTTATGATATGTATCTGTTAAGTAACAGGCGCGAATGTTCAATGAAAGTTGTTGAAAACTTTTGTAGTAAGTGATTTGTCGCTTGATACCTTGAAGTACAATCCCTTATCTAGCAATGTTATATGATCTTCATATAAGACTTCTGGTGCCTCCTCTCAAAAACAAATATCATACGATCCACAATTGTGTTGTGTTACATTCCCAACATTGTGTTATATTTTTGTAAGACCCTTACTCATATTGTGTATAAATTTTTATAGTTCATACTAAATAGTTTAAGCAAAAGTTTTATGAACTAAAACGTGAGCCAAAATAATGCTGAAACAATTTACATCAAAATAACATAAATTTTGTTGGAACATTTTAAACAAAAGCGGAAGCATCTAGTCTTCATGATGTGTTCGATTCTTTTTATGACTTGATCTTCATCATGAATAGTTTGAGAAAATACATATAAACCAATTCATTTAAACGACTAATGATTCAAAATAATCAAACGTATGATATCGCACATCAAATAAATAAAGGAAGGTTTTTTTAGCCAAATCAGGACGCCCCTAGTGCGTCACGGAGGAGTAAGCTGCACCCTTCACGTGGCGCGAGGAGGATCAAGTTGACCAGGCACCCCCGCGTGTCACAGAGGTGCCTAGTGTGCCTCCCGCGTGGCGCGGCGGCGCCACTTTTCCAGCAGCTTCAGGATGCTGGCCACTTTTCCAGCCTTCGTCAATTTTTGCCATTTTCAACCAACTCATACCTATTCGGTCTAAACCCAATTTATTCACTTGGGGTTTATTGTTTAACATTATTAATCTATGAACCATTACCCAGTCATGTTAATCTTTGAGTTTTCACTCCTATTATTCGGTTTGGGTTTTATTACCCGGTTGACCTGTTATGAAACTTTGAGCATTTTAGCTCTAGTCTTCTACATCATTAACCAAAGTTTTTAATTATCTTTCCCAACCACAACCAAATTCATGGTTGGTTTTTCTTAGATATAGCCATGGCATCATGATGCCATCTTTTGATTCAATATCTTACCAATTCGATCCAATTAAAGCTCTTTAGCTCAAATTATCTGCATTCCTTCATCAAGGATTCTTATCATTTTCCAACCACGATCAAGAATCATGGTTGGTAACTCGAACAACACCTCAGCTTCTACAACCCAACGGGTCGTTTATACCTTGGTTTTACTCGTCTGTTATCTAGTTTATGGCCTTATAGGCCATAAGCAATGTGTTTGGTTCACCCTTGTGCCTCTTATCGTCCACAAGCGATAATTTTCACTTTTAAATCATTTTCATCATGGTCCTTGACCATGTTCATTTGCGTTGGGCATCACCTTCGCTACTATGACCCTGTAGGTCATTTATGCTATGGTTTTTCATGTCTTCGGCACAGTTTGCTTAAAAACTCGTCATAGCCACAATAACTCTTTCAGCGTTTATTTTAGCAACATCAATAATTTAATCAATGATAATAATAATAATGACACTACATCATAGCCACTTACCTTAAAGCTTCCCTTCGAGACGAGTATCCTGTCTCGCTTGGTCTCCCGGTGTATGACTTAAGTTGCCTATCATTTACAACCCAATCGATCATTAGAACCGTCACACCCCAACTGCTGACAGCCCGAATCTCACTGAAAATCCGAGGAATCACCTTGGCCATTTCCTTGGCTAAGAGAGAGGCGATTCATTTGTCGGCGTTGTTTCACTGAACGGGCTTGCGAGTGTGAGATCCCATGGAAGCCATTTACAAAAGGAAATTGGATGAGATTCGATTGTAACGGGTTTCGTTTAAAAGTTTTGCGTTTCATGCAACATATTTTATTAATATTATTCACGTAAGGCACAAAACCACGTAGTCACATAGGCACATAAACACTTAATCACATATTTTGCACATATTCACATAATTCACATAAACACATATTTTGCACGTATTCACCTTCATTAAATCATGCATAGCGCGTATGATATGTGCGTAATATAGCGTAATATAAGCAAGTAATACAGCGCGCGAGGACATGCGCGTGAGAGAGTTGTGCATCTTAGTTTGTTCGCGACAAATTAGCGTTTTAGATTGCGAGAGCTGTGTGAGTTATGCATGCGCTTGTAGAGCGAAAAGCGATAAAATGAGAAATCAATAAAGCGTAAAAGTTTAAAATTCACAAATTTAAAACACATAAACGTAATATAATTCGATGATGCATAAAAGCGATGAATGTAGGCTTAAAATCAACGGACTGTCCTAGGTTTTGAGACATCGACTACCCAAAGTGATTCGACTATTCCCTTGAGTTTGGACATGTGCTTTGGCCAAATAGACAAATGCCCTCGGCATTTATCCTTCCAGTTACGATGCATTCTGAGTCAGTGAAGAATCAAGACTTTGGTGAGAGTGAAAATCGAAGAGTGGAACTAGTCGTTAAGGTGCGGGCTTCACCCCTATGTTAACAACTTCGTACCCATAACTGTGGTTGTTCTCACCAAACGAATCGGGAGTTCAACTTGATAGAAATGGAGATTTCTGTCGAGATATGGATATCAATGCTAACTCAACGAAAGTATCTCGTGCAGAGAATAATACGCGGGATGAGTGATCTTATCGAGAGTTCTTGGTTTTCACACCTAATCTCGACTCAATCACTCGTTTGTGTTATACGAGCGTCTTCAAGCGTGTATTGTGGTAGCTTTAGGAAAAGCATATATAGTTTAGTTAACAGGGCTAGATCAGAAACAGAACAGAAAAAATTCGGTTGTTTCGGTCGAGAAACTGCTCAATTCTTATGAATTGGTGTGGTTCATACGAATTGCTCTCTTCGTACGAGGTGACTCCCCTTCGTGCGAGGAGGCTCACTTCGTACGAATGATACAATTTGTAAGAGTTAGTTTAATTCATACGGAATGGTCCAGTTCGTACCGAGTAGTCTGTTTTGGTGCTTAGACTATAGACTAGGCCGAATCATGCAGTTCTACCTAATTCCCTATAGTTATGGCTCTGATACCAATCTGTCACACCCCAACCGATGGCGGAATCATCGAGATGTGGCACTAAGCAACGAGATTGCTCGAGAGATTCCATAACGACTATTTTGTGACAATAATTAATCAAATTCCAGTTTCATAAATATCAACCAAAATTTCCATACAAGATAGTAAAAAATGGAATAGATTGTCTCAAACAATTTAGCAAAACATAAATGAATTAGGCGAGTATCTAAAATCCTAATCCATTTCCAGCATACTTCCATCAACCTGTTACACACGTTAAAATAAAAGTCAATACAAACATGTAAGGGTGAGTACACAGGTTTAACATAAATAATAGTAATAAAGCGTTTCACATAACCAGCATGTACTAACGTAATCATGTGAACAGTATGCTAATTGGCACTAATACTAGCTAACCAACAAACCGCGAGTGAGTTTGCGTGTTGATGCGTGGTCGAAAACCAGTGTTCTTATGTGTTTAAGTTTGTGTATTTACATAGCTTTTAGTCTTGTATAGCCTACTTTTAATGGGATTTATGTTTTACAGGTCTAAGAGAGTTTAAGGAGCTATTCGGGAGCTTTACGGAGCATCGGGAGCGAACGGGATCAACTGGGGATGTGAAATGAACAAAACCGGGTTAACCATGAAGATTGGATGTGTTTTGGGGGGAGGTTAATGGATTTAAAATGAAGATATTTAAAAATGGCATGATAGAGGGCTGAATTACGAGTACGTGGGCGAAAACGTGAGTAAAACGGAGCTATAACGAAGAAGTTATGAAGAAAATAATTTTCACAGGAAACCAGCAAAACTAGGCAGCGTCGGCGACGCCCTCTGGATTGTCCCATCAGCCAGAAACCTCTGTAAACAGCATATTAAGCCGTCGGGTGAAACTGGGACTTCTAGGGGCCGTCGGGGACGCCCTAATGGGCGTCGGCGACGCCACCTGCATTCTCACTTCGCGAAAAACTTGATTTTTGAGTTGGGGAACGGGTTATATCATTTGTTTTGACCTATTTTGAGGTATTACAAGTTATTGGAGTTTGAAACTTGTTCTTGGAGCCATAATCATCAATCACCTCATCGGAATTCATCACCAATCATCATCATACAACCGAATCATCCCACCAATCCAAACCCTAATCCTTCATCATCATCCTCCACTTACCTTCAAACACCACCATAAACCCTAATCACCATTCACCTCCATCATCAAGCTTCAAGATGTGAAGATTCAAGCTCTAATCCATCATTGATCAAGTTCCATTCACCATGAGCGGCTAATTCCCGGAGGTTTCACCCCGGTGTAGGTGTTTGTAAGTTTCTAGGGTTTGAACAATTGTTTATAATTTGATTTAGTGACAAGTTGTAATTTGATTTTGAAACCAAAGATAATTGTCTTGCATTTGTATTGAATTCGTAAATTGTCGAGTGAAGATTAAATTTGACTTTGCGAAATGTTTATGTGCAATTATGCCTTGTCTAGGTTAGAGTTTACATGTTCTTGGTAACGAAGTGCATTGCGTTCCCTTGTTACAACGTCGATAGCTCTTGGTACCTAAGCCACGTGACACTAAACTTGTTGGTCACTTATGCAATTGAATCAATTCTAAAACGTGTAGGAACCATAGGACTTCAAATACCGAACCGGGTGTGAACCTTATTTTCTCATCATTGTTTACAATCGTTAATTAAGTTTTTCTACAACCGTATGAATTTAGTAATTAAGTAATCAAACCAAAATTTTCGGTTTTTTCCGACACCCTTTTCAAACAAAAAAAACTTAATCATTTCTTTAGCAAGCTTCATAAAGTGACAATCTTAGTTAAAATCAATCACATCCGATCGCAAACCACAGACTCTTCGTGGTTCGACCCCTTACTACGAATAAGGCATTGTTAAGGGTAATTCGGGACTATAAATATTATCTTTGACCGGAGCGCGAAATTTTGGCGCCGTTGTCGCGGAGTTCGTGCTCTTTGCGTTGGGATTTATTAATTCCTGTGTTTAACTGTTTATGTAACACCCTGACCCGCAGCGGAAATGGTAGTCGGGCATGATTGGGTTTTCATCAAAGCTCATGACATTTACTATAAAGTTTCATATTTATTATTTCTTTTTAAAGAAGAAATTACAATAAACATACAAGCACAACATGTTCAAATACATTTTTCAAGACTTCTTTATTTTTCTTCTAAGGCAATTTCCTAGGTGTTCCTTGATTCAACCTGTCCACCTGTATCATGTGTAAAAATAGGGTTTTGGGTCTACAAAAGTTGGCGAGTGAATCTTATGAAAACATTTGAACGAATTTGTTATATTGGTTATAAAAAGGTGCATAACCACATATGAGTATACGTATATGTAAATTTAATCACAATACACATAATATCAATTAATGCACACGCACACACCAAATGATGAACAATGAGATCAAAGCTCAATCAAACGGAGCTGATCTAAAGAGGCACGCAATGCTCAACTCGTCTCCAACGAGGAACTGATGGGCCTAATGAATGATTTGCACGCAACTTGACAAAATGTAAGCACACATCACAACAAACAACATTTACATCACACGTTTAGATCATATAATGGTAATAGCACAAGTTTGAATAAACGAAATAAATAAAGCGACACATGATACACCCCAAAACATGAATAAAAAGGGGAATTTGTAAGAATTCACTCACAGTGGGTGCGTCTCTTGCTTGATAATGGATGCGCACGAGTTGAGGATTTGACCGACGGAAGAATACTAACCTAAAATAATAACGCGATATATTGATAAATATAACAAAATTAATATTTTGATTTATTATTCTTTTGTAGAGTGTTAGGTTATTTTTGTGGTATTTGTAGAGATTTTTAAGACCTGTGAATTTGCATATTTAAGTATTGTTTTTTATTGATTTTTTTATTAAATATATAATTACAAAAATATAATAAGATAAAAATAATATTAAATTACAAAAGCCTTGTCAGACCTGACAAGGTGGTCTGACCGGGTCGTTGACTGTTTGACTGCGTGTGGTGGGACTCGAACGTGTGACCTCCCGCTTACGTGCACGCAGCTCTTCCAACAGAGCTACGTGTCTAACCCGCTAATATCTTGATTTTTATTATATTTATATACTTGTTAGATTAAACCAGAATTAATTTAATTAAAAAGATTTAAAATCAATTGAACCGGCGTGCATACAGAGTGTCGAACCCGTGACCTTAAGTTGATTTGCACCCAGCCCAACCAACTGGGCTGGGTGTCTAACCCGATATATAAGTGATTTTTATTATATTTAACCACTTACTGCGAGACAATATGATTTGGTTTAACAAAAATGGATTTTATTTCAGTGGATCGGTGTTGTTAAATGATCGAACCCGGTGTCTTTTACATGCAATGCACACAGTCCACCGCTGGACTGTGTGTCTAACCCGTTTAAAATATCATATTTAATTATACAAATGCTCTGACCGACTTCATCTCTTTTCATCTAAAATAACCCAGTACCAAACTCGATCTTGACCGATTAAAAAGGATGTTGTTATTGTGCTAGTTATACTTTAAACATGTTATTAATAATCTACAAGAATGATAGAAGGTTTACCTACGATCGTAGAGTTCCGGCAATGGATTCCGGCGAGCAGAACTTTAAGTTCCGGAGAACATAGTTGAATTCCGACACGAACAGAGGATTTGAACAGAGAGAACAGAGGTATGTTGTGAAGGAAATGAGCGAATTTGTTAGTGTGATGTGTTCGGTATTCATATGCTGCATTGAGTGCTTTGATTTCGATTTTTGAAACCGAAATTTAGATTGATGATTGCATAACGGTTTTGATTGAACCTTGATTGAGGATTATATGCAGATTGACTAATTACTCGGTGATTTGCAAGACTGAAACGGAAACAGCGGGCATTTGATGATTTGAATTTGAAGATGATACGCATGATTCACCGTATATATTATTTGATTCCAAAATTTCATAATAAGTGTGTGTATCGCAGTGGTGTTTGGTGTGTGTAGTTACAAGGGAGACCCGGGTTCGATTTCGGTTTCCTCCTTTTTGATTTTTTTATTTAAGTTTATTTTATTTCACTTATTATTACTATTATCATTATTGTTGTTATTATTTATTATATTCATATTTTAACTATATTATTTAGTTTTTTTTTTCATTTAAAAAAATAGAATAATACTATAATTAAATACGTATTAAAACTTTGAATTCAATACTTGATTTATTTGAATGAATCGGGTTTTGAAACCCATTTATAGGAATGTTACAGTATCCCCTACTTTTAGAAATTTCGTCCCGAAATTTATGTAGAAGTTGTAATTAGAAAAGATGTGGATATTTTTCGCACATTGGGTTTTCGTGTTCGACTCTCAACATACTCTGACTGAATATCTCTTAGCAGAGAAGTGTGGTGTTTTAGTTTTGACAATTACATCGCCAGAAGAGTGTGAAGGTTTAAATTTTAATTGAGGCGGTAACGTCCCTAGTAAGGGTTGAATGCCCAGCTACAGGAATCGCTTTTTGATGCCTAAAGTATAAAAATGTGAAACATTGATAAACAAAGTTGATTGACTGGGTATGATCTCATGCATAAGAGTTTTTGAGAGAATTTATGCGTTGAAAATATAAGGTTATATCAAAACAAAAACTTCAACTATGTCCACATTAAAACCAACACGGAACTTCTCATAACCGCCTAATAATGCTTTTGATCCTTTGACAAGAATACTTATATATAGGAAGTACCAGCGGCGTATCCACCATATTCTTGTCAAATTTTCATTGGCTTTGTCAGTAAGTTATGATTAGTTCTATGTGACTCTAAAACATAAACAAACACAACAACCAAAGCTTGAGTCTCAAATCTGAAAGGATACATGAGTGAATGACGACAATACCTATCTCATTTGCTATGATGAAGGGGTCAGTCTATGAAAAAGTGAGACACGACCCAACTTCGAGATACGTCGTGGTGTATGATGATATGAAAATTAAATCAATGAGTAAAGATATGAAATAAAACAGTAATATCAATTTGCATTAAAATTCTTGGATACATAAATTCCCAATTTATAACAGGGATACGTAAAGGTTGAGAAAACATTAAGAACTAGACGGTTGGAGTTGAGTCTTGATTCTTGATGATGGAAGGCTAGTTGGGTTGTTCGTTTGGGCCGTTATTATCTTCAACAGGATTGGCGTTGATGTTGTAAGCTCTTCCTCTTGCTGGTGGTAGTGCTGGGTTTTCTTGATTTGCTTGGTTAACTGGGTTTGCTTGAGCTTGGGCGTTTATGATGTTAACCAATCAAGGGCACATGTTTCTAAAATGGGTAGGGTCCCCATAATTAAAGCAAGCTCGAACATGTGGAAACATGGGGTATTGGGGTTGTTGATATGATTGGATCATGTTTTGGGTAGGGGGAGAAGCTTGGTTTCGAGGGGTGCGATAAGTTTTGATCAAATGACCATAACGCCCACAATTAGCACACAGTCGACAAGGTACGGTAGATGGATGGTGATAAAAACAGGTGTTGCATTGAAGGTGAGGTCCAATGTAAGGTTTCTTATTTGGGTAAGTAGTGTTGGGTGCTACCTGAGTGATTGGGATAGCTTGGAGGGATACGGCTTGTGGAGCTGGTTGATTGCCTTGGGTGACAGCGAAATTTTGCCCATCTCGTTTTCTCTTAGAAGTGGGTTGAGAAGAGGATTCGGTCTGGGTTGAGTTTGAGGTTTCGGTTGATGCTTTATCCTTCTTCTTCTCTTCCTTGAAGTCTTTATACCGTATGTGGTTTTCGGTGAGCTCTGTGGCAAAATCCATTGCTGCTTCCAAAGTTGCAGGTGTGGTACTTATTACAGGGTCTTGAATTTTTG